>OX402529.1:21701691-22110609 GCA_948098885.1 Drepanosiphum platanoidis
AATCCGCGGCGACGACCACGTCGAAATGTCTATTTTACCCGTCGCGTCTTCAAAACTATATTATATACACGCAATATCGAATTACGGCCATTGTTCGCGGTGGACTTGGACGCGAAACTCGTCGAGGGTGTATATTTTTCCGGGCGGGGCCGGGTCCAAGATAGTGGTTTCGATTGTTTTCTCGAGACACCGATCGAATGATAATAAATCGTACAAAACATTATCCCGAGGAGTACTCGCGCGACGTGCTTCGATCGAATCCAAATATTCTTCTCTCTTCAATACCGTCTCGTCACTGATACCTCCGGGTCTCGTCGAACAGGCGAACCACGGCGCGGTTCGAACGTATGATCCGTCGTTAATTCTACGCGCGTACGACGCCCGATAATTATTATGTTAATCAACACAGCGCAGCTCTCGTGCGTTCCGACGATGCACATCGAAACGAAGTTTTGTTCTAAAATCTGTTGATTCGGACGACTTTTTGCGTTTTGTATCGTCTGAATTCGACGTCCACGGACCTCGTGATAATATTTTCGAACTTTCTTAATCTGAAACTCACTCGGTGGCCGCCGTCGTTTGCGTTCACTTTCAAAATGTCTTCGTGAATAAATCGTTATTAGGTTACATTTGAACGTCCCGAAACTTTGTTGTGTTTAATTAATTTCCAAATGTTATCACCACCAATATAATCTCGAGCCGTTTTATTCAATTTCCAAACGAATATCGCATTTTGAATCTCACCCTTCCGACGAACGCCGGGATTATATATGTTTTTGATTATATATAATGTACATTATCTCTATATTTCCTTTAGGGCATTTGAAATTTCAAAAATGCACTTCAAATGTCAAAAAATGTACTGTAAATCACAATTCTAAAAATTCAAGAAATTTTCAACTCATTGGTAAGAAAAATTTGTATTTTCATTTTTATTATGTTTTATTTGTAATCGCATGATGGCAATTTGACGAGACTCGCGTCCGTTTATCGAATAAACAATATTATTATAAAAAAACATTACAATATTTTTAAACGTCGCGCGTGTTATAATAATATTATCACATGAAATAAATCCCAGATTTTTCCTAGATACGACTGTATTTTTTCGGTTCGTTTTTTGAAATTCGTATAAGGCTTTGCGACATTTCGACGTCAGTCCTTCCGGTAGATACGCCCTTCCCCCAGAGACGCGCCGCGCAGCTTTACGTTAAACCGAAAATCGTCTCCGCCGGTCCGCCCGAAAATCAAGTGCAATCGCTTTTGACGAACATCCACTATTTTCGTCGAGTCGCGACGTCGACCCTCGGATTCGATTATACCGCGTATAATGTCCGCCATCAATTTTGTCGTCGCCCGCGCGGTTTCGCGCGTCTCCGCAGTGGGACGAGCGAGCACGCGGTCATTTCGATCGGATGATAAATATCGCCGGACGGCGGAGGACTTTTTTTTTCCGAGACTTTGGGAATATTCGTCGTCGGCCGCACTCGATTGCCTGAATTGTTCTCTTAAATATTTACAATGCGTTTTTCGAAAAATGTTGTGAACTACATATTTTCAGTTTGGTACGATAAAACGTCGATTTCATTTCAACATATAGACTCATTGCGCGTCCGATCGATCGATATAACCGATGTGTTATTTTCTTGTTTCTTGCGTCTTCGGTCCGTCGTTCGGTTTTTTTCTCAACTCGATTTCTTTTTCAAGTTTCAAGTGCTCAACTCGTCGTTACGCGCACGGGATAAATATTTACCCCGAATCCATTCGTCATACATAACATCATGTTATAAATCGAACCCGTTTATATGAAACCAAAACTTATCGTGTCATCATTTCTTGTACAAACGTTTTCGGTATTTTCACCCAAAATCGACATCAAACCAGAAGTCATGTGATCGTTTTTCACTATGTAAAAATCTGTAGTTTCCGCGATTTACAGTTGAGATCCAAATGTAAATTCGATGCTATTGATAGGCCGACGAACGACTATGTTATACTCGCGATTCGATTTCCCGAGGTCGCGATGGCGTACGTGTCTGCAGTAAATTTATTTACCCGGTGCGCTTTGCGACGGAAGAAAACGTGGACGTCTAAAACGGCTCGCCTTTACGAATAAAGATTAACGTTTAACGTTTGGTTCGGTAGAAACAAAAAATACCGTCTGACAGGATTCGAGCGTGAACCGCGCGCGCGCGTGCCTACAAGTCGTCGTCTACGTATATGAAAAACGAAACTCGTGTTGAATCGAGAGAATTCGCGCGTCGGTTCGGCGTTCCTTTATAGTGTCGCGAAAAAATTAAACTCGACATTTTCGGGTCGTGCTCACATATAAAAGGCCGCCGGGAACCATCGCGTTAAATGTGGACGAGAAAAAAAAAAAAAATCGGCAACGAATCACGTCGTCGAAGATATTTAACCGGGGACGACGACACGCGAACGAATTCTATCGGTTTCCGGGCGTGGGGAAGAGCGCGGAGTGAAAACCTCCGGGAAAATCCTTTCGCGGCACACGTCGGCACGTAAACTTTTCTCGAACGCGCTCGTTTCGCTTTTGAGCTTCGTGACTTTGCCTTCGGTACGCCGCGCATGATTTATCACGCGCGCGACGAACCGCATTTTGTGTTATACTTAAAGAGAGCTGGGAAAATAATTCGCCGTCGGACGCGCGCGCCGAAATTATTCATGCGCCCGTCCGTCCGCTCGGCGGCTCGCGCGCAAAACGATTTCGTTTTATCTCTACGCCTCGCGCGCCGGTCCGGTCCGCGAAAATCCGACCACGTCGTTCTGTGCCGATAAAAAACACTGGAAATGTCGAAAAATTCGGTTTTATCATGAAGCCGTTAATGGAGATCATAACAGACTGAATTTCAGAAAATGTGGCTTTAAATTTTCAAAGTTTCGAATGTGTTTTTAATTCTTTTATCATTTTTAACCCGTTCGACCCTTTTTACTCCCTTACGGATTGAATTTCGGGTAAACCCTTTCTACAGAGGTCTCTACTAAATAAAACTAAACTATTGACCAAATTTGATACTCAAAGCTCCAGCAGTTCCAGCCAGGCGATTTTTTCCGTTTTCACCCTTTTAACCCACTTAGGAGTTGAATTTGGAAAAATCCTTTCTTAAGTGGTCTCTACTACGTATATAAAACGAAACTATTTTATACTCAAAGCTCCAGCGGTTCCGGCTAGGCGATTTTTTCTAATTTTGCCCTTTTTACTCCCTTAGGGGTTGATTTTCGTGAAGTTCTATAGCTGTAAACCTTCCCCGAGACTTGGCCAATCCATTAGTGTAAACCGTACTAAAATCCACCGAGTACTTTTCGAGTTATGCGCGTACGTGCGTAAAAAGAGCTTCTATTTTATATGTTTAATAGATAAATATTATATGATACGTTTATGATTATAACTTAATATTGTAATTATTATAAGTTTTTATTATTATTTTTGTTCTATCGAACTCGTTGTAACATGAAAGTCGAAACGTTTAAAAAACGAAAGAAAAAGAAACGAGAAAAAAACAAATTTAAACGGTTATTACAGATTTCGATAAAACACATAATGCGGTAGGTATTTTTTTCTTTAAAATATTTTCATCGACGTTTAAATTATAACCGTTTTTTTTTTTTTTTATCTTTTCCGTATTATGAAAAGGGAAACGTTTTTACGGGCGTTCGCGAATTCGGCTGTGACAAACACAAAGTTTTACGACGCAAAACAAAAAAAAACCTCGTCGTAATATACGCATATTTACAGAGCGCTCAATAAATATGTCTACTTGTTTTACACGAAACGTATAGGGACGCCAGTTCAAGCTGCCGACAAACACTCTGTATATTATTCGCGCTAAGTGATTTTTTACAACCCATCCTGTATTTGCAACTCGAGAAATTCGGGTTATTTTTTAACTCGTTTTTATTTTTAGGGAATTATACGATAATAATAATTGTATAGGATCCTACGCGCTTGACATTTTTCATTTTTCATATTTCTGTCGTCCGATTAACAAGTCGGCATTTATTTAGTTTAGTTTAATCCTGGACGGTACGGAAATCGTAAAAGTGTAAAAATATCCCATTCTCTCTCGTTTTTTTTAGATTACGCTTTCATACAACTTCTGTCTAGACGTAATGAAATAACCAACGCCAGTTGGTCGGAAATGAGTTTTACGCATGTCAAAGTTTAAAAAAATCACACATTCGGTGGGGTCAAGACACAGAAGGTTACCGCTATTGAAAATCAGAAAATCGAAAACGTCAAATCAGAAACGAAAACGAATTTGTAAATCGAAATTGTATTACATTTCGAGAAAAATGTATTTAGAACGTTAAAAGAAAATAAGAATAAAATAAGAAATTCAAAAACCACCACGAAACCTCGGGAATTATTGTCTCGTTTACGATGTGAAATAAAACTCCCTCTATTTATTATATCGCGTAGAAACGCGAATTTTTACTGTCGTTTAAGATGTCTAATATGTTTACAGCGCGTTAAGTGCGTAAATAAATACGGCGAGCGGGGAAAGACGCGAGACTGGGGAATTCGACGGTATATACGTCCGCGTCGACGACGAGACTTCGAAGTCTCGTCGTTTAGCTTTAAGTTATCGCAATAATTAGGAGGACAGGCGAGTTTCCCGAGTCAAATTTTCCTGAAAACGGACTTTCGGGAAATGTGAAGAGCGACGGAATAAACGGGTCGTCGAGCGTTTTTCCGACGACAGTGTGCGCTTTCGAAACGTTCACGGATTACATTGTCCGATTAAACTCTCGGCCTTTTATGCCGACGACGTTATTGCTGGGCGTTATTTACCCGCGCGACTATATTCAATCGCGTCTTTGTGCCCCGCGGGCCATTATACGCTCGCGCAAGTGCGAATATCAAACGTTTGTTTGTGGCCAAACGCGTCCGGTTCAAAGACTCTGCGTTTCCGACGGGGGCCATGAGCGCGCCCGAAATGTCTCGTGCGACTTGTTCGTACTATGAGCGTTCAAAGCGCGCCTGTGGAATCGAATATTTTATTAGTTCGTCGTCGTTATCATTCGTCGAGACCGTTTCGCGGGGAGTTTCGACGACGGCTCGAAGACGATTTTAGGGTTGGGCGCGAGTGGAAAATAAAGAGACGAAATTCAATGTTCTGATGAAAGAATCGTAAAAATACGGGCGTGTTTCACGTGAGAGATTTTCGTCGCGCGAGGGAAATAGTTTTCGCGCGTTCGTCGTCACGTCGAAAGATCAGCCGTCACGACGACGCGACGGCGCGGTGCAAACGTCGCGCGCGATTCGTTTCGTTTCGTTTTTTTGACTTGCGAGTTACGATATTAATAACACGTCGCGCGATACGTCTGAAATCGAACGCTCTGAATAATCACACGCTCGTATAGATAATAACAGTAATAATGACGCGACGTCACGACGAATCATCGTCTCGCCCCGGCAACGGGGAAATATTTCGACGCGTGTTTTATTTTCGTTTCCTTCCTCCTGCGCGCATCCTTATTCGTTCAAAACGCGATTATCCTTCGAAACCCCTCGCGCGGCGGTGTAAGAGTGAAAGTATATTATAATGACAATAGATATTATCATATTTTTACACGCGTGTAACTCGACAATAATAGCGATATTAATGATACGACGTTACACGTCGGGCGGGCGCAGGTAAAACAATACGAAAATACGATGGTTATCGTCGCATTCGCACGAGTGTTTTTTTTTGCAATTTCGCGTTCGCGAGTACGCCGCCGCCGCGTGACGCTGGCTAGACCGGGATATAATATCGTCGATATTCGTATTTTATACGTCGTAGCCGCGCGGATCGTTTGTAATTTCGATTTTTTTTTTTTTTTTTTTTATCTTATAATTACAGTCGTGTCTCGTTAATCCGAACGGAATCATCGCGGAAACCGTTCGTCCGCATTGCCCATTCGTTTGGATTACCATTGTGTTTTTATTAAAACGAACTTTTTACGATTTTAACTCGAAAATCCTTCTTTTTTTTTTCCAAAATGTTCATTTACATTATTACGAACGTAATGAATACAATTGTTTTTGTCATTAAATTTATGATTGAATTTTCATCAAAATTCTTTTGATTGAATTTTGAAATTACTTTTTTTTTACAAAACCGAATCGATATTCGTGGCGATTGTTGTATATTTTGCACCTACTATTCGTCACGAGAAAATGTAAAAATGTTAATACGCACACTCTCGTATTACTTGTAAATTTAGCGGTGCGCGGACGACACACGCTCGGTCGCCCGAGTCCGTCCGAACGACTTTCGGCAGTTTCGATCGGAACATCGCGATTTCTATTGAAATCCGATTTGATTTCACTCGCGCCACGCGAGTCGAAAATATGTTATATTAAAAAATAAAAAACGCGCACTTACATGACGTTTGGGCGCGACCGTATGCCTGCGCCGTGTATATCCGCAGCGCTCGATCGATCCGCGCGAAACACAAAACGTTTTCGCCCCGCGTCAAAGGGACGATTTTTTTTCCTTTTCTATTCATCAGCGTGTCCGTTACGTTTTCGCGTTTATTTTTTTTTATTTATTTCGGCTTTACATCACATCACGCGTGCGTCTTCGAATTCGGAAACCCGACGTCTCCGCGGACGAGGATCGAGGTCGTTACGCATACCGCGCGAGTAACGTTTGATTTGTTTGTTGTTTTTTTTTTTTGGCCGGTGTTTTTTGTCTCTCTGCCGTCGCGGGCTGCCGTAACGATCATAATATTTCGCTTTTTTACGACTTCGATGTTTTCCATCGCGCTGTTATTATTACATTCCGATCGCGAAGAAGACGATTGTCTCGCATTGTGCGACTACAGTTTTTATATTTTCTCGACCGAAAACGCGGCGATATTGTGCGTCGCTTCAACGGGTCCGGCGGCGTTCGGATACGGTCACGTTATCAGAGGAAATTAGAAACGAAATGGGTCACCGCGAGCCACTTTTGGTTTACGAACGAATTGCGCGGCCCCGCTGGTACTTATTGTTCATGCGCTTAATACTTTTCGTCGCGAGTTCGGTCTCCGGGCCACGCGAAACCGCGTCGTATCCTTTCATGCATCTCGTCCGGCAATCGACGTCGGGCGCGCAGGACGTTTACGTACAGATGTACTGCTCGTACTTACACTTCTCCCAAAGTTCAATGTCACTGCGAGGGTGCAACGTTAACGTTGTACTGGGTTTGACACTGACGCTTCCCAGAGTACCTACTCTCCTCGATGTAGATTTGTTAAAAAAAAAAACACACTCGTATTGTGATTTCTCCTAAATAACTAACACGAATAAAATCTCGCGAATTGTAATAATTATAGTTTAAATAAACGTGGGTTTTCGACGGTTTTTCGACGCCGATCAATAAATTATTATCGATAGCGTTCGCTCTTCCGATGAAATAATAGCCGTGGAAAATAACGGTCGATAAAATAAACTCTGTAGCGTGCCGGTTTAGTTAGCTGGTAATTGACCGATTTTTACGCGTCGTTTCCGAATTCTAAAACAAACGTTTAGAAATCGTGTGAAATTTAAAAAAAAAAAAAAAAAAATCGATAAACTAGATTCGTATCCAAATCGATGAGCACCCTCGTTAGCGCTGTCCACCCTTGATTTCGATTTTATCAACCACACGGGGCATTCGTGTAAAGTCAGTGACGCGATACGCAAAAGTTCTCGTAATAAATATAAAATCGAATATTGTTTTCTCCTCTTTTTTTTTTTTTTTCATAAAGCACGCGGTTTATTTTCGGTTATTATTATTGAAGATTTGAAAAATGTGTGCGCTTGCGCGTGCACACACGTAGGCCATACAATAAAACGCGTACGCATTGACCGTTCACTGGAGCGTAAACAAAATGTATTGCGTTAGATTTCACCACAACAATGGGTCCGCGACGGTTTTCGGAATTTCAACTCTTTTCTTTTTATTCGGTCGGTTAAAACGTCGAACGACAGTATTTTATTTTTATTTTTCGAATCTCGTAGACGGCAGAGGCTCTATATTGACGTACAGGGTGTGTCGTTCGACGGGATTTCGCGACGGAACTCTCCTCGGCGCTGTACGTGTACCGCGACCATCGATTACGTTTTACAACGAAGACGATTCGAATTTTCGTTTTCAAGTTCCTGGAAAACTTATTTACGGCCGTGTTTAGGAGAAACATAAAAAAATTGGTCTTGCGACGACAAAGCGCTTTTGAAATCGCACGGTGAAATCTCAATTACTTTCGCGTAGGCGCTCGCTGTTTTTGGAACGGATTAAAGAATCAAAGGTACACATCGCGGTGCTTTGACCGAATCGTATTTATTTATTTTTTTTTAATTTGTCCGGTCGGATCGAGTCGCCGCGTGCAGTCGTTTTTCTAACAAAACGTCCACCGTACTTTGATAAACGCCGGAAATACTTATTCGCTTACCGACGAAAATCGTCTTTTTGAAATCGCATCGACAATTTATTATCATTATCGGGTTCTCGTTTCACAACGATCGCGGTTACAAAAAGACGTGTTCTTTTTTTTCAAAATCAAAACATCATAGTTTCGATAAGAATAAAATATATTCATTTTTTCGTAATTATTATTTGAATCCTAAACGATTTCTCCGAAGAATTACCATTTTCTTACGTCGCGCGGAACAAACGATTCGAATCGATTGTATTTAATACGGTCTTTCGAAATCGCACACAACACCGAAAACGACGAGTGATAATATTTAGGTAAACAATCATCGGATGTCGTGTTTAATATAATCTAAAAACGAATCCGGTCATACATAATTTATGAAGACCGTGTAAACGATAATAACGATATCTGGAACGAAATGAAGAAAAAGACAAAAAAAAAAAAAAAACTACCCATTTATTATTTCGATGTAACAATAGTACGAAACGGTTTGCGTTTTAATGTCGTATATATACTGTTTATGTAAATTTTAACGTGAAAATCTATAAGTTCACGGTTTTCGGAAATATCGATTCGAAAGCGTTTCCTTTTCTCCTTACTCGTAATGATATCGTATAATTCGATTTTCTCAGAAGTATACGCCGTGACCGACTAAATAGTGCGATAAAGAGCGCGAAAATCGAATCACGGTTTCGTCGTCAAAGTCGACGTGAAATCGACTTCCTCGCTTCAATCGATAGGCTTTATAATTTAATCTTTCTTTCGCGGCACACATAGTGATAGCGGTGTCCGTTGCGCGAGGGGGGGAGGGAAACTTTTCGTCTGAACCGACTTCGCGGTCGTTTCGAATCTGTTCTCGGAATCTGTGCGACGCGTTTATTGTTTAACAATAACCGCGCGGGCGGGATGGAAAATGTACTAAATACGACCACTTTCGACGTGTAATTCGGCACCAACCGTAACGAAACGTTTTCGGTAAACGTACGCGCGCCGCGATTCCGAAAGAGAGGAAAAAGTCACGCGCGCGCGCGGGGAGGAAAGAAAAAATCGTCTCCGGTCGAATTTCAGTTGTACGTGAAATATACGGTTATGATCTTGACAATTATTATCTACTCCAGCGGTTTTTAATAAATCAAGACGCGCAACGCAGCGGCTCTGAATTTTAACGATCTCCTCCGTCGTACACATAAATCTATGGGATATTTTCCGAGCGTAAGGTTTTTCTCCCGTCCGCTTTGCCGCGGTCGTATTATAATATTATATTATACGGTCTTCGTGCGAAACCGTCTGCCGCGGCCGTACATTATAACCCGTAACGATTTCCATAATATCACGGGACCGTTAATGTTTGAACATTAAATTTTTAAAACGTGTCACAATATCGATTATTATGTAAATCTGTCCCCGACGAATCATTCGCGGTGCAGTATAATCGAGGCAGTATAATGGTGAATCGTAAAAGTCTCGGAAATTCCGCGAACCGCGTCCGCCGCGAACCAATTATTAAATCGCTATTAAATACGTTATCGATCGCCGCCACGCGATTCTCAATGCCGGCAGTACACATTGGCCGAGACAGTCTCGGTGATAATTTATTCGAGGCGAGGGAGCGCGAGTGCACGTAGTACCCATGCCGCGAGGAAGAGCAAATGCACGCGGTTCATTCTCGGTTGGTCTCGTGTGCTTTGACTCGGGCACAAAAGACCGCCTTCCGACCGAGCGCCGTCGAGGCGAGGCGATACGAGCGCGCCTAGTTCACATTCGTGTTGAGCACATCTCGCGATGTCTCGGCCAATGTGTACTGCCGGCATGAAGGATTTCAGTGTCGTTCCTCAAACCACCGTTTTCCTTATTTCGCGAATTTCTTTCCGTTCCGAACGTGGAAAACACGGTGTATTATAGCACAAAGAGCTTCCATCGGGGAATTTTCTCCGACTGCAAAAACCAGTATAAAAACATCGATGCGATTTCACTCGTTCGAAATCCATTCGTTTATTCGCGATCGTCTCTCGTTGATTCGCCCCAGAGGTTTGTTGTTTTATTTGATCAATATTCAGACCGGCCGAATCGAATCGGTGGGCTTTTACTGCGACAAATATGATATTATTTTTTTTTCATAAGGGGGCGAGGGCGAACCCGAAATATAATATTATTATAATATGCTCCGCGTATCGCCGCGTGTGGAGATTAGAGAACGAATTGGCGTTTGTTTTACTTTCGCTCGAAACGAAATCGAATCGAATAACAACAACACACTGTATTGTCGTGGCGCCGTAATTTTTGATAAAAGAAAAGACCGTTTTATCGAACGCGACACATCGCGAGAATATTATTTTTCGACGATTTTCTAAAATTAAAACCAACGGTCATCGAAACAATAAAATATGATACGAATAAAAACGTCGTATTTATTTTCATAGCTATTTTTTCAAAGAGGTTTCTGATCTTTATTTCGGATGTTTTTTTTCTTATTCTCTTATTCGCTTACAAATCGTACGAATTAATCGCGAAATATTTGTTTTCGTAAAACATCACGCGAACGGTTTCCCGTTTTACGAATCGTTGTTTCGCGAGCATGTTTTGTTATCAAAAGGACCCGACGACGTTTCGCTCCGGGTCTCTTTATCTTTAAATCGGGCCCCGCGTGTACGCGATAATATACGGTTCAAACGCGGACGTTCGTCTTCTTTTTCTAAATTACCGGGACTGCGTTTTATTCCACGAGTACCTCTACCTATGTATAGTCGGAGCGGCCATGTCGGCGGACGCTTTGTCCGGAGACCTTTTTGTTTGAAGACATCTCGTCCCTTTCACCGCGCTAGTGTGTTCGCCTTCAGCGCGCGATTTCTATACACGACGACGACGCCGCCACTATACACACGCTAATACAGCCATTTACGCTTTGCGCGTCCCTCGTTTTATATAGTTCGTGCGGACAAAAACAAACATTCGCATGCCTCCATCGGCAAAGTACGTAGGCACGTCGTCGTCGTCGGTGTCCGATAACGTTTTGAAAAATGCGAATTGCATGACTCCGACGAGATATGGAGGGGGGGGGCAGGACGGGTGATTGAAATTGGCGAATTGGTTTTTATTTCGTCCGTTAAACTTATTGCCCCGCGTGCCAACGTTAATTTTACTATTATTGTTTTCGAATTCAAAATTTTAATTTAATTTTTTTCAATTTCTTTTTCGAAATCTAAAATAGCCACATTATTATCATGAGGTTTGAAAAAAAAAAATGTCGACGTTATAGTCTGAAATATTATTGATTATCTTCTTCGAGTTTACGGGAATTTCAATTGTTTCCATTCATTCAATGGATTCACACATTGCATTTACAAAACATTGATCGGAAATAAAAATATTTAAAATTAAGGAAAAAAATTTTTACAAATATAATATGACGTACTTAATGTAATTAAAAGTTTCGAACTTTTTTTTACAAAACGGCTTAATAAAACGAAATTCGACATTTTCTCTTATTTCAATTTTTTTTTTTTCACGTGTCACCGTGTTATCACACCGACGACGCCATCGCGTGTTTGGGAAAAAATGCAGCTATAGTGTTTGCACGGAAGTAGTCCCAAAAACTCGTCAAAGTATACCAAGTATTTTCCATACGGTGACCCGAGCACCGGATGTAGGTCGACGACGGAGGTTTTATTTTTTGATTTTCTACAGTTTTCCGGAAACGCCTTTTGTCGGTCGTTTTTTTCCACCGCGGTCGCGTAAAAAAAAAAACACGCGCCGTCTGAAAGATGTCTACTTTGATTTGATAACCCGGAGCTATTATAAATAATGTTGACACAACCCTCGACGGACCCTCGGATAGTCGCGATCGCTCGCAGGCACGCGGTCCACCACAATACCGGAACGTCATGCGGCGCGCGTTTCAGATCGATCCGGACGAACTTTGGCCACGTCGGAAACGAACTTCGCGTTTTACAGATCGCGATGCCGTTACAACATATAGTATCGCTCATTCGGCTCAGGATTTTTGTTTTTCCCGTGCAGTTTATATTATTGTAACTTTATCCGATATTATATCTGAAACGGCTTCCCCCGACGCTTTTCAACTCGAATATTTAATTCGACGTTATGGCTAAATACGTATTATCTGCTCGGCCGATTCCACGGCATTTACCTCTCGACACTGCTCGGACGCGTATTACGTCAAAAGCATAATATTACGTTCGAATTCTCTGTTCGTCGGACTTCTTTTTTTAACGCGGAAACTTTCCACGTAAAAACACGTCTCGGGAGAACCGTGAAATTTCCAGGCGAATAAACGTATCGATTTATCAACGAAACGATCGCGGGGGTCACTGCAATAAAACGACGTCTCTACAATAACTCGTCGGTCCGACGTACGGCCGTGTGCTCGTACCGTTAAAACAATCGTGTTGCGTAAAAGTAAACTTTTAACGTTTCTACAATATTATAATCATTGGACATTTTATTCATAAAATTAATATTAAATATTACGAAAATATTAATTATACGCAGGTATTTGTTATAATACGGTTCGTGTTTTATTATCAAGCTCGCCCGTAATAAAAACGAGTTTTAACGACCGCGAGAAAAGAAAAGTCGTTTCTTTACAAACGAAATTGCCGATCTCGCGAATTTTTTCAACAAACTATCGGGTCCGATAAATAAGAAGTGTTTGACTGTACGAGAGTACTCTGCACGTACGTAAACGTATGACTTTATATTGTTCCGTCGATTCGGTGTTTTCTTTTCCCCCGTCGCGCAGTCGTTTAGAGTGTATTTAGATCACGTAAACCGGCGGCGTAGGCCGTTTTTTATTAGAATTTAAGAGGCCACGTCTCGGGAGACGGATCAAAGACGCGCGGGAAAGGCGGACAGAGAGAGAGAGAGAGAGAGAAAAGGGTATTTTTTTCCTCTTTCGTCGGTGCATTAAAAAATACTTAACGCCCTAGGAATACTGCAGCGGCAGCACACAATAAGGGAAACGGTTATGTACTTGATATATTATATACTTACTCGATGTGTTTCAATGTACGCTTGTTGTTCGATATTCGCGTTTACACAATGCGTAATTGGCGGTGCTGTTGTCGCGCGCGATAGGATAACTACTGAAACACGTCGAAAACGGCACACTCGATCCGACGACGACGTTTCCGCCGCGCCACTCTCTCACTCGTTCGCGCGCACAAAGCCGATCGAAAGAATTTCCATTTCGTTTCGTCGCGCGAAGAAATTCCCGTTTTCGAGCCGCGAGTCGTCGTGTCGACACGGCGGCGTAAAGGTTTTTTTTTTTTTTTCGTCAAGGCAAAAAGTTTCTTCATAATAATATTGCGTTTCAAACTTTGGCTTTTGAGATGACAAGCCGCCGCCGCGCGCCAATATTATTGCGTTCGGGTTTTTTCTTATGGTCGCGATTTCCTCTCGTCTCGAACGCATAAAGGAATTTCCGATTTTTAACCACGCTTTTCGACACGATGTATAATATATAATAATATATCGCACGACGATCACACGGAAATTACGACTGTTCGCGCGTCGACAGATCAACGTTGTCGTTGTTTCCTCGCGGACTGTCGGTTTCGATCGTAAGACAATTGAATCGTCTCGCTTAATGTTCGGTCGAATCCGCGGGGTGCTCGGTAGTGTTCCGCAGAAAGCTTCGAGGCGATGTTGGGGCGGACGAACGTGCGATTATTCCGTGTCAGACGATCAACTCTCTGATGCAATTGACGTAGGAATCGCGAGGATTAGGGTCAATACTACTTTTCCATGACATTTTCATTCCGGTTTCGCCGATCGGTCGAATGATTTCGGATATTGTTTCGAGTACAAAACGCGAGCTGAAAACGATATCGACTTCGCGTCGGGTTCGAACATTTTATTTTAGAAGTACGTTTTCCCCGAGAAAATCGGGGGGAAAAAAAAACGCATGTTGAAAAGTGTATGGAAATTCCAATTCGCCTACCTCGGTGATTTTTAAAATCGATTTTTCATTTTCAGAAAACCCCTATTTTGTGACTATAGATTCAAAACATTTTGCAATCGAAAATCGCGCCGCGGTCGGTCTTATAGTTCCCCGGAACCGTGCCTCGCACCCGGTTAGGACTCGGGAAAAGTGGCTCGTTCAGGGCGGTGATTGGAAAGATTGATAACCCTAATAATTAGCGCCGCGTCTATTGCGCGTTCGCTCGTCTTCGAACGTTCGTTTGATGGATGGTCGTTTTCCACGTATACAGGACGATTATATTTCTACCGAAAACGTTTAACGCTTTGTCGGAAAGCAGCGCGACTTTTTTCCCGAAAACTTTTCCTTTTTCCAAAATTTATTACTCTTAATGTTTTTAGGATTTTCAACATTATTATTCCGCGTTGATCAGGCACGCGCATACACGTACTTTCGGTTCTTTTATGGCCAGGCGCCGTCGATTCGCCAAACTATACTTTTCACGAAACGTGGCTTTTAGAATTTTTTCATTTCCATTCGGCAAATACTATCGTTTTGAAATGCGATTATAAGTGATGTTTTTTCCCGAGTTTTCACACTCGTCCGTACCTATACATACAACCCCGAAAAAAGTTTATAACTTTTTACGAAATATGAGTGTTATCCAAAAAATAAATCATCCAGTACTCGTAAACAGTCGAATTGATAAACTCGACTACTCAAATTTTTTTTTCAAATTTTCCCCCCCCTCGGAATTGTCGTTAACAAACGTCGATAAATAGTAAAGTCCGAGTGTATTTTTTCCGCATATTTCTGTTCTATTGCGACTATTGCGAAATCGTAATAAAAATTAACATTTTTATAATTTTATTTTTTCACCCATTCTGTATTCTGTTTTAGAAACATTCGAGTAGAAAAGAGGCTCATTCGAGTGGGTATGTCTCAAGACCCTTCTCCCGAAAAAATACAAAGACCGTACACGTCGTTCTAAAATCAAAGTCTATATTTTGACAAAAACACGTCTTAACTAGATTGCACGCGAGTTTGCTCCACACGAGTGGAACAATTATAAAATGTCAAGCGTCGATGTATCATATTAATATTATTGTTTGTGGTTTGGTCACTAATATTTCGTAGTCGATCGAAACCATTATTACAATTGATTTACGCTCATATCCGTTCGCGTATTTCAATGAAACGTCGACGATTTCGTTTCTAATTTAAGTTTTGGGAAACTCGATAAGTAATAATACGTGTCTCGAAGCGATCCTCTTTCATCTTTGAGCGACTCGGCCGTATATAATAATATATACACCTATTATGTATTAAGCGCTCGGCGAGGCTAGGCCGATGACTGGCTGTGTTAACGGGCGCGCGCGCGGTAATAGGATTGACGCTGATGGCGTCTAAGTGTAATTTTGAATATTTCAGTGTGTGAAAACGACTATATGCGGCGTAACAATGGGAGCGGGCGTTAGTTAGCGTAATTAGTTATAATGCTGCTGCTGCTGCAGGTTGTGTACGCACTGGTGTGAAGGTGTGTGACCTATATATCGGCTAAAGACGATGATGATAATAATAATAATAGCATTAACTAATGGCAATGTGGCGCGATGCACCGAACCTGATAAACAGTTGTGTAAGCGTTTGGAGCCCATTGTGGTGTACTTAAGTAGTTCATAGCGTCTCCGTATGTGTACACGCGTCTTTATTTATATAACTGCCCGAAAATCCAAATAACGTTAAGAAAAAAAAAATCGTTTTTTTACGATTTTCCACTCGACTAGAACCGACAAAATTGTTGAAAAACGGTGCCGACTATGTTTTTCCGTTGCGAGTGAAATTTTCGGCCGAACAGAAACGAAAAATTAGAAAAAAAAGGCTTAATATTTCCCGGCTGAGCGTTTCGTTTCAGACATTCGGGGAGAGAGCGTACGCATTTGTCGTCAATCGAATCGTTATAGGGATTGAAACGGTCGAATCGTCTTTCGAAAGCCGGACGACGACGACGGTTTGGCAGCGCTCCAGATTTGAATTGCACACGTTCGCAGAGGAATATTTCCGAAACGGCGTGCGTCGTCACCGCTTGCGGTCTGAGCCGTATCGTCGGAATTATTCCCGTCGACTCTGGCGTATCGATTTCGAATCGAAACTCAAAAGCGATATTCTGTCACCGCAACGAGGCCGTAGAGTAGCGTTTTCGACGAGGGAAAAGGCCATAAGTCAAACGCCTCGTCACGGCGGCGGTGTGCCCGTGACGGTGGTCGACGCGCCGAACTGTTTACGAGCACCGCACTCGAAAAATCGGAAAACCGTTTCGTGTAAACGCCGCCGCCGCCGCACCGACCGCGCGCGAGCCCGCCCTCGAAATCACGTTTTTCATCCGATGATTTATCGCGTTCGCTTTCAAAAAAAAAAAAAAAACAATTACAACGAGGCGGAGCTCCGTGCGGTCACAAGCGCGAAGCACTCGATACCCTGCGGGTTTAGCCCCCCCCTCCCCACCGACCTAATTCTTCCGAGTTTGACTGGTGTTTTGTGACGACTCGACGTGTGCGTACTATCATCAACGTCGATATTAGGTACCCTTGTGGCAACGATGTTATTTCTAAAAAAATGTTTAAAAATTAATTTGTTCTATTTTTATTGAAGGACTATGCGTGTCTTAAAACACTTCGGTTGGTCCTTCTCTCGAAAACAAAAATTCATCGATTCTTTACTTACCGTGTACCTCTGTCCGAGCTTTTTCGAAACAACCGTAAATATACTTTCGATGTGCTACAAGAGCACTACTATATTATAAACGTGTAGCGAACCGCCGCCGCCGGTTTAGATACACTGATTTAAACCGACAGAAAGACGTATTTTTTCATTTGACCCCGAGAATATCAGATGAACGTCGACTAACTCGAATTTACGGTATCGAACAGGATTACGTTTTTTTTTTTTTTCCACGCATAACCCGAACTATTGATTTTACCGTCGTCGATTCGAACCCGAAACGAACTGTAATATTTTTCATTTCATTTCATAAAATAACACGCGAAAACGTGGCCATCGATTTTCAATCTGCTTTCGAGATCGGGTTCGAGGTCAGCCGCGGATCGGGTTTTTCACGGCGGCTCGGCGGCCGATCATCAGTACGTGTTCGAGCGACGACGACGCTAGTAAAATCCGACCGAACGCGAGAGACGTCTTTGTCGTTTTTTTTTAACAAATTTAACGTCGCGCACGCGGTTTTTCGCGTCTTTTTATTTCACCACCATCCGCGGGCCGGATTCCACGTCGTCGGCGTGCGAGCGCGCGTACGCGTAACGATATTTCATTATCTAATAAAACGCGCAGTTTTTTTTTCTACTTTCTCGTATATGCAAATCATAATAACGAACGAAACAAAGTTTCGGTTACAACGTTTTCAAAAGTACGCGAGACACGACATTTTCGCCGTTCGGCTCGTGCACACCGACTGTATACGTATATTATAATCAAGTATATACGTACTGCAGTAAACTCGTTCCCGTACGGTTTCGCCAAAACACGTTGCCGTTTTTAGCCGGGCGCGCGTTTTCACCGGCGGCGCGCGAGCGGAATACTGATGCGAATGCATTTCAACAATAACGCCAACTCCGCGGACTGACTTCAGGTCGTTTATTCGAACACAACAGTTTTCGCGTTCTCGGACGAAACGAGCGCCGAACGCTGTGCGTTTCGATTGTTTTTTTTTGTCCCGGCGCGGCGGCGCGAACGTAGAACAAAAAAAAAAAAAAACCGAACAACACTTGACCGTAGTACACGCACTGTTATTTTGTAATCAGTAAAATATATAGTCGTACGAGTGAAAAAAACGTTTTGTATACGGATTTCTTGTTTTGTTTGAAAACCTATCGATCGTTATGTGACGAACAAAACATTCGTGTGCACACTTGATATTAGGCACAGTACGAGCACTGTATTAATCTGTATGCAAGTTGCAATAATTATTGTCTAATCGACATGACGACAAAGTTGAATTTTTATTCGACTGACCAGCTTTAGAGTGAATACTGCGGTAAGGAGCGAGATGAAGTGGTCGGGTACTCGGTTTCCGAGACGAATATTTATGACGACGCGCGACGTTTTGAATGAAGAAATATCATTGTTTTTTTGTTTTTAGAACAGCAAAAGGATAACGATTCGGCGGAATTAGAGGAGTCCGCGTGGTTTCGATTCGGGAGTTTTTGGATTCCGCGAGTTCCGTCAGCTGTGTTCGACAGTAATACGCATTTGACCGTCCCCTCGGCACAGTAATACGTTGTGCGGTCGTAAATAATAACATCGTTTCTTCGAAACGCATCGCCGTTCGGCAAACAATCGTTCCGTTTCGCGTGCTGCAGTTATAAAATTATTTGCGCGATGCACTCGGCTTGCGAAATCGCATACATTTTCTGAACTCGGGTTCACTCGTGCATTTGATTCCGCGAAATCGCCGTGGCGCGCGGCGGCGCGGCGGCGCCCACTTTATTCGTTCGAAAACACAAAGCAGCCTGCAGTGCTTGCGTTTCGCGAAAAACCATTATTCGTTTTACACAAAGCGTCGCAGTTATAAACTTTACATTACGTTAACGGCTGGTAGAGTGTAGTTCCGCGTAACTCGATTTTCCGCGACTCTCGAGAATGACGAAAAAAAAAAAAATGAAAAAATCATACCTTAATATACGTTTATTCGCTTGATCTCGAGATTTTCGAGAACTTAAACGATTTCGTGAATATTTTAATAACGATCGCGACGAGCTTCTAAACAATGATTTCGCTGTGCAAACCGTACCCGCTAACCGCATCATCTAAAGCGCGCGCACAGTCATTATGTAATATTAATAATTAGTCTGTTAGGTATACGCACGCGTTGGTGTGCCGGCTTTTACAGCTAACCGACCGTTTTATCGTCTCGGTCGTCTTATTTATTTTCGAAAACGTTCAGCGCGAAAATATATTTGCCCTGCGAGTATTGTAATCGCGAGGCTAAGAGAACCGGAGGTAGGTACGTTAATCTATGAAAATAATTAACTCGTTAGTGAAGTCGAGTGAACTCTCCAGCTCTCGAGAGCTATACATTAATTGTTAGAATTTATAAATATAATTCTCCGAGTTTGAAGTTGATTCGGTTTCGCCGAAAGACCGTCGTCGTCGCGGTGTACATTAATTATAATTTTAACATATTATCGTGGGTAAATTAATGACTGACCGGTCGCGTTCGAAAGTCATAAGAGAATAATTATTACATTTATTTCAATTTCAATTTTCAACTAGTTGTGGCCTACATTAGAAAATCGATACGCACATCACTCGAACGCCTTAAAATACTCGGTCGATCGAATATCGATAACAATACGATAAAACGTCGTGTCTCGTGCGCCGAGTGCTCTCGCGGTTCGTCGCGTGTGATATGTATCGCTGCGTGCGGCGGCGTCGAGGACACGTCAACCACACGTCGACACACACCGGAAACCCGCCCGTCGTCGCGGGAGAATTCTATACCAAAGGGTCATAATTGATTTCAGGGCGAGGACGCGAACGATATTGCACGATATCACTTGTATTCGTCTCGACAATAGTGTTGACGAGCACGCGTCGCCTGTTCGAGCGTAAGTTTTGGCCAGAGAAAATAAAACTCGACGGCCAAAACTCGCTAGGTTTCGATCAATTCGTCGGCGACCTGTAGTCGCAGTATTGCAAAATCGGAGACGCAGCGTTGTTGAAAAAAACGGCCCGTCGCGTTCTGTCCGCGCGAAAAGCTCGTACGAGACTTGATCAATTGGCTAATTCGTCTCCCGGGATTCGCGTCGTGATATAACAGCGTATCGTTCGAAACGACCCCATCTCTAAGATCGAGTGAGCGAGGTAAAACTGTAAAATTACACGCGCGCCGTCGCGACTGCGTTATCGTGCTATTTATTTTTAATACACCGTTATCACACGTAATATTAGAAAAGAAAAATAGTTTTTCCGGATAGATCTGTTTTGATATATTACTTATGTCAAACGGGTAAATCACACGATGATGGCGACGATGACGTGTGTTTACATTTTATTATGTTTAGCGGACGACAAAAATGAACAAAAATAAAAATATAAGAATTAAAAACTACGTAATACGTATGTTATACCAAAGACTTAAAAAAAAAACATTGTTCCGTTTGAGAAAAATGGGTTGAAAAAAACTAACCAATTTCTGGGCTTACGTGGTCCCAGGTGACGACTAACGACGTTTAAACCTGTTCGATTTTAAAATTGTAAATAGTATTTTTTTCACTGCGTGTTTAATTATATTTTGAAAAATTCGATTTGACTTTGTTATTCATTGACGGTTTTTGTTTCGAGCGACTTCAATTATTCCGACGACGACGGTCAAAATACGGATTATTACCGCTACATAGAAATGCAAAATGCGTATTTCAAATACGAGTAATTGAAATACTGCGCATCCGCGTACCACGCTCATACCTTCGGCGTTCGTATTATACGACGATCGCAATTCGCGCACATCGCGAACGCAGCTCGGGTTAGCGGAGAGAGGGGAATTCGGTTTATAATAGTACACCGTGCTCCCGTGTATATCGGACGAAGAACGCCAAGAGGTATGGCCGGCTCTTATCATGACATCAAAGGGGAAAATAAATTCGGTGTAACGGTGGTTTTTTTTTTTCCAGCGAGCGAGCGAGCGTTATTATCATAATCATTATTGCGTACGAATAACGATAGACGAAACGAGGGTGTTTTCTAGAAACTCTCGGCTTTGTACGGCAATTCGAGTATAAGAAGGGAATTTTTTTATTTTCACTCGCGTATCCGAATACGGTCAAACTCGAGAAAACCTTTGCGTGTTATTAATATCATTCAGACAGAACATAATATTGTCATTAGCTGTACGCAATACTCCTCAAACACACCGAAAACACTGTGCGATACCGTCATTACCTGACAACTACTCGTATGTATAGACTTTCTGTCGAGATTTACGTACGAAAATACGTATATCGGTAGTGCGACAAAGGTTTTTTTCCCCCCCCCGAATTGCACACGAATTCATCTTATTTTGTGGCTATTTATCGGGCGAAAAAATTGCGATAGAAATAAAATTATCACTCGGAAATATATTATAATATATACTCAATGACTATCGAAATGAGTAAATAAGCGATGGTTCAAAGAAGAAAATCGCTCTCCGGTCTCTGCGCGATTGCACTCGTCAACAGTGTTGGCAGTTAAAATTTTTAAACAAAACATATTTTTATCGAATCGAAATTTAAACGTCAACGAACATTGTGTGCGATTCGTCTTGGATATCGATTGGCCAACATTATGACGTGATGAGCACATATTATTATGGTATGCGCGCGAACTGTTGTTACGTTTTACGGTTTAACCGTTCCCAAAACTGCGCGTCATATGTCTCCTCGCGGTGTGAAATGACGTCGCTCGAGAAATACTTCGCTCCGATTGTGCGGCGGCGGCGGCGGCGGCGTCGGGCGCAAGAGTAATAGCCGCGCTCGTATGACCTCACATATTTCTGACTTATAAACGCGACGACGACGTTCATATCGAAACGTCGTACCTTGCGCGCGCTTTTCCTCTTTCCGTCCCCGGACTGCGTTCATTCGGACGGCACGTCGTTTGTCGGGGACACAAAATATGTCGCAGCCGTCGCCGCCGAGATCATTTGCGACGAGGATTATGCACGCATACATTATGCGTATACCGAAAGAGAGAGAGAGAGGGAGAGAGAGAGAGAGAACAATGACGACGACGCCACAATAGAGACGATATTTCTCGAGTCTGGCAGAAGGGACAAAGTCACCAGCTACCTAGTCAATTAAAGGACCACGCCACCGCCGCCGCGCCGATAAGGAGAGCGACGGGACGAGAGGGAGACGTACGCGCTAAGGATACGCGGGAAGGGTAGACGACGTTGCTGCGGTTTTCCGGCAGGGTTTTCGGATGTGCTTAAGTATAGGCGCGCGTGTGCGTGTGCAAATACACATATGCAAACGCGTTTAATCGATAAGGTAAGGGCTAAACGTATGCACTCGCACACGCACGCGAACACAAAGCCTTCCGGCAACACGCACCTCGTGACGTGACCTCGTTCATGTGAATAGGTGCGATATCGTATTATTATTATCGTCATCGTCGCAGTGTTACTATATTATATTCGTATCTGTATTCCGCGAAAGAGCTAAACGCCCGTTTGTTTTAATACGCCGCGGTCGGTCGTGTGAGATTCAATATACGTAATACGCGCGCGGCTTGTATAGTCTGATTTCCGTGACGATATTGTCATTGTTGACCCGTTCCGACCGCCAACGGCGGTTAGGTTGGGCTAGGTTAGGTATAACGTCGACAATTCGAAAGCGCCACAGAATTTTTCAAAACCGAAAATGTTATCGTTTCATTCCGACTTCTTGTCGCGGCGGGACAACCAAATTTGGAATGTATTTTCAGTTTTGTACCGTCGAAGTTTGCGTTGATTTTCGAGTATTGTTTGTTTACCAAAAAAAAAAAATACGTAATCGATCGAACTATAAAAACGCTATACCTACTGATTAAGTTACGCGCGTCGACTTGATATAGTGTATTGAACTGACCGGATACATTTTGTATTAATTTAAAAACTTTTTTTTAATTTAAAATATAAAAACAAATATAATCATTAAGTAGAAATATGATATTTTTATCTGCAAAATATAAAACAACAGCGATTCGATAAATAATCAAACTTAAGCTCGAATCGCGAGTACTTAAAAATAACGATAATTATATTGCGTGAGGGTTTCGTGCTTTGTAATACGTGGCGGAGTGCACACCTGTTGATAAGAGCGCCACCTATACACGCGATTCGTAAACGACATCGTAAGAGCAATAATAATATTATTGATGTACGACAAGCCCTTTTCCTTCCAGTCGAGGGTGACTCGAGTCTCCGACGACGATATTCTGAGCCACTAATCGGACCTATCCTACGCTGGCCTGCGATAACATTTTTTTTTTTCAAGTTTTTTCTTCCACCCTTAAGAGACATGGTTTTGATGGCTTTCGTTTGTTTTCTTCTATTAGCTCCTCTACACAATGCAGCCGACCCGGCTGAAACGTGTGATTTTTAATTCGCATTTTTAGTTTATAAATGCATTCTTTACATTTCAAAGAACTCTTTATCGCGCATTTTACGTAAGGCTAGATCGTGTCGATGTGATTTTTGTTGTTGTCGTAACGTTTTTTAGACTTCTATGCATGCTTTCGTACGCGAGTCGATAAAACGCGACTGTCCCCGTTCGCGTGTAACGATATGTTTCGATCTTGTAAAAAACATGAATTTTTACTTGTGTGTACGCGAGAATGACGTTTTAAAATTCAAACTTTTCAAGCCGTTTTGAGGCCGAATTCGTAGAGTTTTTCGGGTACTTCTGTGCGGGTAAGGGGGGTTGGGTTTAGGTCTTCACTTGTCCCGCCGACTCTGATCGTCACTATACGAGCGCGAGCTAAGCCTCGGGTTCTCCGGGACAGACGACCGTACAGTGCAGCGGGCGGAACGGAGAACCGCGGGTAGAAATTTCACGCAACGGTGCACGCCGGATGCGCACCGGTCCATGAATAAATCTCCTAGCCGTCGCCGTCATACGACGAGTGTATGAAACAAAAGCCACGGGGGTTTTTCGGACCCGGCGGCGGATAAATTATTATTTTATGAGGCCGCTACAAAACCGTAATTAGGACGACAGGGTTTTTGCATTTCTGGACGCGTTAGCGCGTCGTTCGTCGTCGTCGTCAGCGCTCGCGCAGAACAACCCGCGACCGTGGTCCGCGGGGGACGAGCTCGTTTTCAGACTTTTCTCCGGAATGCCATACGACACGCGACGTGGAACGTGTGATCCGAAAAAAAAGTATCCAATCGAAAAATGTCCAAGTAAAAACGTCTATGTAAAAAAAAAAAACGATTTCGACAAACGACATTGTTATTTTTGTTGTAGCGAAAATAAACATTGTTCATAAAACAGTGCCTATATTTCTAGAAAAGCCATGCATGATTACGATCAAAGCAAAATAGAAAATAAAAACATAGTACTGCTTATAAAAAAATCTATAGTAAAATATAGTGATATATTATGTTGATTTTACTGACTATTAATGATCGTTAGGGCTGGGAATTTAATGCCCTAAAAAACTTCAAAAAATGCCCTTAAAAAAATGCAAAAATGACTTAAAAAACTCAAAAAATGCACTAAAAAACTTCAAAAAATACCCTTAAAAAAATGCAAAAATGACTAAAAAAATGCATTTAAATTATATTTATTATAGGTTAAAAATTAGAAAAAAAAATTTAAATTACACTACAGTATTTTTTTTTGTTTATTGTACGTTGTTACTTCTTTAGTTTTTTTGTGCTTCTGTTTTCTTATTCAATAATCATTCATTCTAAAATAATAATTTAAAAAAAAAATTTAATATTTGAACTTGTTTTTGCTAGTTGTCGTTTTGCAGTTTGCCGAAAATTTCTTGTGCATCGCAACAATTTTCGTTCATTTTATGAAGAAATTGTGAAAAATGCTCTAAAAACTAAGAAAATGCACTAAAAACGTCAAAAAATGTCCTAAAAATGCATTTATGTTTAATTTTGTCAAAAAATGCAAAAAAATGCAAAATAAATAATACTTTAAAATAATCAGTATCACCCAAAACACATTTTATACTTACGGATCAACGTTTCGAAACATCAGAAAAAAAGATGCCTTTGCATCAAAATCCCAGCCCTAATGATCGTATACTCGTACACTAGTATATTACTTTTTAGTGATCTATATGAACGTTTTTTTTTTTTTTATCTTTGTTTGTCCATATACAGAGACTAAAAAAGATCGCGAAACGGCTGAGATTGTTCGTAGAAGGTGTTTAAATCGAAATCTTCGATCCGATCGGCCGCAGACGCAAACGTGCTGGACAATGTGCGTGTATAATGTTTATTATTCAATTTTTGGCTGCCCAGGGGACCTTTTGGTTTTACCGATTTCGA
Organism: Drepanosiphum platanoidis; assembly: GCA_948098885.1. Lineage (NCBI taxonomy): Eukaryota > Metazoa > Arthropoda > Insecta > Hemiptera > Aphididae > Drepanosiphum > Drepanosiphum platanoidis. The sequence continues at coordinate 21,727,077 of OX402529.1, forward strand.
TTTCCAATTCACGATGTTTGCGGGCAAGGCCGGATGTTATTCGCCCGTCGGTGTATTATAAAAACGACTGCGTTTGCGACGACGACGTCTTTATTTTCGCCGTCGGCGTTTCGCGCGCCGCGCGACGATGCGGTTTTGGCCGCGTGCTCTCTATAGCGACCCTACATTATAGCGTCACTGCGCGGAATAAGTTTTCGGATCGTTTTGACGACGCTCTCGATACGATCGACGATAACTACGGTATTTATACGTCATGGTTACACGGCCGGTCGCCGCACGCGTCACGAGTTTTTCAATTAGAACGCCTTCCGGCCGCGTCCGTAACCGCGACGGCGGTGCCAGAGTTCTATTCTCTTTTCGACAATCGTTTCCATCGCCGCCGCGCCAGACCGAACCGTACGCGATTCGGTAGGTACGACGCCGTCGGCAAAGTATTAAAAATCGTTACACGACGTCCCGGCCGGGCGGCCGGCGTGCGTTTCGCGCGGTTTCGCTTTTAATAATACACACAATATTTCACCAGATTTTTTTCACCCTCTCCCCCCCGCCCCTTCGCTCGCCGTCCGAAAAGTTTAAACAATAAGTTGTCAAGATGCGCGGGGGGGGGGGGGAGAGGAGAAGGAGAAAGAACACTCCGCCGAGTACAATGTAGGGCTTAAGTAATTAATGAAGTTTTAGCCAATGTTGTCGGATGAATAATGCGCGCGTATTTAAATTTCGGTCTCGGACTTTTTCTCCGCGCGATTGTGGTGCCGAAATCAGAGCAAGATCAAACGACGACGAAAACTCACGTCGCCGCCAGAGCGGCTAGGTCGCCGCGGCATCGGTATAATATTGATAATCGCATAATATTATTATCTCATATTATCTCAAGACCGGAATAATAATATTATACCCGTGAGTAGGACACGTGGGAATTCGGCGGCAAGCCATTTCTCTTATTCTTCTTTCTGTTCCAATAAAAAAAAAAAACGAAACTCGGAAAGAATTGTAAATCTCGCGCAGCAGACATTCCAATAATGATATTGAACATTGATTTAGTAATAATAATAATATCGATTTCTGTTTAATTTAGTTCAGGAACGTGACGAGTGCGTGCACGGTAATGTAATCGAACGCAATGCACGAATGGTGTTAAATTGCATAATATGCACTTGCACCGTCTTACATTTCGATATACATCGTATTACATTTTATGAACGAGATTTCATGGACAAACATTTAAACGCTAAAAACTATTACATTTTGTCGATTTGAAAAGTTATTGGATAAAAAAAAAAAAAATCTAAATATGATCTAAAAAACGTCGAAAGTATGAAATAAATTACGAATAAACATGAGTTTTATTTTCCGAGCATAGAAAAAAAAAAAATGAATCCTTACAATGTCAATAAAGTTGATGTTTTTCGATTTTCCTTTATTATATTTCCATTGTTTCGTGCTCGCTTTCTCGGTCATTGTCTTCCAAAACGTAGTCGTCATCTTATTCATTTTCGTTTGAATTCGTGCGAAATAAACGGCCAATTAAATTATTATTATAAAAATGAAAACAATAGTTATTTGAAAAAGTAATCGTATGTAATTTAGATTTCCTACGTTTTTGTATCACTATATGTTTTCGGATAATCGTGCCCGTTTTTTCCCTAAAAAAAAAAAGAATAAAAATCTTAAAATATTTTGCGACACGCAATAATAATAGTTATGCCACGTGATGTGATCGTAACGCGTTTGTGCGACCGGTCGGGCGAGTGGAGAGAAAAAAATTAAACGACGATTGATCGGGCCCCTCGTCGTAACGTGCCGACGATTTTGTACGCCGAACGCGACGGTTTTCTTTTCGATTACTACCGCGCGCGCGCGCGAAATATTATCACGACGGACGTGAGACTCGAGTCGAAAATACCCGTTAGGTCCGCAGGATCGTCCGTCCGACGCGAAGACCGCGAGAGAAAAAAAGGACGAAAACTTTACGCGCCCCGTTATAATACCCGCGACGACGACAACGTACGTTTTCCCGTCTGCCGCGAACGCACGCGTGACCCGCGACTATTATCCTTCGGAGCAAACGTTTTATAATCTCGCGCGAGCGGAAGGACGAGGGAGCAAAGCTACGCGTCAGATTTAATCTTTTAATCTTTTTTCGAGTTTTCCGTTCTCGTTAACCGAGACACGACTCTCGGAGCGTAATGTTAATTTCATTTGGGTTTATTTTATTTTTTATTTTTTTTTGTTCGTTGTTGATTTTCATTTCGGTCGTTTTGTCCCGCGCGCGGCGCACCTGATATTATCGTTACAATTATTTCAACTCGTGTTACGCGCTTTAATTTTTCGCCGAGTTTGTATCTGCGCGGAAAACGATAAACCGAATGACGCGAGACGAAGCGATCCCTCGTCGTCGTCCGCCGAATCGCGTACTCGAGACGGGTATTCGGCAAACGTCCGAAGTCGGAAAAATCGAACCGAACGCGACGATCCGAGTCGCAGAAAACCGAAAAGATCGTTTGTGTCGCGCGTCATCGATTGTGTCGACAGTTCACTTACTACTAAAACATTTTCGTCCGGAATCGTGTGTTGTTTGAGAACGATTCTCGTCCTGTCACAACGCGCGGGCGTGCGCTATCTCTGTCCGTCGCGTCTTCTGCGTTCCATAACCGTATTCGAAAAGTTGACGATCTCGCGCGCGCGCGCATACGTCGTGTCCCGGCGAGAAGTTGTCGCGACGGAAGCAGTTGTTTTGACAACCATATCGTCTTGTGATTATTCGGTCGGCGAGCAAACTCGTTCAAACAACTGCCGTATCTATATACGATCGACGACGGGGGGCATTATGATGTTACATATTATCGCGAAGTCGCGACGACACACTCGCTCGGAGTTCGTCTCGTTTTGTTTCCGGGCAAAACCAGCGCGCGGCTTTGTTTCGGCGTTAAATCCGCTCCCGAAAACGTCACACATTTTACCCGTGTTTCCGAGTCGGTCTCTGATCAGGGTTTCGATTCCGCACGAAACAACCCCCGGGACGGGTCGCGCGTCTTGTTTATTCCCTCCTCGTCCGACGCCGTGCGCGGACAATGCGCCCGTAATTCGGGGTGTACGAATTTACATCGACGCGCGGATAATTTGTTAAATCTATTCGCTACGGCGGCGGCGTTGTAAACGCGCAGTGTGGATTTACCTATTGTTATTCGCGGTGTCAAAAGGAACACCGCTCGGAAGTTCGGGTCGGCTCGAAACCATCGGAAATTTAATAAGACCTGCGCGGAATCCCGACTACGGAATGTGCACTCCGATCGCAAAGTAAAACCGTATACGGGAAACGTGTACGCGCGTTTACGCCGTGTCTCGCGAACCGCGTGGCTTCACGCGTAATATTACGTACACGCGGCGTACAAAACGGAAATATTATCGAGTCGGCTGAGCCTTCAAACGGATAGTCGGTAATGAATTCTCGTGCCGAACGATACAAAAGGTTTCGTCGAAAGGTTTGACGTTTACGCGCATAAACAAACGCGGGTAAAACGCGTCCATGTTATGATAATAATAAGCAGGGCTCGGGACTTAAAGCATTTGCTTATTTTTATGGATTGACTTAAAATGTAGCAGAGTGCTATGGAAGTGTAATGTCATGTTACAACACGTTCAATTTTGAAATTTGAGAGTGCTTTTTTTTGCTTTTTTTTAGTGATTTTTCAAAAAAATGCTTATTTCCAGTTTTTCTGATAATTATTGCTTTTTCGACCAGTTTTTATACTTTTTTATGATTTTCTCCTGCAAAGTTGTTTTTGATTGAATTAAAATTAAAAATAATTCTTATCTCATCTACGTTGTCGCGTAGTCCGTCAAATCTTCAGTCTTGAAAATGAAGTTTAATTTTTTTTATAATAATATAAAGGTAAAGATTTATTTTTATCAATAAAAAATTTTTCCTTTAATTTAAGCATTTTAAATGCTTATTTGAGTGCCTATAATGATGTTTTTAAGCGCTTATTTTAATGATTTTAAGTGCTTCAAGTCCCGAGCCCTGATAATAAGATAAGCTGACTACGTCGTCGTCGGAGTCGCGACTGCCGTGAAATTTTTGCGGGTTGCCGGCCGGTGTCCGAACAAAAATTGACGGGAGCAAACCCCGCCTTGATAATAATATAAAATAATTAATAAGTTTTAGTGTACGTTAAAAAAACATAAAAAATAGCTCAGAACGAACCGTAAAACAGTATGTATGTAAATTGTAGGCGTCGTTATTATAGTTACTATTATCGGTCGTAAACTATTATCTATAAAATTATGTATTTGAATATTGTTGTTCTTAAATTTTTTTCGATTTTATTATACAATTGCCAATAGAGGTACATATGAAAATCCGTCCGCGACGTCGTAAAACGGCGGTCCAAATAATACGATGAAAATGATGGCCATTTCACACCACAGACGGTATAATTATTAATCGACTACATCGGTGTTATTATCGCACGACGCCAACGATATTGTTTATTGATTCTGTCGTTGCGTATGAGTACGATTTCGTGTTACGTTGTCGAATAATTTGACGAGGACGATAAATCGCGCACAGAGCGCGCGCAATAAAATGTCACCTCGAACACGATCATATACTAAAAGATGATTATTTTTTTTTTTTTTGTTTTCCGAGGACTTTCCTCGTCTCTCGTTCGCGTTTACAATCTAACTCGGCCGCGTTTGTCGCCCGAGAATATTTCCCTCCGACAACAGTGTGTAAATAACCGTCGTCGGCGGCTGCAACATTTTCAACCGTAATAACATTTGACGCATTTTCAGACGGTAAATATTATTTCTGGCGCGTGAAAACGAAGAAGAAAAAAAAATCCTCTCGTCATCGACACGTTATTACGTCATCAACTATCGCATTTGCAATATACGAGTACGTATTTTCATTATTATCGATTTATTTCTTACGTCGCGAACGGCCGTAAGGTATCTCGTAATAATAACTGCGTGAAATTCTCGTCGACAATTATTATTATTATCACACGATAATATAGTTAACGACGAATGTGTTTGTAGAAAAATACCACCAACAACAAAGGAAATAAACGGAACAATATAACGGTCCGAGTAGCGAATAGAAAATCATTGTTGTCCCTCGTCAACCGGCGGCGGCAAGTTGTTATATTATATTGTTAAATGTTTGTCGCGAAATTAGTCTGACCTAATTTTTCATTTGTTTTTTTTATTTTTCGTTTGGTTTGGGCATGGCATATACATTCGGTTCGTATTATGAACTTTTGAAAATAAAATAGTTTGGATTAATGAACGCACGTACAAAGAGTAACGAGGTAATTAGTTTTGAATATCAATGGAATTAATTGAAATCGTGACCGACCATTTAGTAAACGTCTTAAGATCTCCGCTCGGTTATTTCGGCGAAATAAAGCCCGTCCAAAGGCCGGCGGCGGACCGAATTTAATGACACGACGTTTATGCGTGACATCGGACAGAACAACGACCGTTACGTTTCGTCAGCAAACACGTGGCGACTATATTACGTACGATTGTCGTATTCTCGTTCGATTCTCAGAGATTTTTCGGACAGATTTTAAGAGACTGATCTAGATTTGGAGCGGCTCCTCTCATATTCTCTCGCGTTTGCGATCGCCCCCGACTATAATATTCATTATCGCTCGTCTCGATCAATTCGCTTGGGTCGGCAATATTGTGTTATTCGATTTCGTATCGAGTAATCTATTACGATTAGTTGGCACTTTCCTCGTCGGATATTGTTCCGGAGAAATAACGCGTCAAGTGGCTCGCGACGACAATCATAACAGTCTCAATTAACACGCGCGGGCTTATTATGTGCGCCGTAATACAACTCGGACGGTTCGAGTACTGCAGTAGTTACGATGCATTTTTAAATACCGCGTACAAGTACCTCGACCGGGTACTGAAGTGTCGTTATGTTCGTCTCGCACTTGCCCGTACAGAATAATATTATAATCGTATAATGCAATATTACTATAAGACTGACGGCGGGTTTGTCGGGCGACTGACGCGTGAATACTGGGTGTGTGGTTTCACATCTCGCGGAACGGTCTAGAGGAAAACTTAGAGGGCGGGACGATTTGGAGTCGAACGATTTCGCGACGACGACGCGAGTCTCTATGATAATATTATCATGATAAATAATGTCATAGTAGCCTGACGGGGTTGGATCGACGACGTGTTCGTGTTGAAGACATCCTCGCCGAACGCGTTTCGATATCGAATACGAAACGATATTTTATTAACGAATACGATGGGAGTTTTATCTCTGGGAGCGTTTTATATTATGTATTATCTGTGTGACTTTGTAGAGAATTGCACACCGAATTTCTGGTATTCGGAACAACACGCGTAGACGATTGTTTTGTGCCTTTTCTGAACAACATTGCCGTTTACAAACGAATGTAAGACTTACGTATTGAAAATGTATTATATTTTATGTAGATCATATATTTTCGCGATTTCAATGTACTATATGATTTTAACGCGGTGGAACCAAAGTTGGAGGATAATATGCGTATAGAATTATTTAAGAAAAAGAAAGTTTACGATATTTTATTTCGATTACAGATACTTTGGAAAAGTATTTATTGTTTTTCGAAAATATTTAAAACGCGTACTTAAAAAGTATACGATTACGTTTACTTAAATACTTTTTCCCGAGTACTTTGGTCGATAAAAGATTTGTGATTCTCCGTAGTGTAATTAATATATTACGTTCGCGCCGTTAATTATCGAGCGACTTATAAAAATTAAAATAATCGAAATAAATTCTCGCCAATCTGACCGCAGTTCGTTTAACGCGTGCTGTTCGATCGATCGATTCTTCGCGTATCTGAAAGACAATCGTGTGAAACTTCACGAAATTCTTGAATCGCGTATACGGACTGATAATTCATAAAATGATCGTTATTATTTTATTTTTCGACGGTTGAAATATTGATATTTTAAAAATGTACGAATAACTGATTTCGAGTAATATATCGTTATATTAAACACTCCAATAAAGTAGTAAAAAAAAAAAAACTCGATACAAAAATACGACACGTTTCGACGGATATGCCATTACACCGTTGAAACGAAAATGGTTCTTTTGTACGGCATAGCAGCACCCGAGTTCGATTTTATGATCGATGGACGTGTAGGTGTATACAGAAAATTTCCGCCTCCTTCCACACGGCGCGCGTAAAAACCGACGCGAATATTTTGCGACGTCGATTTCAAAAACAAACGTCTTCTATTCCGTAAACAAAAAATAAAATAAATAATAGACTCAAACAATATTGACCTGTACGAACGGCCCGGTGCGCGTTTCGAGTTTTCGACCGTTCGTTCGGAATATTCGAGCCAGAACGGCGGCCGGTCGAGACGTTTTTCTTTTTTCCTCTTTTCTGTTCACATGACATTTCTTTGCCGCTCGTCCGTTATTTGTTCGCTATTTATTTTTTTTTCATCAATCACCCGTCCGAACGCCGGCGTGCCGGCGGGCAAAAAACCGCGTCGTCTCTCCGAGGAACGAGCGAGCGAAATCGATTTTCGGCCGTCGCGGTCGGCGCGAACAGACAACACCACAACATTACGAAAAATATTACGTTCCGCCGCCGACTCCGGGACGGATAAACCTGCAGCCGCCACGCCGCGCCGCGTTCTCGGGAAAACGAAAGCCCACTACTGTATTGTGTTATTCGCGCACTCGACTTTGAGAACGAGCGAAAACGATTTGTGCGGAAAAATAAAAAAAATAATAACAATAATAATAATAATAACCCTCGTTTTCGGTCGGAGCGATTATTTCGACGAGACGTTGCTCGCGTCTTGCGGCGAGACCGCGAATGGATTTTCGTCGCTTTTCGCCGACGACGCGCAGGACCATTGTTGTGTCGCGTAACCGTCGCGCTGTCATGCTTATTGAAATATCTCGCAGTGCTGAGCGCGCGAGTCACCGGAACAATTGGAACGGAACGCCGAGTGTAGTAATTGTGTTTGTTTCTACTAGGTTTATTGTTCCCGGGCCAACGCAGACGGCAATTAACATTCCGATTCTATTACGGCGTTGAATCCGTCGTCGTCGGAGCCGACGAAAAAACCCCTTCGCATATCTATCGCAATATTACCGCGACATATCAAAGCGTCCGATTTCACTGGTGACTGACGTCAAACCGACCCAAACTCGTCGCACTGACGACGGGCCGACGAGGACGAGAAATCGAATTCTAATCGTTCGGCGGCGTCGCCGTCGGGTTCGACACGATGACGTGTGTTATCTCTCACGCTAACACGTCATGTCGAAAGCTGGTCCTCCCACCACTAAACGCGTACAAACTTGTTGGGAGTCAAAGGTCGCGGTGAATAGAGAGTGTGACGGCGCGGCGGCGGTTTAGTGTGCGCGTGATAACGATGATAATACGTGGGCATAATGGCCGGAGATAACGGGGAAGAAAAATATTTCGACTGCCGAGTCGTACTACGCGCGTCCGTGATTGATGTGCTGATCGTTTCGGGCGCATTACCGAAATCGCAATCGTCGTATACGTTAATCCGCGCGCGGCGGACGAGTGAACGGAGAACGTTTGGAAACGTCCAACAAAGCGCGCGGGAAAAATAAATAAACATGCGTGCGGATTTACGCGCGCGGGTTTTTATTTCGTTCGCTGCCCGTCGTTACGGCCGCCGCCCCGGGATAATTGCCTCCGAGAAGGTGGGCCCCCGCGGGCAAACAAAATATATGCGGCGTTAAAACGAACGGCGGCGATTCAAGACTCTCCGGATGCTCAGAGTTCGCGGACGGTGGAGAAAAATTATTCATCTCTCGATCTTCTCCGACATTGAGCCCGGATTCAGGTTCTCCGCACACGACTCGCGAAAATGTTCGCGCGAAAACGATTTCAAACGAAGAGTTCAAACAATCTCGTCGGCCGTGCGATCGCTGTTTTTGGACGACGGAATACGTATTATTATGATCAGGGTTAGGATGTTTATGATTTTGCATATTTTTTTTAGGTTGTCCAATAGCATCCATTCTTATACAGAAATATGTTTCATGATATCTATATTCAAAATATCAAAATTTTATTTTGCATATAATTGCATATTTTACCATTTTTTTAAAAAAGTGCATAATTTGTGTTTTTTTCTGTTTTTAAGCGCATATTTGACGGTTTTCGATGCAAAATGCAAAAATTTCTTTATTTTTTAATGCATATTTTTCAAATTTTTCATGCATATTTAACTGATTTTTAGTGCATAAGTGCATACATATTCATACATTTTTTAGTGCATAAATATCCTAACCCTAATTATGATTAATCGTCTCGGATACGACGACGTCTACCCTCGTTGAGCTTCCCGAACGTCCTCGTCGAACGGCGGCGCGGCGCATCGATTCGCGCAAACGATCGCTATTCAATTTACACTTCAAACGTCATCCCGACGTTTACAACGATCCCCGATGGTTTTATTCAATACACCGGGGTGTTTATAAGTACCGCAGAACAACCAGAAGCGCCGCCCGTTCGATCGGTTTCACCCTGGATAAAATCGAACCGTATCCGTAATCTGATAAGAGGTCGGCGATGTATTTTCTCTTGGTTACGGAATAATGAAAACGACCCGTTCGCGCGTCACGTCCTAAAGTTTTTGCTAAACTCGTGTAAAACGCAGTTAACAGAGATTTATAGAGATCGAATTACTAATATTTGAGTACATATCGGCCACGATAAACCGGTGACATTCGCGTGTCGTCGTCGCGATGTGTCGACTTTCTGAAATCAAGAGTGCACGCTATTCCGAATTTATTATTTATTCGCGAGATACGCGTGTTCCGACGGTAATTTTTTACCTCTTTCCTACGTTTTTATTTCACAAAGCGAAAACGATTGTTTGAAATCATCGCGTACGCGCCACCCGGATTTCAACGTATAATTCCATTTCTTTTTTCTTTTTCTTTTTTTTTTCATCGCGTCTCGCAGATAGTATATTGTAATATTTATTTTTAAGTTGATGTTGCGTGAATTTTACGGTCATGTGAACTCAAAGCCCTTTATAATTAAACGATGGGGAAAATGCAAACAACCATTTTGGCTTTTACCTCTAACCTTAGAAATGTGGTATGAATAATTAACACGACATACCTACCTGCCCTTTGGGAAATGTTGCGACTCGCCCGGAAATAAATTCACTTTTGTAATTTACGGCCCCGGAACGTCGCGAAATCGGTTACGAATTACTATAATCATAATAATAATAATAATAATAATATAACGTCTATTGTACTTTTGAATGTTTTCGGTCGCGATTAACTCGCGTGTTCCGTCGTTTCGCCGCCGCCGTGTACGAATTTCCGTCTCGAAATCGCATAGCCGAGCAGCACGTGCCCGCGAATGATATTATTTATTACGTCCCGTCGTCCTGCGCCCCGGCTGAAGCCCAACGATTTCTCCGGGCGGGTTTACACGAGCCAACCCGTTTTTAAATTATTATTAAATATCCACTCGCGTCCCGACCCCGTCGACGCAGGCCGGCATCCCCGGTAATCCCCCCCGCGCTGATTAAAAAGAAATTGGATTTTCTAAATTAAACTGTAGCATATTAAATCGAACCCATAGAAGCATCGCCAAAGTCGCGGAGGCCGTCTTCTTTCAATCCGAACCCGTCAAATTATAATATATTATTATCTGAGCTCCCGCGCCCGACGATCGTCGGCACGAGATTTTTACGTCGTAAATTCGCGTATGAAAACAAAAAAAAAAATAAAATAATATCATTGTCGCGCGAATCTCTTGTGGCTTGGCCGCGTTTCTTCGTCCCCTCGACGGCGGGGGAAAAAAAAGCATAAAACACACACGCACGCGCACAAACGATAAGCATTTCAAAGCGAAAAAATTCGTTTGTACTTTTTACATAATAATAATACTAATACGCGAGGAATATTATATACGTATTGTGTGCGTATAATAGTCTTTTATGACGAGCATTAGTGTTTTTTTTTTTTTACGCAGCCGTTTGTATGCGATAGAGTACAGGTAAAACTACATCGCGAGCCGTGGTACATCAAAGGAATAAACGAACGTCCCGCGGTCGGAAAGTTTATGCCGTATTTTCTTTGTTTTTTTTTTTTTTTTTTTCGATTTCTCTTCCTCTGTCTCTGCGACTCCAGCCCGACGTTCCCGTAGATCCACGAGCGTCGTCGTTTTTTTTTTAGTCGACCTAAAACAAAAAAAAAAAAAACATTTATAATATTATACTCGTACATACATATTATATTATTTTATATGATATAAAATAAATAAAATAAAAAAAAAAATTACAATAATAAAATAAACCGCGGCGAGTTGATAGAGTCGACTCCGCTTTATTGGGACACATCGGTTGCATGTTGTTTTGTCCCAATAAAGCGGTTGTCCCAATAATCCGAAATGAAAAAAAAAAAACATACAAATTTATTGAAAAACTGATTTTGCCGTTGATTGCGGTTCAAGTAAATTGTCTTCAATCTTTTCTAAAATGTAATTGACCAGTGTTGCTCTATACTTAACCTTTAAATTTTGGATAACACCCATATCTAAAGGCTGAATTAGTGACGTTGTATTTGGTGGTAAGAACTCAAATCTTGATGTTTTTCAAAGATATATTAGGATGGGCAGTACAGTTGTCTAAGACGAGGCATATAGCCTTTTTTGTTTTGTCCAACTCCGTATCCCAACGTTGCAACCATTCGATAAAAATGGCCCAAGTCATCCATGCATTTTTATTTGAGTATCAACTCAACTGGTAATTTTTGTAAAGAAATTTGTTGAAAACAACGTGGTTTTTTACGTGATCTATTAATATACTCGATAAAAATGTCCCAATCATCCGGATTCGTGGCCCAGATAAGCGTTGAACGTTTACCCTACAAGTATACATTTGTTTTCGTAATTGAAGAATTGTCCCTATTAAGCGGTTGTCCTTATTAACCGGTGTCTCTATTAAGCGGATTCGACTGTATTTTGTTTCGAGTGCGTTCCGTTTGCTATTACATTAATTTCGGTTAAATACACAAAATCTTCATTCCAGTGCACGCGCGGCGCGCGTTTTCAACCGTATTCGCGTCGCGGCGAAGCTCACGTTATACAGTTTGAAAGTCGCGTCCGCGTCGGTGAAAAAAATAAATATACTTTGCTCGTCACATAAACTTTACATAAAATATTAAATATTATAATATGCGTTACACGCGCGCGCCTATATCTTACAATACAACGTTTCGTTGGCAGCAGAGTTTATTAATTCAAAGCGTTTAACGTTTACCTCCCCACAGTTCGCGTCGGCCGAATCTCGTTTCGGCCATTTATTATTCAGCAGGTACGCGACCATTAACGAGCGTATTTCGCGACCGTTTCCTCCTGTGCGCGATAAAGCGTTCCCCCGGACGTACGGGGTAGGCTCGGTGCGTCCGCGGGCCGTTTCTTGTCTCGTCCGAAACACTCCGATCAACCGGGCCCGTAGTTGTTGATATATCTTCGTTTTTTTTTTTTTCCCTCGCGCCGACGACGCGACAAAACACAGAGAAACGCAGTCGTTCTCTCCGCTCTCGTGAAACGCGTTTCGGAAAACCAAACAAATCTAATATTGTGCATAGGTATACCGGGGTCTATTTCTGTGTGTGTTTTAATAACAAGGCGGAGAATAGAACGTCCTTAATCCGCCACCCTCCCCTGTAAAACGTTCTAGAAAAAACGTCCTTCAGAGTCCTTAAAATTTAAAATAATCTATACTCATTAAACGCGGTACTTTTTTTTTCATTTAGTAATAATTTTCGAGAAAAAAAATCATTTATATATATATAATATATAATTCAGTCGGAATATGAAAGTTCCTAAGCCATTATTGGTGGTGTGCATTTAATGGGGTGCACCAATGGGTCGAGAGGTTTCGGAGAAAAAAAATAATTGTTTTATTATGGTTTCATCTATAGACTAGATTTTATTCAGAGAATATTTCTATTATAACCGTGAAATAATCTCGTGAAAATATTGAAGTAAATGTGGAAAAATAACCATAAAATGCAATGTATTATTGTGTTTGAACGACGCGGAAAGTACAAAACACGATTTCATATTCTCGGTCAATATTGTCGTTACTACACGAAACGGATTTTAGTATAGCTCCGATCTTAAAAAAAAAAAATCCCAATTGAATTGAAATCTCGGCCCCGGTAATCAGAAATGCATTATATAATATGTAGATAACACGGTGTACGATTCGTTCCCTTTGTTTCACCGACTTTGAATGAGAAAAAAAAAACTTAAATAATGTTCTTTTTCCAAACAACCGAATAAACGAAGAATGTTCAACGAGACTGATTCATTAATATCATTGAATACAAAGTAAAAAAAAAAAAAAACCATGATTTGTTCCTACGATTTGTGATATAAATATATTATTTAAATACACCAAACCGAAATTTAAATATCCCTTGATTTGATATTTTTTCGACTAAGAACTGCACGACTGTTTAGAAAATTGTATTCATCGACGGTTTTTTTTTTTTTTTGTCCGGTAAAAAAAAGGCAACTCGTCTAAAACTTCCCATTATATTTTCAAGTCGTACAAGTGTTCGCATTAAAACAGTTGTAAATTTTAAACTACTCTCGAAGACGTGCGTGATTCTTTCCGGTCAAAACGCTCTTGCGTCTACGTCTACGCGACCCCTACGCTCCGTTTCTCGAGATACGTCTTTGATATTAATCGAATGCGAACGTGTTTATGAAGACTCGCGAGTTTCGCGAATATCGATTCGGTCGGGCGGAATCTCGTTTTTGCTAAACCGCGCGAGGGCACGTTTTCCACGTCGATTTCGGTACACATCACGCGTAATGTGTAGTCTTCGCGCCTCGGGTATAATCGAATAAAGCACGTGAAACGTATGGGAAAAAAACGCGCGCCGTCGTCGTCTACCCTTCGGCGATAAACAAATATCTTTACATCAGGTCGCGTTGATAATCGACAGACGGCCGAGAACTTATCGCGTCGTTTGATGATCCTATTCGATCGGACGGGAGTGTTGGCGCGTTTTTCGGAGTCGAAATCTGTCGCGTGGAAAACTACGTACGATATGATATGATACATCACCGAGTGTTTGAACATATTTTCTACATACAACATGTTAATCAGCGCAATTTGAATACGCGCGCGAATATCCTCGCCGAATAAAATATAAGACGATAAAAGTGACATTTTTTCGCGCCATCGAACTCGTCATCGTTCACGGATATGCTCGACGCCGAAAATATCGCGCGGACGTCTGTTGCGTTCTGTCCGTATACCGACGCGTCGCCGACAAAGCAGAGGAATGCAATTATAAACATCGGAGAAAAAAATACGTGTACATCGTTGCGCGCGTCGCCGCACTAAACGATCGATCTCGTCGACGACGTTTTGCGTCCGAATCGGGACGGGACGGCGCGGCGCGGCGGCGTCGCGTTGGCGTCTTCGCGAAACCCGAAGGAAACGACGGCAGTCAAAGGTGTTGTCGCCGATTTTAATTAAAAACGCGCGCGGTGTGACGGTGGAAAATTGTTCGATAACTACTGCTGCGAGACGTTTGGCCCGGGCGCGAACGACGCGATAAAACCGACCGTTTTACCCGCACGCCTCGCGATCGCGGAGTCGGGGCGATTCGTTGGAACGGCGTCGGCGATAAAAGCCGGAGCGATTAAAACGCGACGTAAAGCGACGGCATTGCGGCGGTGTATGCGAGACACATGGGCGCGCGTATCGTTCTCAGTTCGCCGAGATTATAGGACCGTGAGCGCCGCGACAAACTCTGTGTGATTCGAAAATCGCCAAAGTGTGCCACTGCAAAATTTTAAAGCGCGCGATTATTTACCGATTTTTTTTTTTATGTTTTCATAATAATAATTATTATTATTACTTTCTACTTTTTAATACGTTTTGATAATCGATCGTCGAACACGGTAGAATATTATGAATATAATATGTTTAGAAAGTCTACGAGAGAAAAAACTATAAGTTTTTGTAAAGGAAAAAAAAAATTAAGCGTCGTTTATAAAATATTAAATTTAAATCACTCGGGGATAGGAGACGAGGCCCGCCTTCAACTGAGTACGCACCATCGACTACAAATTTACGTTTTAAATAAATGAAGCGTGTATTATGAGAAAAATCGAAAATTTCAGGTCTCTCATCCTACTCGACGAAAACTGTTTTCATCAAACGATCGGCAAGAATAATTACATAGAACGTATCTCTATTTCATCGTTACCTATTTTCTAAAATAAATATCACATTTATTTACGCGTTATTATTGTAGCAGTTACGCGTGCGAATATTATGTGCTATTACAAAATTTACCTCGTACATTTTACTCCGAATGTACTCGACAAGAATAATATCGTTTTCGTTTAAGTACAGTTTTTTTTTTTTCTCGCGACTCGTTCATATTTATAGCGACAGAAACGTGACGTATTATTATTGTATACTTTTCTTTGACGTTTCTTGGCCGTCGCGCGACATTAATAGTTTTAATTATAGCAATAAAAATATAACATAATACGAGTATGTCGGCGAGTCGGGTAATTTTATGAAAAAAAAGAAAACACCAAAAGTCCGGTTTTTTTCCGGCGAATCGAGCATAAACCGTACGAATGCGATTCTTCAAACGCGCGCGTGCGGTAAAAATTCAATACGTCGCGATATAATAATAACTCGCATTTGTTCACGCACAATCGGTTCGGGCGCCACGATTTCGAAATCACATATTTCTAACGCGCCGCGCGATATTCGTAAAACGGGACGAACGGCCGAAATTATAGATTCGATCCGTGTTCGCGCGGAGACAAGACCGACGGACGAAGGCAGAAGGGAAAAAAGTACTACTCTTTCGCGCCGAAATTACCATCGATTAACTCGGCCTGCGTCCGGAGAGTATATAGCTATTTATATATTATAATGTGTGCACGTATAGACAAAAGGCGCGTCGTTAATACGCGCGATGCGGACGGAGATTGTGTGGGGAGGCGAGTGTATTGTTCGCTGCGAGAAAAAAAGAAGAGAAATAACCATAAATCGCGTTCGTAATAAAGATCCCTTTGAAAATATTATCGCGCTCCGTCTGCGGCATCATGTCTACCCGGGTTTCTAATTGCCGCCGAGCTTTAACGCGCGCGCATTCGCTAGATCGTTATTCGAATGTCGAGCAAAAAAAAAAAAAAAACGGTCCGCGACTCTTTCGCGGGACGCGTATCATCGGCATTAGTACGCGTCGTCGGCTGGCAATAAAAACGCGACCTTTTACTACGAACGTCGTCGTCGTCGCGGCGAAACGTTTTGTTTTCGTTTGAAACTCCCTCAACATCTTTCGAATCAAACGGGGACTACCCGCATTGCGCGCCACTATTATAGTAGTGTATTATTGATTATTGAAAATTTTTTTTTCCGACGAGTTCTCGTCGACGGTGCCGGTCCGATGCGGTGAAAGCCGTTTCGATTATCGAGGAAACGAGGAGTCTATTAGTTTTTCCATACTAAAAGAACACCCGTGTTTTATGTGTTTTTATATTTTATATTCATCGTATCGGTCACATAGCGTTTTTACACAGAAGAAATGGGCTTTTCACTAAATGCTCACTATAGTTATTCTAAAAATCGAGAACAATAGACTAAAGGCGAGGAGAAAACCACCGAAAAAACGTACAGAAAATACTAGTGTCTTCGATACGATCTATTTTTCTCACTGTTGTAACTCAAAAATAAACAATCGTAGACATTTTTACTAATATTACCATTTTCTGGAGTTTAATTTTCAAAAGATTTTTGGCTTTCTCAGAGGCTGATCCACCCGTTCATTTTCGCTCAGTATCGTCTTTCTAAAGCAACAGTATTATAAATTTAAAATACCAATTGAACAATATCAATCACACATCGTCTATGTGAATTTCATTAGATTCCAATTTTCAATTCAACGCTTTTTCGATTTCGTTTTGTTTTGAACTCTTGAGACTTTTTTTACATTTTCCCGACGACGCGACGTAACGACTACGAAATTCTTTTCTTTTTTTTCAACCTTTATGACTTCAATTACGTACCTATTGATAATATTATGTTATGCAACTCTCGTGTACTCCCAATTACATAATATGTCCGACCATTTTCCTTCGTCCTGTTTCGAGGCCATTCGCGTAGGCACGTTTCTCTCCGACAACATTCATAGTACCTCTCGTTTTTTTTTTCCCTCCGTCGCTTTCTTCTCGGTTTTCGCGTCGTACGAGTCATATTTTCACGGCCCAATACGTGCAATCGAATTCGGTTTCTTTTCGTTCCTAATAGGTATCTTACAATAATAATATGCTACTGCGCAATATCGACGATTTTTTCGAAATCGATTATTCGTTTTTACCGGAAACTGCTCTCGCTCGTCCGATGTTTGATTTCACGTATGCTGCACGAAATATCGTATTTTCCGTAGACCAGGAATAGACAAAACTTACCCGCCGCATTACTTCACGGTAGTCCCAGGTGGCGGGCGGGTGTATTGCCGATAGAAAATAAAAAAAAAGGGTAAATCCCTTGGAAATAACTGAAGAGCCAAATACTAGAACTAGATGAACACTTGCTACAGTACAAATCGCGCGTATAAATTTTTTTTATCTCCATAAAGTATATTATCGTAATTTATAGTCGACAATTCGCATATACATAGGTATAGATGCGTTTACGGAAAACACTAAATGATTGATATTATAGTAGTAGGTCTCGTACACGTTGAATTAAATTTTACACTCGCCTAGGCGGTACTCGATTAAAATATTCAAAACGTTAGTAATCACAGTAAATGAAAGTAAACTAAATAAGTAGGAAAAATAAATAAGTAAACATCGTCGTGCCATTCGATATAGCAGATGGGAATCTATAGGTGCGTTTATCCTGTGATTTACGTTGTTATAGATGAATACGGGATATAGGTTTACGCGGACGTTTTTTTTTTTTCATAAATCATACGTTTTGTCTCCCACGAGACTTTGGAGAGTTGGATTTAAAAGGTACGACGCGACGTCTCCGCCCTAGAGACGTGTGGAATCTCGCGGACTAAATTTTTTTTCGTCGCCCGCGCGTCGTTTATCCGTTAACTTTTTGTCGTCGTTTATATTATTTGCATGACAAACAAACACTGACGCGAAATCCTTCGTCGACCGTCGTTCCTCGGAGGTAAACATCGGGCGGTTTCGTGCGTAAACCTGCGCGCTTAAGCCGTTTACACGCGAAAACACCGGCCGCCGCGCGGCGTCCCCCGGACGAATTGGTATAAAATATTATTATACATTTCGAGCGAAAACAAAAAGAGAACCACCCATTGAAAGTAATGGTGGGTGGGAAAGAAAAAAAAAAAACGTCTCGTAAAACTTATACGCTTTTAATCCTCTGCGGATTCGTGTTAATACCGTAAGTATACGTTAATGCGTTGCGTATATATATTAAAACGAAAAAATAAACAAAACGGAAAATACCCAAGGAAAATAATACGTGCGCGCGCACGCGTAACGAGAGCAGGATGTTGTTATTATTATTATTATTATTAATAATAATAATCATAATTCCTCTTCATCCCGGAGCATTTAAGAAAACAGCGGGTACTTATAATGTATATATATATATATATATGTTGTATTTATATGCGCGCGGTATTTACTCAAAACTAATTGAAACGGTACATTGCTTTCGCGCTAAGTCGTTTCCGCGCAAGAAGTTTGCGAGCGTCGGTAATAACGATAATGATTATAATAATAACATAAATTATTTAGCACCGCGCGGCGAATTCGGGCTCATCGCGTCACGTCGAGGCGGCGGCGGCGGGACGTTTATTTCGCGCGACGTTATGAGGGCGGGCGACACGTGTTGCCGCGTAGGCGCCTACGATGATCAAAAAAAAAAAAAAGCAAAAAACCTAACCCCTCGACTCGGTTTACGCCGAAATTCAGCGATCCCGAAGGAATCGTATTTCGCGTAAAACACACTCACTCGGCGACGACGACGCGCGTACGCCCGCGGGACGACGAGAAGAAGGTTTTCGACGAATTCGCACTGTCACGCGTAACCCGGGTGTCGCAGAGTCGATTGTTTCGCGCGAACCCGAGTAATTATAACGAAACGTACGTATATATTGCGGCGCGAGTACGCCGTCGTCAGGCACGTCGCGTCGTCGGCGTGTTTCGCGCTCGCGGAGTTTTCGAGTTCACCGCGGGGCGGTGCCTCGTCGCCATGGGGTCGTCACCGTGTATATTACGCTCACGCTGCGGTATATTATTTTGACTGTCGCCCGGTAGAAATTCAACCGGATCCCCCGGCACACACACGAAAGCGCAGAGTCCTGTGAACGATTTTTGCGGGGGGCGTCGGACACGCGCGCCAACGAAATGTCGTTCGGTTAGGCCAATTATATGGTAACGACTGCGAACCAATAATGTACAGGGTGTTCCAAAATGATGCGTCCGATTTCAAAGAATCATATTTATTGCAAAATTCGATTAATCATGTTAAAATAAATTTTAAATTTTAATGGATTATTTTAAGTTTTAGGTACAATGCTTATAAATGTTCAATATGACCCCCTTACTTGCACGACACACATCTAAGCGATATTCAAATTCCTCATAAACCTGTTGAAGCATGTCGACTGGTAACCAAGTTGATGGCGTCTGTAATGCGACTTTTCAATAATTCGTCAAGATCTTTTGGAACGGGAGGTACACAAACAATGCTTTTTATGTAACCCTAGAGAAAAAAATCACAGATTGTAAGATCCGGCGATGGACAAAATGTAGCGTTATTAGCACAACAGCGACCGATCCATTGCTCGGTCGACATTTAGATAACAACTAATTAAATTACGCCACATGACTAAACTGTACATTATCGCGACTTGTCAGCGATCAATAAAAACTCGATAACCTTACCTTTCAGATGGTTGGTGCTTCGTTTACCTCAAGTTACAGGAACAATATTTATAGTCTACTAAAATCGGATGACACATTTTGAAACACCCTGTATTATAATATCGGTTATTTATTATTATTTATTTTCTAAATTAAAATCTACGATGATTCATCATCGTGCGACATCCATAATATGTTTCCGACCTAGATGTCTAGTACTTACGTATATTTGTATAATACGTTTCGGCGAGCGGTCTATATTATTTTTTCGTCCCCTCGTTTCTCCGACACGCGCGAATGAATTCGAATCGTACTGTATGATAATAACGCGCGCGCGGTGGAAAAAAACAAAAAAACGTATCGGAACACGGAACGCATTGTGCACACAACGCACGACAACGGGGTAACTGATCCGTCGTTATACAGGCATTACAGTGTCGCGGGTCTGAGAAATAACATCGAAATAATTTACATAGTACGTCGCGCGGCGCGGCCGGATCGAAGAACTCGCCGGGCGAGACGCAGCGCCACCGAGGGTGGGCACGACGTAATCCGCGTATCGGCTAATTTGAATGAAAAAAAGCCGGGGGGAAAAAAAAATGCAAAAATAGAATCAAACGTCGGACGAACCGTAAGCCGACGGGCCCGCGTAAGCCGCTTCTCGGGAAACCGCGTGTCCGGAACGAGCGTAAATAGTCGGAAATCTCGTCCGCCGCGGCGATTTGACCGCTACGGCCGGCCGAACACGACGATTCCCAGCGAAACGGATAAAATCGGAATATCAGAGCGGTAAGATCCCGTCGAATCTCCTATCCGGCCGCCGGAAATGGTTCGAACGCGTTTGACTGCCGTCCGTCGGAATCGGAAGTCGAATAACACTCCCCGTTTCGATTCGTCGTACCGAGGCTCGGCGTGTCCGAATATCGCGACGAGTCGAATCGTCGGTGAATTTTTTCATTTAACTATATTTTCAAGTCGGCGTTCGTCGAAACGTACGCTTTCAATTTGGAAACGAACGCGACACGAGCACGACTCGTATATTTCGCCAACAGTTTGAAATTCAAACGGAACGTTTACGATTTAAAAGGAAATAATGACCGTTGTGCTGATTTTATTCAAGTTTAGCGTAACCACGTTCGAGGTCCAACGGATTAGAATTTCCCATTCGGCCGGCCGTATTGAGTCCCTGTTTTTTTTAAATAAAAATATTAACGTTTAAACTTTTTTCAAAATTCAAAATAGTCGTTTTATAATAATTTTATATCTCGTTTGAAAGACGTTGTCGTTGGAAATATTTATCGATATAATAAATGCGATTTTTTGCAAAGCTTGCAATAATTTTATGTAATTAGCGTGGTTAGGGATAAATAATTATTTCCGATTGAAATCTACGACGGCCGATCGTCTCGAGGGGGTCGCGCGAAACGGCGTTGCAATCGCTATTAAAATATTGTATAATAACAACCGTCGGAGACTATTATAGTAATAAAATAGTTCGCCGAACGAGAAACGGCGAAAAATATAGCGTCTACAGACGAGGTGACGGGCGTGATGGATATCGGTCGAGCACGCGGAAATCTCGGACAAATTGTAATGGCCTCGCGCATATTATAATAAAACGACCGAAACCGTGTGCGCGGGAGACGCGCGTAATCCGCGCGCGAGACTAAAGCGTTTCGCGGACAAATATCGACACCGTTTTTCGAGTATCCGTATATAAATTACGCGTCACCGTCTCGGCTACAGTCGGGAGAAACGATTAGTTTTTCTGACCAAACCCCGCGGCGGGAAATCCGAGCCGCCGCGCGTGTTAGTCGGACGCGTTACTACCGAGCGCGCGGTCTGAATCGTTGGGGGGAAAAAAATTCGAATTCTAGAGAAAATCGTCGTGAAAGTCTGGCAGACGTGAAGACAATACGATCGTACTCGGATCAAAGAACGATGGATATAATATAATATAATCCGTCGAGAATCACGGCCGATTTCCATAGATAAACTCGTTCGAGATGCATTGTTGCAGTAATTACGAACGCGGAAACTCTGACGCCCCCTCGGGAATACCACGTGCAGGTTCGAAGGATCGTACTTATCGTTTAGCCGAGTGACTGAGTTTTAGAAAAAAATAAAAAGAAATTTCTTTTTTGTCAGTCGAATACTGCCAGACAGTCGCTTCGAGGCAGTGGTTGTGCGACCTTGTTTTCTCGGAACGTTTATACGTGTAATACGCGCAGTCCTACGCTTAGTAAATATCGGGGCCGTGCGCGAGCTGTTTTTGCGGGACCAATTTAGTGGGAGTTAAGGTATTACTTTGGGGCCTCGGAGACAATCCGATTTTAAGCCTATCGACGAATCGAAATCATTCGACGAATCAAAACCGTACAACGAATTATTATCAAGACACTTCATTCTAGCGGAAATATGGGAAAATTAAAATTATGTCACTTGTTATTTACTTATATCACAAAATATGTTTGAAAACGTAACTTGCTTACGATTTTAAGCACGGTACTCTTCTCCATTGCCGACGGTTGATTTTTGCTGACAAGGCTCGGAGCTCTGTGCCACGGCACCGAATTGGGAAAGCGGATTTTAATATTTTCTACTGTTGTCGGCGGACGCCTCGAACTTTACGGACGTCCGCCGAATACCGTTTAATCGTTGTTCCACGTGATTCTAATGCGTTTTGTGTTTCCGTTTGTTTTTTTCCTACATATAGAAACGATACCGTGACGGTAGAAGACGTTGACGATCGACTATGCATTCGCCGGATACGATTATTCCCATCGAAGTACAACACGCCGAACCGATTCAGAACGTCATGTGGTAAATATGAAAAGCGCGCGCGCGCCATAACCTGCGCGACACCGACAATCAATGTTTTTCTCTTCTCGCGACGGTAGAATAGAAACACTGGTGAAATTCAATATTGTCGCACGTCCCGAAATCCGCGACGAACGTGCGCGGAACGCGATATGTGCGTACCGCGTGTAGTCCCCGAATAAAGCGCTCCTCCCCCCCCAAAGAACAAAAAATAAACGATTTTGCATTTCAACGTCAGCCCCGTTTGATAATATTATACGGCTCGATAGCGTTATAAAATACAAATGGCGATAATATTATAATAACACGCGCGATGATATTATCGTATAAGAGCGGTTCGTAATATTATTTTAAATCTACTCTCGGTGTCGATAGGGAGTAATTTGTTGTCGTTACGTTATTATCAACACTATTGAGGCCCCCGGCGTAAAAGTTCGAAAGAAAAAACGTTCGCCCACGTCGTCGTCCGTACAGGTCGTCTCGAAAAGCGCTACCACACGGGAGGTAGGAGAGAACGTATTCGATGGCGTTAAAAATTAAAGCCGTTCGCGTGTCCGTTCCGGTGGAAAACGTCAAAACCGCCGAGTTCAGAACTACATTAGCGCACACGTTACCCTGCCCAGCCGACGGGATATCGACTGCGGACCGATACGAAAAATAATATAATAATCGCGCGCGCTCGCGGACGTCATAGCGATTCTCTTCGCCGCGGCCAGCCCGTGACAGGTACGTTTCAGAGCGCGAGTCTCGGAGGCTATTAGTTTTTCATATTATTATTATTATTATTATTCGCTACGTGCGGAAAAGTTTACGGCGCGCGCGAGTTTTATCCCTTTCTCTCGCAAACGTCCATTAGCGTTCGAGACCGCACCGCTCGCGAGGGGTTTTTAACACTCGCGTCTGCGAAAAGCGCCGTAATTGCAGCGAAACGTAAAGAAGTACCTATTGTTTTTCGTTTCGTTTTTTTTTTTTTTTTACATTTCATATTATGTTACACGCGCACGTCTATCGCCGCCGCCACCATTCTGCGATGTTTTTTTCCAGTTCTAGTCGAAACACGCCTTTTGCAGACTTTGCGCGCCTCGAACGTTTTAAACGACCCACTGCCGCGCGTCTCCGAAGTCGATTAAATACGCGTTTCGTCGCGTCGGCCGCGACTTGTTCTCTCGCCGCCACCACCTCTCTTCCCCACGGACTTTTGAGTCGGACTTTCTGTTTTCGAACGACATCGTGTGATAATGATTGTTATTATTAGTAGACGTAACGCCGTCACCGCGTTGGTCGTGACGCGACGGGTTCCATTTATTTTTTTCTTTCCTCCGAGACGACATGCCCACATCGCGACGTTGAGGAGGAGATGTGATATTTCCCGACGAAACTATTTCCAATAAAAAAAAAAAAAAATCATCGTACGTCGTTCCCGGTAGCTTATTACGTCATGACAGTACCGGAGTGAAATTGATACGAGACGGAACGCGTTTTAATAAAAATGTATTCGATTTTATAGCGCGAGATGCAGGTATGCGATAAAATAATATAATATTATAACAACCTAGCCGGCAGCAGCTGTGGCGGAATTGATTTTCGTCGCTCGCGCGCAACATTAGAGGTAAATTAATAGAGTTTTCCCGCGAACGCGACCCATACTCGCGCGTTTATTCCGTCGTTTGATCGGAAAACGGACCCCGACGCGTACAAACGCGCGCACACAAACACGCACGTTTTTTGACGGCGCTCTGGAGACACGTATAAAATCCTTAAGTCACATAAATTGTATAAAATATTTATACACGTTAGATAATAAAAATACGCGTTTATTAGATGACGTATAGGACGCGAATGGCTTAAAAAAGTACCCGATAGATATGACGAACAAAAAATTAAAAAAACCTTTCGGACGACTCGAAAAGTTTTAAAATAAATTGATACGACGACTCGAAAATATTTAAAATCAATTGATAATTTATTTCTAAACACATTTTTCGTTCGATTTTCGAACACGCGAATGCCGATCATCACAGCGGCAATATAATTATTGTTTTCGTTACAATATTAATACCGATTTTTTTTTTTTTAATCTTATTCGTCGGATTTATACGATACACGATTCAGAAATATAATATGAAATTAGTTTGACGCGGCGTGGTAAATCTAATCACAACGAAAACCCTCGTTGTTCGCGCAGAGTAACGAACTCGTTTCGAAAAGTTTCAAAATGTATTCCGAGTCCAGAGTCGAAGAAAAATGGTCTGCAATGTTTGAAAAAATAAAAAATCTATATTATGAAAAAACGACGTGAAAACGTACAGAAATGACGTAGAGAAAAATCGAGAATACGTTTTTATTGATAAAAAATGCAAAAATATACGAAACGAAACGTATATATATTTTGAATCGATGGAGCGCGAAACGATTTATTTGCTACGTTAACAACGTTGTATGGGATTAGAGGAATGAACGAAATGCAAAAGTCCCGTCTCCGACGATGATTATTATTACCGTCGTCGTTGTCATAATTATTATCCACTCGCGAACACTGCGCGCTGTCGCGCGTCTCGCAGTAACACTGTCTTTGGAAAAGTTAGATTTGTTTTAGAACACACTCTATTCGTAATCATTTACATATATATTGAATGAATTTCAAAGTACTGATAGAACGGTGCATTATTATAAAAAATATAAGAATATTATTTACTTTTTCCGACTGCGGCGGCGGCGGCGGCGGGGGGGGAGGAGGGTTTCGCCACGCGGAATTCATCCGGCGCTGGTGATATTAAAACGAAATCGTAATAGAAATATAATATTTAAATTTATAATGCGGTTTGAGAAAAAGTAAGAAAAATAAACCGCGCGACCCACGACGAAATGTTTTCGAAAACAAAAACGATATCGATTAATTTTTCCATTTTTTTTCTGCTTTTTTTTTTTCGAGAATTCGTACACGATCTACGCGCGTTTTACCACGACGACGGGCGTCATAATTTATATAACGGTTGGTTTTTTTTTCCACTCGAAATGGAAGGAGAACCCTATCAGACGACACTCCGGCTCGTACACGCAAGCCGAGTGAGATTTCGCGACGGCCGGGTGGATCTAGACGGATCGAGACGATAACGCCCGTGTCACTCGAGCTTTTCGCTCGCGCCATTCCGGTCCTGTATCCTAGGTGGTACACCAGGCGTCGACAGGTGTTCGCGTGCATCGTTTGGAAACGTCATATCGTCCTGGAGCGCGTCTCCGGCCACAGACGATACCGACCGAACATTAGTATTAGTTTGCCGCGCGACGAAGCGTAAAGTTTTCGATTGATCGCGACGTCGCGTGGTCGTATTGTTTTTGTTATTATTTTTTTTTTTTCGTGTCGGGTCACAGTAATGAAACACGAGAACGCGATCGTTTTGACGAACCAACGACGACGGAAACATACCGACAAATAACGTTAAAACTGATAAAAACGCGATACCCTCGGCTCCGGTCCGAGCTCGAAATCACCGCGAACCGAACGGTTAACGAGCTTTACGAGGATATAAAATTCAAACCAAAAGTATAATACCGGGTCGCCGTTTGAAAATCCAAAGTAGATATTATTATTATATCTATAAAAAATGGCGAGCAGTCGGACGTATTTTAAGCACGAAAAACAAAATAAAACCTTGCATAAAATGTTCGATAAGAATAAAATACGATTTACTTACTCGCGTTTTCGTCGTCGTTACAAGGCTGGTCCGCGTTAAAAGGATAATAACGACTACGTCATTATATAATAATATTATAACGTAGCCGGTATAATAATGGTCTTTCGTTATTAATATTTGTTGTTTATAATATTAATTGAGGTCGGTATCTCGTAGCGAAATACGTTTTGCTGAAAAAAAAAGAAAAATTAATAAACTACAAATCACTGCAGGAAATCGTGCACAGGATTATTTTCAATCGCGAAATCCTATCGAAAACAATCAAAGGTGATTTGGTACAAAACCTAATTCATAAATAATCTCAATCATATTATAATAGTCATAATAATTTGTCACGTTCGAGCCCGATCATTATAGTTGGCGTTAGGATGTATTCGGCGAAAGCTGAAACTCATAATTTTTTTTCGGCTTCCCAGCACATCGACTTGTACCTGTAAAAGATTATCTAATTAATACGCGACATAAAACCACAATACAGGTAATAGGCGAGTGTGTTAAACTATTCATTAGAAATGAATAATTTTATGCGAAGAAAAATGTATTTCAATGTCGGACTTTCCCGATTACAACACCTGTCAATCTGTTGCTCGAATATCGTTGTCAGGCGAACAGGAATTTTTGAGACGCGATTGCTAAAATAATAATGTAAAATTAAAAAAAAATCATCCGTCATCAATCAAATATCACACTGTATAACGGCAGGTGCCCCGTGACACCTCGTGCGAATAAATAATAATTCATTTTTATCAATTATTTTTTTCTTTCGTAATAAATGATTTTAATAACTTATCTTAAATTGTGTAAAAAAAATGTATTATAATTTTCATTTTTTTTTTTTTTTAACGTATTTATAATTTAATTTTACAGAAATTACCCTAGGTTTAGTTATTTCTTTATAGAATTAATGAAAAATAATCAAATTAATTTCCCGGCGTGTCTCATCGCTCAACAATTAAGAACTCGAAAAAAAAAAAAAGAAGACTTCAAACTGATTTTAAGTAGCTAGACTCACTAGTAAACACGTCCTAGCGTCGTCTAGTGGTCCGGATTCGACGCGAAAATGTACACCAACAACAATGTTATTTGCATGTAAATAAGTATCTACGATTTACGACGTACGAACACGACGAGCAACGTATCGGTATGGTTTTCCCGCGTCTCGAAACGAGCGCTTCGTTTCTCCCACTTTCCTCTGCCATCGTCAGGCCGGAATTCCGCTTTGCCAAAACGGCCGAAATTACAAAATATACAAACGCGCCGAAGGTATTTAAACATGCGCCCGTCGTCGTACGTTTCTCGCGCCGCGTTCCTAAACAAACCGAATTTATTTCAATTCATATATTATAAAAACGAACGGACCGTCGTCGTCGTCGTCGTGCGGAACAAACAACACACACGCTCTTGGTCGCGGCCCTGATGAACCCTATTAAATTCGTCGGACGTCCGTGTTTGTTCACCGGTGTTTATACGCGACCTTTGTTTGCGATTTGACCGTCGTCGTCGTCGTTGTTACTGCTGCTGTGCGCCGCCGCCGCCGCCCGTCGCTGTTGCGGTGTCGACATCGAAAACGCACACGTTTAATTTCCAACAATAACAACCACCGTCGGAAACGTGAAATTCGCTGAACCACCGCCGCAACCGTATAATTTAGTTTGCCCGATAGTTCGTAAATTCTAATCGCGATCCCCGGCTCCCCGCAATAATATGTATGTTATTATATTATGTTACAATAATAATAATATTATAACAAACCGCGAACGTGTTTCTGTATTAATCACGCGCCGTTCGATCCGAATCGGAAACCCCGCAGCACTCCGCCGCGATGACTTATCGACTGCACGCCGTCGAGGGTTCGATCGAAGCCGCCGAATTGGAGATTCCTTTTGGCAACGTTTGTCCCGAAACTATAGCGAGTTACGGTTTTCGCGGACTTTCTGAAACTCTCTTCGTCTTGCGAACGCGCGTCTTCGACAAATCAAACGGTACGACGCGCGACGGAGCGACGGCGCGGTGTTCGCAAAATCAATTCGATTTTCTCGCCAGCAACACGACCGAATACTGAAAAACACCAAGCGACGAAAACGCAAATTTTAGAAACGTCTTGCACGGACCGAGCGTTATGCTCATAATATCCCAGACCTGAGTGTAAACGCGTGTACCGCTCTCATTATTACAACATTTGTTTACCGAAACGACCGTTTAATAATCATCACGCGGTAAATTCATTATGACGGAGAGCTTCCAAGCGCTATTAAAAACAATCATATTATTAAAAACGAATGAAAACTCGTTGGCTCGCCAATTATTTTGCCATCCGAGTCGACGGACTTCGCGCGCTCGACGAAAACACCGACGACGTCGCGTACACATCGCGCAGTTATACCGTTTGATGTTTTTGAAATCGCCGACGCGAGTTGTAATGATAGTTTTTTTTTTACTTTTTCGGCAATAACTGTGTAGAAAAACGCTAGTTTAGGAAAATTTTAAAAAGGCCGTTGTGCAAAAGTCGGGTGAGATCGAGGAGAAAGTGGGCGACTGATACCGAAGAACAGATATTTCAATCTGGCGTAGACAATGGCGTTGAAAAAAAAGAAAAAAAGAAGAAGATTCTCAGCGGAGCAAAATAAATGTTTAAGAATAGTTTACATTGTTATGAGAATGTTTTCATTATGATTTATACTTTGCCCGGGGACGGTAATGTCTTAAAAAACATGTTGTGTTCGTTTCGACCGTTGTCCCTGAAAATCGATACGTATAATTACGTATAATTACGTCACCGTAAAAACATCATTTTCTCTAACGACCGATTCGAATAAACACGTCGCTATATACTTGTATACTTATATAAAAAAAAAAAAAAGAAAAAAGAAAATCTTTGTTACATGTAGATTCAATAAAACCGTCCGAAAGGATTTCTAAATTAAAAAATAAAAAAAGCGTCTGGAATTCCGAGAGAGAAAAAAGGACCTTTCGAAAAAACCGGGGCGGATAACATTTGTTTACTGAAAAACGTGCGCCAATCGATCGAATCGCGAGTCCTGGCCAATGAGTTTTAACCGAGATAAAAAACAATAGACATCGCTGTAAATCCGCCGCGGTTCTCCTCGCTGAAAATCTAAAACACGCTCGACTTGCGTTACTACTACTCGGACAGCGCGATGCCGTCGCGGCGTTTCGTTGGCCGAATCGTCGGTGAGACGCGAAATTCGAGGCGACGTTCGGGGTATTCCGACGAGACGTTTCGAGCAGGTAATAGTCATCGCGCGTTCCGTGGGTTTAGGGGAAGTTTACGAGACGACCACGCGAGGGATAATTTTTCGATCTCTCGCCGGATACCGTTTGTCGTCGTCGTCGCGTACCTGTCAACGTCCGACGGCACGAAAAACGAGTAATCTCACATACGTTCTAAGAGTGAAAAAAATGAAAACAACACGCCTAGAAGACACGCGTTTGCTCTCCGTCGCGGCGGGTTGTCAGATCGCATTATTTGTACGGAATCGTAAGAGACGTCAAAGGCTTTTTTCGTCGAAGACAGTCGGGCGCGCGTGCAGTGAGACAATAATATTAAATTAGAATACCGTACGATCTATAGCGGGGGTCGGCAACCCGCGGCCCGCATAGCAATTTTATGCGTTCCGCGATAATAATTTATAGTTGGTTTAAAAATATTATACAACACGTAATCTTTGCTGATAAAAATTGGCATAAAATGTTGACCATATTTGGGAGCACTTATATTTGTGAACAGAACAAACTTTAACAAACTTTAACTTTTAACAGAACAAACTTTTTCACTAATGAAATATTGGAAAAGCAAATATGTTTCGCGATTAACCGATGGTCACTTAAACGCTGTATTGAGAATTTCTACATCGAAAATAAAACCTGCTATCAATAAACTTGTTGATGCTATTCAAACTCAAAAATCACATTAATTTTTATTTATTTATTTTTTCCAATATTATACTATATTTTACTATGTATTTTTTTATTATTATTATTACGCGTAATTATTAGTATAACTTTGTTTGTAGATACCTCGATAATTAATGTACCAACCAGTGATGTACTAAGTACTTAAATAAATTAAATTTTAAATTACTATAACATTTCGTTTAAATAAAATAAGGCGTATTCAAATTATGGCCCGTGAAAAAATTTATTTTTATTTTTTGGCCCTTGACATCAAAAAGGTTGCCGACCCCTGATCTATAGTGTCGGTGTGATTCGTCCGAACCGCACACGTTGTCATTAACGAATAGGTGTGAGAACTGTGTATCTGATAAATCGATATCCGACGAACGCGAACGAAACTCGCACGAAAAGGAAAATAATAAATAAATAATAAATGAAAAAAAATAAAAGTTTTTTTCCTTCAAATCGACACGTGTGTGTACGCCAAACGAATAAACGACAAACGAGACGACGAAAAAAATATCGATTTTATAATAATTTATCTTTCAGACGATATCGAACTCACCTCGTTATGACGTATCCTTTCATACTGTTGTCCGTAGTTGATGAGCCGCGGGAGATGCCACAAACGACAGGATGTGGCGATGAAAAACTCGAAAGGAAAAAAAATGTCTAACCGATGATCGCGAACGACGTCCGCGCACGACGAGCGACCCGGAGCAACTGGTTTCGACTGCGCTGTCGGGTTACGCGCCGGCCGCTGAAATCGTGGGAAGACGGCGTTGTGGGCGTGTTTCGCGATGTATTTCCTTACGTAATCGACACGCGTATTCCAATCGAGATCTGAAAAATTACGTAATATCTTAATTACTAGAGAATAGCGCGGTGCGGTTATTACCGTTATTTATAAACTGAAAAATTAAAAATCTAAATAAAATTCAAACCTTTTTTTTTTTTCTTTCTGTTTTTCGACATTTAAACGGCCAAAATGCGATAGTGATTTTTTGAAAAATAAGTCTGCGGTGTTTGGAATGTTTTTTTTTGTATATCAACTCTAGTCGTTGATTTTTTAAAATTCTGTAAAGTTTATGCGAAAATATAAAATTTCGTCATTTTTTCCCCTCTCCTTTACATTGGTTTTTTAAAGTCGTATTTAAAAATAGGTTATTTTAAAACGAAATAAAAGTTCGAAGAAATGTTGATATTTTTCATTTCTAGTTGCTAGTTGATTAAAGATTCGTATTCCGTCTAAAAACATGTGTCCGTTTTAACGCAGAAATACCGTAATCGTTTTAAAAAAAGGACATTTTACCATGTATATAATAGAACTAAAGTTATTGCATTTGTCTGATCTCCGTGGGGAAATTCTATATACCGAACAATTTGTAAATTTAAATATTATCGTGCACAAAAACTGTTTTCATTACACGAAATACCGCGCGCTTAAATTATTCCGAAACTTAAATTTCCAGAGATTATTTATAAGTTGAACGAATGAATGACGTAGTGGCAAGTGTGAAAATTAAAATCATGTCGTATTTTCCACACCGAATGAGATCGCTTCGACCGGTTCGAACTAATCTCGACGAGTTGATTTTTCAATGGATAAAAGAAAATGCCTGAATTGTTCGCGAAGACATCGGTAAAAATCAAATCGTTCCGAACGCTCGTTTCAACACTTTTCTAACGATTTCTCGATAAAAATGGCATTTCGGCCGAGCGAATGAAATTTAACAGCGTCGTCGGTTCGACGAGAGTACTCGTAATACATAAATTTATTCGGTTCATCGAATTGAAATTATGATATCGGCGATTTCTACCGTCTGAATAAATTTGAAAAACGTTCCCCGGGGATTTCTCCAATATTATGCCGACGATAATCAAATGCCGAAAAGGTATACTCGTATTACAATGCCGATTCCGATTATATTTGTTCGTAAAAAACGCTCGCCATAACGGACGTTTAATCTGCGTTCTTCCGTCGCGTCGTCAAAACAAAGTTTCGCGTTTTCGGTAAAACGAACTTTAACAAACTCTTCCTCCGCTTTAACGTTGCGTTTTCGAAAGAAAGATAAAAAATAATAATCGCGATCACATATTATCGTATCGCGTCATTTCTCTAAAAACAGGTGACGGCTCTGTGACGGAATCTCTTACGAAGTAATGTTCAGCCCATGTTTGTAAATGTTTGAAATCAAATTATTTAAAATGAAATATATTATCAATGAATTTATACATGAATACTGTGGTCTGTGTTTTTATATATTGTGTATTTTTTTGAAAACAAAATATTGTATTATAATAATATTACGTTTATAATATATAATCATACTAGCTGACCCGGCAAACGTTGTTTTGCCATATATTTCCAGTGAATTTTGCAGTATAAAACATAACTGACTTATTGTAAGTGCGTGGCGACGACGGCGTCTACGATTGAAAGAGGAATGGTGCGCGCACGCACGCAATTTCGGTAAAAGTTATGTAATAATATATGACGTTGCGAAATCCATACCTTTTGCGTAAACGTCGTCGGGTTTTCTCTTTAAAATTGTATACGCCTATCGAGCCTATCGGCCAATGACTATAGATTAGCCTGCGATCGTATTCGACCGCCCAATGAAAAAAGTTCTATTGTTCATCGCACGCACGCAATTTCGATAAAAGTTATGTAATAATATGATATTGCAAAATCAATTCGTTTTTGGTAAAGATCGTCGGGTTTTTTGATGACATAATAATCTATTCATCAAATTACTCGCTGATCGTTGCATCTCAAAATCTAGCCCGTGAAAAGTTTACCCCTTCTTTTAAGGGTTGAATTTTGAAAAATAAGTTTGTAGATTTATACACATATACATCCCCCTAGGGGAGGTGCTCAAACGGGGATTTTGTATTATGAAAAATTACTAACCTATTGTAAGTATGTACGTATATGTGAAAAGTATATGAAACACATATATATATATATTTTAATTGAAAATGATTCGCAAAAAAATTTATAAGCAATGATAATGGTCACTATGGTTACGGTATAGGTATACGTACATAATAATATGTATAAATGGGTTATATGATATAAATGGGCTGACTTTTTCCTATAACCAATAGCAACCATTTAAAATTTCAAAAGTACATCACAAAATTCCCGTTTCAGCACCTCCCCTAATTTTTTTTCACGTAAAAACCTTCTCCTGGCAATTACGAACAAAATTCAAAAAAAAAATTTGAGCCAAATCGGCCCAGCCGTTCTCAATTGATGAATTGTTTTACATTTTTGGCTCCATTTTTATATATATATATATAACCGTTCCAGAATATTCTCGGCGCTCGCCACATATAAATATTGAAAAAAAAAACTATTCTATCTTTTAAGTTGGACCATATTATAAATGGTTACCAAATTTTATCAAAATCCGTTCAGTAGTTTCGGAGTTTATCGCGAACATACATCGTGACACGAAATTTTTATATACATATATAAAAAAAAATTATAAAAAAATATATATATAAAAAAATTGAGTTATATTAGTTTGTTTTAGATTCATTTGATTATTTGAACACTTATTTTCAAAATAAATTTCTGCGGTTTTTAACATGTCATAACCATCTACGTCACCTTTTTGAAGAGTGAAAGCTGATAATTGTTTTATTTGAGTTAAAACCTCAGAATAGTTTGATACAGTATACTCGGGTTCTTCAGTTTTTTCAGTTTCTTCAGATTCTTCATGACGTGTTTCCTCTTCAGTGTAGGTCTAAGCGTTTTATGTCCACATTCTTAAAGCAACGAGGTTTCTTAGATTTACCTATGATTAGTGGCTTTTCAAATTCAAAATAATTTCGAAATAATAATTTTCCATTTGATATACTTTTAAATGTTGACCGTTAATTAGAGTGCCCGCTATTTAGAAGTATTAATGTTTTTTTCCCATAACACTCGACGGGACCAAACAAATTGACCGTTACATAGAGGTGACCGTCCTATAGAGGTGACCGTTAACGGAAGTTTTACTGTATATAGATAAATTTTAAGACATTTAAATCCGAGTCCTCGTGGAACGTTCGATTATACGTATTTCGTCTAGTCGCGTTATTGCACCACATTGAACGTACGTCGCTCGCAACGCCGCCGAATATATTTATCAAAAAGCTTGTTTTACACAATCACCGCAATTATTTCCACCGAAAACACGTGTCGTAATGTACACATATTATATTATTATTGATCCCGCGAAGAGTCCGGGTCGAGCCGTCGAAGCTGTGATCTTCCGAGACATTAGCGCGCGTTCCGTGTATTATACAAAACCGTACGTAAACATTCGACCGCGGACCGTCGTCGTCGCGGCGGCGTGGAGAGACGCGTCTGTTTGCTTTTAGCCGGGCGCGTCGTTTTAGACACGGCGGCGGACGAAAGGGTATAAATACGCGGCGCGATCGCACGGTGAAAGGATAAGTGTTAAGTTTAGAGTGCGGAAACGAGCTTAAAACCCGAACTCAGCTCAGCCGTGAAGTTGCGCGCGAGGAGCGTAACGCGTGCATAATACGCGTGCCGGCAGATGGGCGTGCTATACCTAACCTTATGTCGTATACGACGGCGGCGGCGAGAAAAGAAATTCAGGTCGGACGCGAGGAGGGGGACGTAGGACGGGGGGGGGGGGGATACGCTCGAGTACGATTTCGTAGAATGAAAAATACGGACGATTTCGAAAACAAATCGCTTTGTGTGTGATTTTCCAAGTCGACGGCTAAGAGACAGAGAGAGAAACGTCAAGACCGTAGGCGGTTTTTCACGACGAGAATCTGTAGGCATAATATTTTGATTCGAATAGATAGAATTATCGAAAAAATAAAGGCTGCCTTTTCTCCCCCCCCCCCCCTCGGTATACACTCCGTCCGAGAGACTGGCCTGGGGACTGAAAAACAATTTGTGGCCGACCGAAAAATATTATTATGGTTTTTTTTCTTTTTTTGTTGTACACGACGAGACGCGCCGCCAGCGATGACGCCGACCGGTATGTCACCGTTTTACGCCGAAAAGACGACAGGCATCCGCGGCGACGCATGTAAATTCCACCGATTTCGACCTTTTTTGAACCTTTTTTTTCTTTCTCGTACGTCCGCCGGTACATTTTTTACCTGGCGAAAAACATTTAAAAAAATGTAAATTCCACCGGTACGTTGTTTTTGCCCACAGAAGAAATCGTATTAAATCTAAGAACCGTTTAGAATATTAATTCCCGACGAGAAGCGCCGCGAAAAAGTCATTCGAATGGTCTGGCGAAAAAAATAATTTTCATTGCTCACGTGCTTGGGTTTCGTTTACGCGTTGATAAGAAAAAAAAAAAAATTTTCAATCAAATTGAAATTTTCGATTCTCATATTATAGTGACGAGTTGTCGCGTTGACAAACAAATGTCGTGACCGCGGTGATGATTTTTTACTTCGAATCGCGATACTCATAAAGTCATAAATATCGATGACGTATTTTGAACGTGGAGACCTTTTTTTAAGACAAACATCTTTGGTAAGCGTGAACTTCGTCGTGTCAAAAGTATTTTGTAATCGGCGGAGTTTGTCGTACGTATGAATAACACTTTTTTCCAGCTAAAAAAACTATGCCGGAAGAATTTTACCATATTTTGCCTTGAAATCGACTAATATTGATATAATATTATCTATCTGTAACTACAAAAATGTTGCGAAATTCATAATTTTATCGAGTTCGGTCAAATGTCCTAAAAAAAAACGAGGAAAAAATTAACATGTTTATAGATTTTCGTTACTCTCATACTTCTAAAGTAAGACTTTAGTAAGAGACTTTGTATTACATTTTCAAAAAATGGTTTTCCTATCGACATTATTCTAGCCCTTAAACTTTAGACTCGTTTCGTAATTTTTCGTCAACTTTTCGCCACCGTCGGAAAACCAGACTAATGATTATTATGTTTTTTTCACTTTTGGGTCACTCGGGAAAATGTTTATCTTCCAATAAAAACACTGTTCTCGCGGCCAAACCGGGTACGATTCATTTAGTTTTAAAACAAATCGACAGAGTTATATTTTATTTTGTGTTAAAAATAAGGATCTCGTTTCCTTCTTTTTTATTATCAATGAAAATAAATAAATACGCGCGATTCTACCGTCAGTAGAACAAAATTTACGTATGTATCGATCGGTTTTAAGGATTTTTGCCCGTGGTGGTCCGTCGTATCCATTTTATCTACTGTCTGCCGGTACTTATAAAATAAAACGTGGTAACCACGGTCGAGTGTCCTCGACCGAAACGTCCGACAACTCCGATCGCTCATTCGCGACTAATTTCGACGTCCTCGGACGAAATCACCTGTGTAATTGTTATCGCGTGCTCGCCGTTTTGCCCCCGAGTGCAGCGACGCGGTCTTTGGCCCTTATCAATCAAACGGACCGTGTTTTCGTTCTTTTTCCTATTTTTTACTCTATCTGAAGACGTCGGAGCGTTTTAACGGCCGTCGGACGAATCGGCCGAATCAATCGTAACGTGACGTAATTTGACCGACGACGACGGGAATGGACTCAGCCGTGGCGGGACAACTCTTTACAACTTCCGCCTTATTACGTTCGAAATTTCAAGCGGAAAAGGGTGTTTATAGAGTGTTTCGTTCCTACAAACATGAATCCGTCTTTTCGGACGATCCGATTGGCCGCGGCGTTTCTCGACGCTCGTCATATTTATCGTTTGAACTTTTCGCCGATCTAGAAAACACTCGTTCGTTTTCTTTTTCTCACGGTCGAAAACTCTTCGAGTTAATGATACACGTTCTCGGTATAAACAAAGCATTATCGTTCTATTACGAATAAAATGATACGTGTGCATATATTTTACAAACCGTGTGATAAATTATTGATTTTTTTGCGGCAGATTCAAACAATCGTGTTTCGACTGCCGTTTTTGTCGTTTTCTTTTTTCCGTTAATTGCGACTTCGGTGCGGCGGGATGACTCTTGCGAATACGATAACGGCCGCTCGAACGCGTATCAATCACGAGAACCGCGCGATACCGACGCGCTGACGGATTGGCAGAATTTGTCGGCCCGAGAAAATCAATAAGACCCGGCCTCATAAAATGTACGTATTTCATGTATACGTGTGTGCACGGCTAGTGGTTTTTTCGGACTCCGATGGTCGGTTTTCTCCTTGTTTTTTCCGTCGGAATAACCACCCGGCGTCTCGTCATCGAGAGAAAAACAAAACATTAGAGAGGGTAAATGTAAGGAACCAACGAGCCCATTATCCCCTTTGAATTTTGACCGAAACCGTCGTCGTCGGCGCGTGCGTACGAATTTATATATTTTTCAATGAATATAGTGCGCGCCCACGGCCCTAAACAGGATAAGGTCCTTAGGAGAGAGGAAAAAAACCATTGTTTTTTCTCTGACATCACTCGTACGGACGCGCGAGATGGTAAAAGTCGAAAACTGAAACGAAAACGCTGTTGAATTTGAGACGGCAAACGGAAAAAAACACGCGAAAATTAATGTCGGTGGTTTTGGGAAAAACGCGGCCGAGGATTTTATTCTTTAAGCCGTAAGTATATAAATAACAATAAAAGAAAAATTAGCAGTCCTCACGGACGTCGCCTCTCCGGGAGGTCTCCCGATGCTCGGCCGGGTCTATTTGGCTCTGCTTGACGAACGCACGCGATTAAAATGACGCTTTACACCGTATATTATACTATAGTGTGTGTTTAATCGCAAACACTACGACTGGCACGTGCTTCAGTGCCGCAGCTAGGTTTTCCGAGGTTCCGGGAACAAATAAATTTCACAAAGTCTTTATTGTGCACGTCAGTAAAACTAAATATTAAAGTCTAAATTTCTCGCTTTAAAGTATTGTTTTTTTTATTTTATAAACTACAGTAGATAATAATTTATTATCGAATGGTTTTTAATGAATCGTTTTTAAGTGCTTTCGTTTTTTCTTTTCAATAGCAAGTAGATAATATAATTACTATTATAATTGCGCGTCGTAAATAATAAATATTATATATCTCATTTCTATCGATATCATTCATAGAAAATAACAAAAAGAAAATAATAGAAACAATTACCCGGTAAATTTCTTTTTCACATTATATTCGACCGCGAAAATCTTCAATAGTTTT
Organism: Drepanosiphum platanoidis; assembly: GCA_948098885.1. Lineage (NCBI taxonomy): Eukaryota > Metazoa > Arthropoda > Insecta > Hemiptera > Aphididae > Drepanosiphum > Drepanosiphum platanoidis. Next base: position 21,765,593 of record OX402529.1, read on the forward strand.
ATCGTGATTTGAATTTTCCGTATATAAAACAATCGTTTGCTCGAGTGTAGGCAATCTGCAAGTATATTTCTAAATGTAAACGACAGAGATTTTTAATACAAACTATTAAATATATTTAAACAATAATAAAATAAAATAAAGGTTTCGCCTTGAGTAATATTATAATTAAGTGTGTTAAAAAAAGTCACGGCCGGTTTCGATTAAACATCATCATCGGTTGTAAAGATCATCGGGTGTGATGGTTTTTAATCGAAACAGGTCGTGACTTTTTTTCGCACACTCAATTAAAATACTCAAGGCAAGACGTTTATTTTGTTTTATTACTGTTTAAATATACGTATATTTAATAGTTTGTATTAAAATATTTAATAATATTTTGTTATTATTTATGAGCATTTGCCATTAAATATTAATATAATTACTTTGTAAATTTATTTTCTATTTTTTTATGAATAACACAATATGTTACGATCGACGGATGGCCGATGCCGATTGGCCAATACGTTTCGATGCCTATTTACTCTAGGATTTACGAGTTTTCAAAAGAAAATTCACAACGAGATTGGAAACACGTTCGAGTGGGTAATTCTAGAGACGGCGATTTTGCGTACAAGCGTAAAACCCGCGTCACGCGACACGTGATAATCCCCGCCGCCGTCGGCGCCGTATTAAATATCGGGCCCCGGCAACGGAGCGGCGGACCGCGCGGCTCTTATTTGTTTTCCACTCGACGCTTTGAGCTCTCGTTGTTTGCGTTATCCTTTTTAATGCGTTCGCGTCCACGGGCGCGGCGCGAGAGGTCTCGCGGTGAAACGAGTTGGTTTTTTTTTTTTTTTTTAAATAAAAAAAAAAAAGGAGAAAAGTAGTCTTCTACTCGTTCTTTACTCTCCGGGGCATGTTTCGGACGAGACGAGGAGGGGAAAAACGACTTGATAATATCGAGTTCGAGTCGTTTGAGAGAACGGAATAAAAGTACGAAACGAAAAACGCCGAAACGATAATAGTGTCGGAGTTCAAACGGAATTAAAAATTGAAACGCGCGTGGAAATCGTAACACGTCGTCGCCGTTTGCCCGGCCGGCCGCGGCGGCGCCGCGCCGTTCTGTAAGGGACGATCGAAAAACAATATATTTCATTACTTTTCCATTACGTCACAATATTCGTCAAAGCCGTTTCAAGTCGTCGCCGCCGTCGTCGTAGGTATTTCCCCTGTTCACAACTAGTATGATTTAATATCACCATTACATTTTGCATTTAAATGTTCATAATTCGTTGAAAACCACAAGTATTGTTATGATTATTTTCGATTTCGAGGCGCTTTCAGGCAACCTCTTTTTACAACGTTATGAATAATATATATATTATATAAATGCAAAGCGATCGGTGCATTCAGTGAGGTTTTTTAATAATATATTTGAAAATCCATCGCGAAAGTAATAATATTATTATCGCGTTTGAAAAGCGATCTCGAACTCGTTTTGATTTATCTCAAAACGGCGCGAGATTTCGTTAGGAACGAGTTACGCGAGAGACAGACGTCTGGAAGGCAGTTTTTTTTTTGTTTTTTGTTCTTTCCGTTTTCTTTTTCCGCGGCCGTAGCGTTCGATTTTCCGCAATCCATAATCGCGTTACGCGAGGTTCTCTTCTTTTTTCTTTTTCTTCGTCATTTGTCGTCGCGCCGATAGTACATTATATTACCTCGGCCGTGGAGAGAGAAAATAAATAGAAACTCGGAAAATTAAATCGTCGGATTTTTTTTTATAATATTTTATACTACTATTGACGCCGGGCGGCCGAGATACGTGTTTTTATTTTCGCAATTACCCAGATTTTATGGAATGGAATGAGTCTGGAAACTCGGCGGAGAGACGCGTTTGGCACGCGAATAAAGTCGCGTCATCGACTCGTTCGCGGCGGTTAATTTAATATACAGGGTGACCCAAATATACGATTTCGACTGGCGAGAGTTACACGATGATTGATCAGTCTCGTTAAACAATAGTATTCCGTCGAGGGACGCCCTGTATACGTTGATATACGACGAGAAATGTGCCCGCGGAAAGGAATGTTTAACGGGTCTACGAGTTTTTTTCACCCGGTCGGGTTTCAGATAATCACGTACACGCGCGTAGGATAATAACGAGAATTGTTGATAATACAATTTTTATGGCTGATCTGCTCGTTGGATTTCGTCGTTACGTTTCAATGGCGTTTATTCGATTTTCTTAATTTTTAGAGGGGTGGGGTTTAAAAGACACGCATAAGTTCATCGGGGATGGTTTCGTTGTGATTGAAATCTTTACATATTCGTATTCGCACACATTATAATTTTCAATACATTGTACGTTTCATTCCGCTCGTTTTAATGGTATTTTTTATTAGTTCTGTAGGGTAACTTTGAAATTTTCTAATAGTTTGTAAATTTAATATCACGACTTCTGATGTTTTTATAAAAATAAAAATCGATTCTCGAAGACGATAACAAAAAGCGCGTGATGAGACGGAAAACAAGAAATTACAAAGTTATTTCACGTTCGCTGAGAGTTGGGTACACTATTATTGATCATCGAATTATATCGTAACCATTCAGGTGAACGTAGTTCGTCTTGTCTCGACGATTACATTATTATTATGTAGACGCGTATCAGATTAAATTGAAAACAAACTATTCGCGTTGAAACGGTTAGAACGAAATACAGTATAATCCGAAACGCGACGGTGTCGATTTTCCCGTTTCCGGTAGTGTTCCTGGGATAAATCTGCTGGATTTTTAGTTTGCGCGAAAAAGCGCGCACGTAGCCGGACGATTGGCCGATTACGAGTGGAAAAAATTGCGAATGGGATTTCGATTATTAGCGCAGCGCATCATTATCGGCACATAAATAATAGTCGTGGTCGCGTGCTCTGTGCAGACGGCATATCGTACGACAAGGAAACACGAGAGCGTGCGAAGGAAAACATCACCGCAACGCGACTGCCACGTCGCCGAACGTGTATTTTTTCTAAGTATTATTATTTTTCTTCCCCCTACGCGCGCGCGTACATTACGGCGATACGACGTCGTCGTCGTTCCGTTGGTTTTTTCGTTTCGTTTGGCAGTTTTCAAAACGCGTCGTCGTTTTTTCCCATAATAATTATTGTTATTTTTTCTCCCCCCGACGGCAGAATTTCCCATCCTTAATGTTAACAAATGTGAAGCCGCCGCGAGGTTTACGCTCGAAACGCGCGCTACGGGAGTTTTCATTTCGCCTTGTTTTTCCATTTCGCTCTCGTGCGCCGTGTACGATAATGCCCGGGCCTGTCGTCGGCGTCGCACCGCGTTTGCACGAAAACGCCTCCGTTTTTAATTCGTCCGGAGAAAAAAACGGACCGACGACGCGGAGGGATTAAACATTTTCATCCGAAAACGAAAATAATAACCGCGAGACGCTTTTGTTCGTTTTCCGAGCGCGACCGTTTCGACCTTTTCTCGCGAAACATATTACACAATTATTACGTCTCTTTATTCGGAACGCGCGCGGACCGCCGGCCCAAACACACCGTGTCTACTCTAGTATCCGTTCGATCGGTTCAGAGCCGCGCGGGCGACGGTAATTCGAAGCAAACAGATCCTATAGGCGACCTATATATTCGACAGAGACGAGTTCTTTTTGCGCGATCGATTTATCATCGATTTGACGCCACGAAATCGTCCACACGTCGTCGGTGGATAAATTCGCGCGGTGAAAATCGCGTAGGAAAATACGTTTTACACTAAGCCGCCGCCGCCGGTCGCTTTTTCTTCGATTATACGGCGATAATAATAATATCGTAATATCAATGCGGTGGCGACGGCGGCGGTTGCTTTGAAATGTCAACACTCGCGCGCGTTCCCGACATTGTTTGCATATCATTGTTATTCCCGGTACAATATTATACCTTTACGACTCGAAACAAGTTATATTCCATAAAATATAACGAAAATAAATATTACGTACTTACGAATCACGCCGGTCAAGAGTAAAACCCTGCCCTTTTCGACCGGATATCTTACGCGGAGACGACTCGTAACAACGGGACGACCAAGTGCTACAATTTTTCTGAATATACGAGCTTGGTCTCCTCCTCTCCTCTTGACAATCCCCGTACGGTCGGAGAAATTTTCTTGGCACGTTCGTTTGTCGATTGAAATCGAGTGCGCGCATTATCGACACGGCCGTCCCGTCGACGACGCGTCGGTTTTCGCCGAAATCGTATCGAATTTTGGGGCGCGGACCGGACGGGGGCGGCGGCGCGGCGTCGTCGTCGTCGTCGCGCGTTCAATGATTTTCGTCACGTACCCGGGGAGACTCTCCTCCTCCGGGGGCAGGCCGGACGGAGGCGGCCGAACGAGGAGAATATTTCGATTTCTGCGCTCTCTATGCAAAACACTGTTTTCACAACGGATTTATCGGAGTCCGATGGAAATATATTATTATTTCGTCCGGAGAACGCGAGCGAGCGCGCGCGAAATATCTCCTCGCGTATATACGCACTACGTCTTTGTTCGAAACCGGCGAACGTTTGCTCGCGCGAATACGTGTGAGAACGAATACGCATCTGACTGAGGAGTTCCGCGAGTTTCTTTTCCATTTATTTTTTAAAAGGGTCTAAGAAAATATCTGGACATAAATGTTTGTTTTGAATTTTAATATTTATGACGCCGTTCGCGCGCGCGCGCGCGTAAAGCGTTAGCCCCGGGCGGAAATGTTCGCAAACTTATGATAACAATCGTACTCGTCAAAATATATTACACATCGTTTCGCCAAAGATTCGGCGGCAGCAGCATTTCCTATTGAGTTTCGACAGAGAAAAACGATAATTTTATCCGTAACAATAGTTTATCCGCACCACCGCGTAGCGTCATTATTGATATTATTTTTATTAGTATCCACAGCTAAAATTACAACAATAATAATAATAATTGTACACGACAAGCGTATGTGTAACTGATAATAATTATTTCACCAAGTTCCATTGACAAATGGCACCCCCGGAACTTTGTTGTAGACAATAATTTATTATATTTGATTAATTTCATTTCGCCTGTATGTGTATAGACTACTCGTCACTATTGTGATTGTTATATTATTGATAAATCGCGGGGTTGTAATAAAAAAAGAAAGAAAATGTTCAATCGACAGTTTAATAGTAGTCGTATATCAATGGCGATTTTCGACGAGCTAATAAGTGACAACACGATTTTAAATTTCCTAGATTCGTTACGAGAAGAGTTTTTAATTGCGCGTTTAATTGTTCGATCGTTGAAATCGAAGCAAGCCTATCGATTATCACAACGAGTTTCTTCGTTGAAAGTCAAAAAAAAATAAAAAAAATAAAATTCTGATTTCTAGTGTCTTCAAAACGTGGTAATAATTTTAAATCACAGCTTTCAAATTTCAATACGATGTCACAATCTGAGCTCACACGAAACGTCCGTTTTTCCTAATGCACTGTAATTATTTCGTATTAAATATATTATGGATACAACGCTATATTTACATAAAATTATAATATAATATGTTCAACAAATTTATGCGGCTCGAAAATCACGATTAATACTTTTATAAAATTTCGTATTGTTTCTCTATAGCGAAGTTTACGCTTTATGTGCGTATTATTATTTTTTTTTTAAAACTTTCATTTGAATTTCAATTATTTCTGTAGGTAAAATAACGTTGTAGCTTTTGTAATAAAGTGCCTTTCGCTCACATAATATAAACATTGTGTTTCATAATATTTTTATGAATTCAAAGTAGTTTGAATATTTTAAAAACTCATTTTTAATTTTTTTTTCTTTTTTTTTTTTTTTCATAAACGTAACGTGATACGTCAAACTGTGAAGCTAATTACATTTTGATTCCATAAGAATCCCATGTTTTTGTGACATACAATTACGCCGTGCCCACTAAAAGCGTTATAGGTATATGACACAAACACACATACACGCGAGCACTCGTTATTTTTACGTCGATTTAGATTCTCTCTCCCCCCCCCCCGCCCCACTCTCTCTCTGCCCTGCCTCCCCTCTCTCACTCTCGTAAAGATATTAAAAATAAATCTACAAGTACGTTTAAAATAAATTTAAAAGTATAATTTCCGTCCCCGGCTCGAAACCAGCGAAATGAGTAATTTAATTCGAGTATCACTCGAGAGCGGGCACTCGAATGTGTGTACGCGCGCGTGTTGTAAATAAAATAATTATTATTAACGTACTCGCATTACTGTGAATTCTCGAAATCCTTTGGTTTTCCGTTTTTCTAGTTTCTATGGAATATTATGAACCGTTCGTTTTCGTACGATTCGTACTAACTAGTAACTACGCCGTCGGCAACGACCCGCGATCGATTGTGACGCGTACGACTTTGACTCGATCGTGCAGAACGCAGTCGTGAAAACGTGTAAAAAATGTAAAGAAAACGCGGCGAGTCGCAGCGATTTATAACGCATGGGTTTTACGCATGGGTCCTTCCGTTTGAAATCGACGACGAACGCGAGAGACGAAAGGATACCATCCGGCGCGCGGCGGCCAATAACGGTAAAACATTACCCGACCGAAATAAGTTATCGACGGATTCGCGCGGCCGACGACGGTAAATAAAAGTGTCTGCTGCCAGAGACAAATCGGTCGGGCGCGAGCTGCAAAAGACGAATGAGAGACGGTAGAGAAAATAATCCTGGAAGGAAAAAAAATAAAAATACGAAAAAGTCAAATATAGTGTACAAGGGCGTTCAAGACTTCGTTATTATTATTATCATACCGGTCATATTGTGTCGACGCGGGTTTTATTGGTCGTGACGAAGGTCGAAATTGTGTCGGCCGGAAGAGGGGGGGGGACGAAAGACGAGTGCGATTTTCCCGGGTTCGCCATTCATCGAAACTAGTCAATTATCGAGAGCAAACACACGGAGTAATTTTAAAATAGAGCTTTTGAAAACGTCTGGTAAATAGCGTTACTTTCTCCCGTCCCTGCTTCGTCGATATTATTTATATCTGTCGCTCGACCGGAGTGTTTTTTTTTTTTCCTTTCTTTATTTCTCTGTCTTCCCTTTCGAACTACGCGTTCGCGCCGCCGCCGCCGACGACGCCGACGCACAAAAGGCAAAAACACAATTAAACGAAACGCGGCGAGGCGGCGCGAAAGTTACCAATAATAATAATATTGTGCCACGTCGAATGATATTCGCTGTCGAATACTTTGTCACGACGCGTGGGAACGACGACGACGACGACGACTATGGCGAGCGCATAGTTACATTGTGTGTGCAGAAAATAACGATACACGCCGCGCGAATCGAAAACAAAACGCGTATCCCACGCGAGCACGTATTGTCATGTGCATAATATAATGGTAATACTATACTCGCGGCGGCGACGACGATAACGCGCCAGCGGCACACAATGTAGGAGAGAGAAAACGACGTGTGTGTTATGAAATAATCTTCTTTTTTCTTTTTTTTTCGATTATTTTTTAACGCTTTCGACGTTCCGAGCACACGCGTTATTATTGCGAGTTCGCAGCAGGACGTGGAAGAGAGAACGTGTGTGTTTTGTTTTTCTTCGCTTTTTTTTCCGTTCTCAAAATGTCAACTGGATGCCTTGCACGTATACGTATGTGTGTAGATCCCTACACGTCACCGGCGCTGTATATTGTTCAAATGACATTAGATGATCACGTCGCCGTCTTAACTTGATCGTCGATCAGTGACGATCCGTTATTCGATTTCGATCGAAGTGTATCCGAACGCGGTATAGTTAAATCCGACGTTTCCTCGTATACGCATACGACGGCCCTGCGCCGACTTCTTGTCGTCCGAATGTAGATCTGACGTCGGGGTTCGATGGCGGTTTTCTCGCCACGTCCGCCGAGAGTCGAGCCCCTTCGGAAGCGCCGTGTACGACTAAAACGCGCACGTCTGTCGGTCGATGGGTGCTCGATCTGCGCGTTTTCAAAAACGAAAACCCGGCACGAGCGTCCGTAACAAGTACTGAGTATTCGGTTTGTCGTTATCGCTTTTGTTCGTAAAAAAAATATTATTACATAAATACGGACGACCGAGGTTGCACGCGGCACGCGCGCGTTTCCCGTCCTCGTCGCTATCTGCCCGCCCGTTCTTCGTAACTTCATTGCGATTCGCAGTTCTCGTATTTTTTGTTTTTTTAAGCTCGTTTTTTTTTTTTGTTGTATGTTCGTTGCGCGCGGAGCAAATTAATTTTCCTTTTGAACTTTCAAATGACGTTTTTACCCCGGCGCAACGACAATATCGTTATATTGTTTTATACATTCGTTCGTTTGATGTCGTCCGAGTTGGTTAAAATATTAATAATAATAATAACAATAATAAAATATACGTCGTCGCGGTCTGGCGGATAAATCAATTAGCTCAAACTTCGTATTCGATCCGCCCGCGTAACAGCGAACGAGACAACAGTCCGCGGAGTAAAACGAAAACATAACGCCATTATACGTTTTATCGATCGATTTTTCGTTTTTGTGACTTTTCACCGACCGAAAACGTCGTCTGGTCGCGTCCGACACCGCGGCGGCGGCGGCAATACTCGTATATACTTTGGCGATAACGTATTACCTACAGGAATCTGTCTGTCCGAGCGGTTTTTACTCCGCTTCGCGCGCGCTGGAGGTCCGCAGCGTTATTAAGAGTGTAATTGATTAAAATCATAATGTCACAGTCGTCGAGTAGAATAAAATCAATTTCCAAACGTATGTGATTTGACATACATTCCGAAGGCGACACGAAAGACAAACAATACTGGATAATAACACTGGGCGTTTTGTTATAGACAAAGAAAAAAAGAGAGAGACTTTTCTAGAGGTCCGCCGCCGCGGTTTGAAACCTTTTTTTTCACGTGAGATTGGCCAACTGCAAAAGTTTAAGAACCACTGGTGTAGGTATTCCATTAGCCGAGTACAAGTGGATTTCCGCCAATCGCATTTCCGTTTTCAGATCTCGCAGGTCCCCGAGCGCGATACATAATATATAGGAGACCGGGCGAAAAAGAAAAAAAAAACACCGGCGAAGAAGCGATCGACGAAAAAAAAATAAAAAGGCGTTTTTACTCTCTCGTCTCGGAATTACACGTCAAATAGCGAAGACAAAAAAAAAACCGGCCGAAACTCGGATAAACAATTGGAATTAGAAACTTACGGTGCGGCGGACGTCGTCGTCGTCGGCAATAATAATACTTTCGTTCGAAACAATCTGTTTTCGCACGACGCGATGATACTATCGTCGCTTGACCTCGACAGTTGTGATTCGCGCGGGGACGATTCGACGGTAATCGCTATATTTTTCCATCGAGTTTTCAATCGTTTTCGAACACAATAGATTCGCGTTCGGCTTCGAGAACGCAGAGAACGAAAGTCGCGCGTCCAAGTAACAATTCGGAAACGGCTGCGTGAACGTCGTAATTGATTTTAATTTTTAAACAGCTATCGAAGGGTTTTCGTTCTGTAACAACAACGCGGCTCGCACGGAAATACATCAATCGAGAGCACTTGATCGAGATGGAAACGATGTAATATTATACGGCGTAGGTACGCCACGATCAGCCACGAAAACCACCGGTATGGTCCGGAGAATTTTCGACTTTTATATAATTTGTATTTTTTTTAACGATCGTAGAAACTCACGTTTGACATGTCGCCGCCACATGTATAAATGGTGTTCGGTTAGTAACATGCGGTTGGTCGGGTAATTTTTTTCAGAGAAACTAACGAAAGAAATGAGTTCTTTAACGACTCGTCGCCCGTGCCGTCCTCCTCTTCCGTTTTTCAGCCAACCCGACGGGATTTTTCGACTTTCATGTAAATATAAAATTATCATATCATCAAAAGATATTTTTGTTTATTTATTTATTTTTTTTTTTTTTACGTTTCAAACGATGCTTACCCAGCAAAAGAACGCGGACCAATCACCTGCGAATTTAAATTACTAATTTTCATTTTGTGTTTACTTTTTGTTTCGTTTCTTTCCGAGAAAACTCGATGTTTTTTTTTTTTTATTTTTTATTTTTTTTTTGCCAATTTTCAACTGTTTTCCGTTAGTGGAAATGAAATTCGACAGTTTACGGCCGCCGTATAATAAAAACAATATAGGTATCTCACGAAATCACGGATAGAGGCGCTCAACTACGTATTTCCGTGCTCTAGTAGTCTAGTCATCGTTTTAATTGCACACGCGACATGCCGGCGCTGAAAACCATCACGATTTTCGTGCCGCGAGTCATAAATAATCGTATTTGCATTTTTAAAGTCTCTTTTGTTTATGTGGGGCGAGCGTACTGGGGAAAACTCTCGATTTCCCGGCGGAGCGATCCCCTCCCCAACCCGAGGGTTACCGGGTCCGATAATTATTCCACTTTTATGCTCAATTGTGAGGGGTCGTAAAAAGTATACTAGAAGGATAGATAAAAAAAATGAAAAAAAAGTTGTATTATTTTAATTTATTTCGAACCCGAAAACGAGATAGCATTTGGCTGATGAACAAACGATGATGACCGCGAGAAGTGTTTTTTTTTTCACTTCTCGCGCGCGATGTGTTTTGTCGGTCAAACGCGCGCAGCGCAGTGTATCGTAATTAATGTATTATTAATTATTCGAGCGTATAAAACGCTACGATAGGGGTTTTTTTTTTCGTTTTGTCATTTCGTCCTCTGGCTTTTTGATTCCGGCGGCACGATACGAACGAACAAGTGACGCGAGCGATTCGCGATCGACGAAAATCGTTCGACGACAGTCGACAACGGTTCCGGTCTTGCGGCCGTCTCGTACCCACGCGCGTAGGCAGGCGGCGGCGGGAAATCGGAGTGAATTTATGTATCTCGCCGGCAGAAGCGGCCCCGACGACGACGACGACGTTTGGCCGTACGATAATCTCGAAGCCGCGGCGACAAAACGAATCAACTGTCACGCGGTCGAAATTTATCGACGCGAACGGCCGCGTTGAATTATTATGCGTCCGTGCTCGGGCGGTTTGACAATGAAATTAAACGATTTGTATAGTAATACGCGCGCGCTCGCAAGTATCGCGTCTATGAATCAAAACGACAATATAATATAACGCTTTGTTATGGCTGTTGTATAATGCAATATGGTAATAAATTTCGATCGGCGCGGTTGTTGTGCCGGACCGCGTGACAATAATAATATCATCCGTCAACCGCCCCCTCCCCCTACTTTTTCGGTGGGAGGCGGGGACAATATTTTACCCGGATTTACGCCCGGCGGCGGCCGTTTCCGAAAACAGAACAGGTAGTTCAAAAAAAAAAGAAAAGAAAAAACAGTCCCTCGCACGTGTTTCGGTAACCCGAATTCGGTTTTTTTTAAATCATTACACATCGACTGAGCCGATCGATATTCGAATGTATCGAATAATAAGCGATGTCGAACCGTTGTGTGTCCATCGGTTTACAAAAATACGTGTTTATTATACTGATTATCGTACTTGTAGAACGTACTTACTAATTTCGGGCGTAGAGACCGCTCTTTCCGCCCGCCGGTGCTCTTCGGCGGGGCTCCAAGGAAAATATCTCTGCCCTTAACCTCGAAACTGGTCCAAATGTAACGGCTACTTGTCCAAACCTGGCTCACCCGGATAAGTTCAAGCCACTTTGGAATAAAATATAAAACGCCTCGAAATCGTTTAGTGACTGGTGCCGGCAACAAATGTTCCGACGCAATCGACCTGTATCGTTTCATTATAAAATAAACATTTAAATATATATTTTTTAACCGGTTCATAGATGTGTATAATAAAGGTATTTACCCAAAATCGGTGCAATTTTCAAACGCACTTTAACATTTAACCGTTAACCGTAACGGACACCTTTAAACAGAGCGGATACCTCTCAATAAAGGACACATTTTCACGTCCCGGCACGACCTCCGTGCGTACGTAATATAATAATTGTTTTCATTGTTTTGTCCGATTGCGGACACGACTAAATATCGGACATGAATTTCGACTGTCCCGCGAGCGTTCGATATTCGGAGGTTTTTGTATGATGTGGATTTGTAGATAAATAAATCAACCTTGTCGGTATTCAGTATACCTATATGACCGTAAACCTACATAATACATTACACGACATGTCATTGTTTGTTACAAAATCAAAGGCCCCGTGAATGGATACCGGGGGACCCCCGACGACAACATGACCCGCCTATTCCGATTATTAGCGGGACTGCCAAACGCTTTTTCTAGAAACTCGACGACCGCCATTAGTCGTATGATTACAAACGGAGCGAGATGGAGTGTCTGCTGCAGTGCACCTCCTGTTTAATATTAATGGTTATAAAACGGTGATATTTTTCGTCGTCGCGTAAAGTTCCGTTCGAATTAAACACATACCGTCGTATGACACCACTACATGGATTGGTTAAAGTTTAAAGGTTTTAGAACTCTCGCGGCGTCCACTCACTTTTCAAAAAAAAAAACTAAAATAAAAAATGATAAAAACGACAGACGAATAATCGACGTAAATCTTTATCGTTTGCGTATGTAAATAAATTGCGGTTTTTTAATAAATTTAAGTTTTACAATGACGCGATGGCGTAGTCTAATTGATTGCACCGGCTGGCGTCGTAAAGCAATCGTTGACCCGACAATGCTAATCAATATGTTAATTTCGATAATCGTAATAATAGCAATAATAATTTATACGTCACGCGAAATTCTACAAAGACTTTCAAGTCGAAAATTATAAATAATACAACGGTGTTATTGGGTTTAAAAAATATCATACGCAAAAGAGACGTTTAAAACGAAAAAATAAAAATAACTCGACTCGATATAATATATATATATATATAGTTATTTATTTTTTTTTACTTTGTCTTTTAGTAGATTTCTTTGAAAAATAATTACTTTTTCTCGAAAATAAACGTTACGTTCTCCGAAGATAATAATGACGACGACGGTCGGTTTAGCGATTCGCCGCGACTTTAACTTTTCATTTATAAACCCCGAAAGTAAACATTAATTATTATTTCGACTATCTTTCACGTTATCCCGTGTTTATTATTATACACAGATAATTATGCAAATGCAAAACCGTCGAAACAATCGCGTTATAGACGCTCCATTTCCATTTGACCGTATTAATTATAAATGTAGCTACAACAAAACATCGCGACGGCGGCACTGCGTTATTATTATACGTTTTACATTATTCGTGCGCGCGGGGCAAGGGAGACAGAGAGAGTATAAGCGATAGGTAATTAAACGTATTAATTACATTTGAAATCGAAATGTTCAAAAGAAAAAGAAATTACCGTCCGTCGGCGTTTTTACTCTTTCCATTTGTTTTTCATCGAGAACGACGCGTAGTTTATCTTCAAACCGTGTGTATACGATATACATACAACGACCGTCGTCGTCGTCTTAAGTGGTATATAAATGAATACGGCGACGTTTCATCGCACATCAAAGCGCATAAATTGTCTCGTAAAATACTACTACTACGGACGATTTCAAAGCGCGGCGTTTTCATAGCTTTCGGGTACACATAAAACAATCGTTTTCCCGTATAACTCGGACGAAAAACTAATAATAATAATAATAATAATAATAAAACGCGCGTGTACAAACTCGCACAACGTTTTAATGTGAACCGGAGCTGAAATCGCCGTTGACACTTAAACGTCGCAATTAATCATAATTAATTTTATATTACACGTCTGTTAATTAATGGAGGAGTTTCGCAGCGAGTTTCTTTGTTCGCTAAGAGATTTAAAACACTGTTTGCCGTCGTCACGCGCAGAACGTAACAGCCAACGTCACGCGTATAAAAAGACGCGAACGGATCGCACCACCGCCGAGCGTCGCGCGCGAGTTGAAAAATAATAATAAACGGCAATAATTAAAATGTTTATTAGCGCGATAATATTATCATACGATTATTATTATCATTAGGATTATTATTATCATTAGGATTATTATTATTATTATTATTAGCTTTACAATATTTACCGCGGAGAATAAATTAGTACGTGCCAAATACAACGAGTAAACATTTTCGCAACTCTCCCCGAGTGCCATTACACAGCGGCCATTACGGGTTAATTAATCTTCCCGCCGAACCGTTTTACCACTGCTGCGCCGCGCCATGATAAATACCTACGGCAAACAAAAACAAATTCGATTCGACGCCTAATCTAGGATTACCGTGACGTCACGCGCGTTGAAATATTAATAATAACAATACGAAAAAAACGCGCGCGTTCTCTCCGAACAAAGTCGCCGCGACACCATAACGATATTATTGCGTATTGTCTATTTTTCACGCGTAGGTTAGCTGACGTTTCGCGGCGGACTTAGAAAGAAAAACCATCAGGACGGATCAAAACAGTACGAACGAAATGTAATAATAATATGTCCTGGAAAAAATTAGACGTGTTTTATTTTTGTACGCGCGCGATACGTTTTAAAATATTTAACTAGAAAATTTGATAGTTTTATATTGAAAATTCGTCGGTTCGTAATGAAACATCGATGTCGAGGTCTACCGCGCGCCCCTATTGTCTTTGTTTTATTATTATTGTGTTTTTTTCGAAATCGTCCGTAGACGTGAAAGGTTTCTAAAAACACACGCGTTTCTTATCGATTACTCGCTTACTCGTGTGTACAGCCCGACACTTAGATAAACGGATTGTACGTCGAGGTGATTAAACCGTCGCGAATATCGCGAGAATATTTTTACCGAGCGGTGTATTATATTAATCGAAAGAAAGGAGGGGAAAAAAAACGTTTTCATCGCGCGTAACTTGTCCGCATATCAGATGGAACGGGAATTATGCAAATTATTGGTGACAATAAAAACGTAGGCGCGTCTCTTATCTTTTAAGTGCGAGAATAATAGATTGTTTCGAATCGACGAGTCTGTTATAATTATTATTTCTTTCGATATTATCTCGACGAGAAAAATGTCGATTGCGTACTATTTTTTTTAATCGAGTTTAACCGTCGTCGTAAAAAGTACATATTACCTTTTCTATTCGAAATCGTTATATTTTGAATATTATTGAATATTATTGAATATCATGTGGACATTTGAACAAGTTTTACGAGTTTAACAGTTTGTTACATTTTTCAGTTACGATAAACGTCTTAAACTAGGCATTGTAATATTTTATTCTTATCAAATATTGTTGATTTGTGTACAGAGAGTATTGTTATATTATTTCTCATAAAAATAAAAATCGATAACACGCGTATAAGTCGACTTGGTACGTTTGTTGTCACGATGATGAAGAGTCTCATAACTATGAAACGAAAAGTCGAGTGAAATCGAACTCGTATCGTTACGATATGTACGTAAAAACCGTAATGATTGTTTTGAATATTATAAATGATAATAAAGTTATATTATATATTATATTAGATGCCGCAACAATAGTTTATATTATACACTCGAAACTATCGAAGTGTAAATATTCTATTGACTTTTTTTTCGGACCTATTTTTAAAGTACGCGTTTAACGTAAAGAAATCAATTTGATTCTCCGGTTTTATTAACACTTCGGTTGTGTTTTATAATCAAGAACACTAGCGTTACGATAATGTAATTATAATTTGTGCAACGTTACCCAAAGTCGACGGTATGTTGTTGCCGACGATGAACCTTCTGACTGGAAAATGAATGAGAGATTTTTACTCCCTATAAATGAAAACAAAAACAAACTAAGAATGATGATAATAAAAAAAAACCGAATGACTGTTGGATACGGCGGAGTTAACTATATGTGTAACACTGCGGCCGCAAAAGCACAAATGATGCACCTATAGTGTCACATCAAACAAATAGATCGTACGAGTGAAACGACAAAAGTGGCGTTTAGAAAGCCGACGATTTACGTTCAAACCGATTTCAACTCACCCCTCGGTACCGTCGATTTGCCAGACAGTAGACGGTGTGATAGAGACGACCGGGATTCGTTCTGTTTGAACTTTAAAAAACGTCTATTTCACAAGCTGGTTTTCGCAATTATTATGTATTTCTTAAAATATTTCATATCGATTTTTTCGGCTGTAAACAATACAGTAGAGAAAAAAATCAGTAATAGGTTTTTAAACCGTTGAACAATATGTGCTATTTAAGAACTGTGAATAATACTTACGGGGCGTATTATGAACTCCGAAAATTTGACGAGACACCGCCGTTTCTCGCATCACTTTCAAAGACGTATCCGAGTATATTGTTTTGAGTTTGTGTAGTGCGTATAATAATATTATATAATGCATGAAACATAGTTTGCCCCTCTCTCTCTCTCTCTTCGAAATAACGTTCAAGTCAGGCTCATCGATTGCCCATCGAAACTAATTAATAGTTCCAAACGCTCCTCGGGTACGTATCGAATAATCGTGCACTACACGACGACGTAAAGCCGAACAACAATATTATCGAACCAAATAACCAATATACAAATACGCACTTCAAACGTTTTCACCTGAATTTGAATACCCCCATCACTACAACCCACACGTCCACTTGTGTCACACATGTTTACCATCACTCTCTCCCTCTTCCCTTGTAATGAATCGAAGTGAAATTAATTAGCGTAAAGACTTACAACGCAGAGGAGTGATTATTCCTTTGAGTGCTATTCGTGGCGCCGTTGTACGTGGGAAGTTTTATTTCTTGAGCTCGCGAATTTACCAATCGAATTTTCGTTTTTTTCCCCCTCCCAATACAGTTTGTAATCGATTTATCAACAATAAAAATTCGTAATAGTCCTTTTGATTTTTGTCAAACTCCCGGCGAGTGATCGAACGCATTTGGCTCGGGGACTGCACGCGGGACGATCAAAGTTGTATTTACACCCCCCCCCCCGTGCTCACCGTGACTTTACTCTATAATAAAATGTATAATATTGTGTGTACGTGGCGTTTTTCATTTAGAGTTTACGAGCGTCTGCGAGTGTCGCGAGAGTCTGGAATTTTCTTAATGAAACTGAATTCTTCGCGGAATCGCGTCGGCAACGACACGGCTGTTATATACGAGGCGAATCGACGGCGAGATTATAATATTATCGCGTACAAAACGGTGGGGCGCGACTTGTGACGCGCGTTCTTTGTTTTCATTCCGCGAAACGGCGCGTTCGACGTCCATCGTAATATATACTCGGATATATCTATATCACACACGTTACGTACCGTTTACCGCATCGCACACGGTCTGTATAAATCCTCGCGGACGTAATCAGAGTGAAAAGGTCGGTCGTGTACAAAAAAACACGACTGTTAACAACCACTGTTGGCCCTCTCGCTTCGACCTAGAAACTTCAAACCACCGTAAACATTTCGCCATTTAGAATTCGATGCGTTCGCTGTGTAATCGTATAGCTGTGCAGAGTCGGTCGGTAAACAGCGACGAGTAAAAAAATATATACTCTGCGCCGGCTGTGGAATTTTTCCCTTTTCACCGTTGACGCGTTCCGAACGGGCGACTGTTTTAACCTTTTTCACGGTTTTCGAAAATCTAGCGGGTAAAAAACAACGGGTTCATTTCCGTCATCAGTCATATTTTTTTCTTCTTTTTTTTTTTTTTTTCAACGTCTTTCCGGAACTGCGCGACCAAATGAGCCGCGCGCGTGATGAGCCGACCCCTTTGTTTATACATTTTTATAACCTGTATTGCGTCACGGAGCTTTCCCAGAGGCCTCGACCGCGGGTTTCGGGACTTAATAAACAAGTCCACGAGCACATACACGCACACACGTATATGTACAGGGTATCCCACGAGGATTTACCTCTGCTTTAAAACAGTTAATCCAAGCGGAACACTCTGTATATACGGGAAAAAGGTTTTTCCACCTCGCCGGCAGGCAGGCACACCTCTATATACAGCGTGATCTTTTTGCGAGCACTCTCCACTTCATGCTCAAAGACTATATTATATTTTTTGCGTCCGTTCATAAAGACCTCTTGTTTTTCAAACGGGATTAACTTTTTTCTGGACAATTTCGACGTAACCGCGTGTGAAAAAATCGATGTAGATCATTTTTTTCTGTTATCGCGATCGTTTCGAGACCACGCGAATACAACAGTGGAACGCGGTATAGATAAAAACACGTTAAAACGATTTTATAATATGTGACGGCGGCGGCGACGTGTGGACTATATTACGTTACGTGCGCCTCGACGAGACGTGCGTGTCATACCGTAAGCGCGCGCGTCGAATAATGCATATTATTATTATTAACGAGTTTTTATTTTTTGTAATTTTATCAGTTTCCGACTGCACGGGATATCCTCCCATCCCCTCCCCCCCCCCCCCATACATCGAGCGAGTAATCTCTTCTGACGAATATTTTATTATAATAATAATAATAATAATATACTCGTATGTAACGTAATAGAGTGTGAAAAGAAAAAGAAAATTAACACTGACGGCGGCGTCACGACCGGATACGACAAACTCGCTGCGAAAACGTCTCCGAAAGCAATAAAACGGACAAAAAAGACGAAAGCATAATATTTTACGATAGTCGGACGCGAGCTTATTTATTATAGTTTTTTTTTCGTATCGTTACGCGTCGTCGTTATGTAATAATAATATTGCAAATCGTTCGAGGTGAGATTTCACACGTGAAGAAGTTACCGGAAAGTAAGCCTTGTAAACACAATGTTTGACCTCAAAATCGTAAAATATGCACTGAAAATTGTAAAATGTTGAAATATGCAAAATATAATCTAGAAAAAAAAAATCGTATTTTTAATCGCACTCGCATAGTCGCGTGGAACATTTTTTTTTTTTTGATATACTTACTTAGCATACGGTACGATGAACTAGAAAAAATATGCAAATGATTGCAAACCCGAGTTCTAGTAATGACCATCGTCAAAATAACAATTGCGGACAGCTCATGGATAGTTCAGAGAGCGAATGATAGAACTTGAGTATTACGCTCGCCCGCCGTCGAGTGTGCCACGATTTCATTCCTAGTTATAATAATAATTAGAGCTTTATTGCGAATTCGTTAGAAACGACAAATCGCTAGGAACGATCGATGTTGAGATATTTACAATACAACGGTCGAATGTATTTGGAAAACACGACGTAAGACATACCAACCACTGTTTGTATCGAAATAATCGTTCGAAGTTTGGCCACAAGTGTCTACGAAAAACTAAAAAAAAATAAAAATATCCGTAAAATAAATAATAACTCGACCGAACGAAAATAGAACTCGAATGTTCGCAAACAGATTTCCGCGGAGGTTTTTCGACGGCGATTCACAATATTATTACTCGGAAAATCGACGAGTTTTTCTATTTTTTTTTCCCCATCACTCGATCACCTACGTTCAATTTCCGATCCGCGACGGACCGACTGTACATAATACATAACGAACCGCCGAAGAATTCCCGAAGCCCGAGAAACAGTGATTACACGCGAAACTGTAACACAAAACGCACCGCGCGGAAACGGACGTAGATGAGGAGCGCGCACGGTCTCTCCGTTCGGGCGGGGAAAATAAATTATTTCCCGTTCGCGGCGATCGTTCAGACGTCGCGAGACCCCGAAAAACACGATTAAATTTTTCGCAAACGGATTCCGATCGCCCCCGTTGTCGTCGTCGCAGTGTCGCTGCCCGTATATAAACGGCGGCGTCTGCGCGAAACGTGCGCGTCATCAATATAACAACGTTGCGTAAACTATAGAACAGATTAACGTGGCTAAAGGATACAGAATGACTAGGGCAGAGGACTTGTAGCATTTGCATATTATTTTTTTTGCACAGTCACAAAAATAGCAGAGTGCGAAAAAAATACGTTTCATGCTTCCACGAAGCTAGTTTTGAAATTTTATTTTGCATATTTTGAGTTTTTTTTGGTTTTTAGGGCATATTTTACACTTTTATACGCTATTTTATACTTTTTGAGACATATTTAACTTAAATCGATTTTTTCCACAGTGACATTTCAAACAATACGGTCAAAATGTTTGAATAAAAATGTATTTATTTTTAATTTTTGTCGTATAATATTATGGTTTTTTACTGTGCTCGGGCACAAATTTTTTCAAGAAGCGATAAAACTATCTAACGTTAACTATACCTACGACATCACCACTACAGACGTGTACGCACCACGCGGGCTTTTATTCGATTAGGATTTATTTATAAAACGTTTCTAGACACGACAAGAATCAATATAATATTAGTATTTAGTCTCAGTCAGTTCTGCGGAAAAATTTTAAGTGCATATTATGGGGTTTTTTAGTGCATAAGTGCTTGCATATTTAGAGCTTTTTTAGAGCTACAAGTCCTCTGCCCCAAGAATGACTGTTCGACGACATTCGTTCGTTTACGGGAAAATTTGCGTTCATTAACTCGACACTTTGTTCGTTTACCGGGGAAACCAGATTGCTTTAAAACGTTTTTTTTTCTCCTTATTTCAATCAAACGCTCGGGATGATTTCCTATGATTCCACAAGAAATAGCGTTAAAAAACTAAAGTCAATCGATACCAAAGCATGTTGCGATAAAGATATTTATCTGCTTACGAGACTATTCAAGTGTTCGGCGCACTCGTCCCGACACGCGATATTGTCGGCGAGCGATTTCCATTCCGAAACTCACGACAGTCTCAATACACATCTCGAAAAGCGCTCGTTTTTTTTTAAACACGAACGTCAAAATCCACGCCGTCTCTGCGCACACGAAAAATCTATGTAACGATCGAGTCTCGCACGCGCGCGCCGTCGTATTGTGTGGTCGTCGCGCGTCATTTTTCCGCTCGCGTGTCGGTGAAAAAAAAAAACGCGACCGCACGTTTCTCGACGAGTTCCCTCGGTCCATTGTCTTGCCGTTTCGGCGAATCGTTCGGTCGGTCACGCGTGACAAACAAACATTAATCGCATTACTCGTTGTTGGTTGTTTTTTTTTTCATTCTTCTTCCGTAAAACGAGCTAACGAATCAAATGTCGGGTCCAAATCCAACCCCGTGTATTATGATGGACAGAATGATACTACTACGCAGAACAACAGGACACGTTCAACAACACGAAACGGATAGTTTACCAGAAAAAAATTAATATAATATGCAAATGTTTTTAGCCATTATGATAAATTTACGATACCGATAATTGCTTACCAGTTAATTTAATT
The DNA here is from genome assembly GCA_948098885.1 of Drepanosiphum platanoidis. Lineage (NCBI taxonomy): Eukaryota > Metazoa > Arthropoda > Insecta > Hemiptera > Aphididae > Drepanosiphum > Drepanosiphum platanoidis. The sequence continues at coordinate 21,786,744 of OX402529.1, forward strand.
GTATATATCACTCCGACCGTCTCGAAAAATACGAACGTCTAGAGAGAAAAAAAGGGACGATAATATTAAATAATACAATACTCCGCAGCATAAACTGTTCGGTACAGTTTATCGTTTACTATTGCTTAAGCTGAACCCAAACGCGTGTAGTTAATTCGTTTTAACAATAATATTATCGTCGCGAAAGACTTTGATTATCATAATCTGCGTAATTTTAACAATAATGATAATATTGAAAAAGCTAAATCGTCGACGCGGCCATATGCTCGACAAGAGAATCAAATCTGATAATAATTCGCGGAGCATGAGTGTATCGATTGTTTTTATTTTTATATTAGAAATATGACGTATACTTTTATCCTTTACTAAAAAGTTATATAATATATACTTTTTATGTAATGTTAATAATTTATAAAATAAAAATAAAAACTACAATCTTATTCTAAAGAAATTGTTTTTTTTTTTTATATATAAAGTAGTACGAATTAATTAAAAACTTATTATAAATGAAAATTTAGAAAAAAAGTGATCTAAAAGAGCTTCTTCGGTCTCCTCTAACCACGAATTAATTTTATTAGTCATGATCAATTGAAAAAAAAAAATAAAAACACGTGTTACGTAATCGACCGCGGATAGCGCAATAATTTTTTTTTTTTAAATATTTATAGACATGTTATTTGAAGGTATTCATAGTATCAGATTAATTCGATAATTTTTTGTACGAATAACGCTCGAAATGCTATTTGTGTGAGCTCGCATGTGTACCAACGACGGGATAATTATTTAACAAAACGTATCCTACCCGACGATATCAAAGATTAGCGCGAGCGATTCGCGAGCGTTTAAGAGTCGTCGAGCGTGCGGTCAAAGTTCGCCGGTCTCACTCGGCGCCCGATCGACTCTGAAAGTTTCGGCCTACCCGCGGCGGCGTCGAAAAATCGAAACCCGCAGCGTCCAGACGATCTTCGGACCGTCAGCACGGCCACAGGTGGATCGCGCGACCTCCAGAGGTTCAAAACTAGTCTCGGAGATCGCTCGCGGACAACACTTCGACCCCTATCCGGATCGGCCGAAGAAAAAAAAGGGCCGCAAATTTCCGGGAAAACGTGGGTCTCGGACAGTGCGAAAAAAACCACGTTTCCGCGCGCGAGAGACTGTTGTATTTTCGAAAATATTGGCTTTCGTCGAAACCGAATCGATACGTTTTCCGAGTGACGAAAAACTCTTGCTACGCGCGACAGTTAATCGTTAATATATATTATATCGGTAATGTAATATCGTTCAGACAAACGCGCGTACAACAACAGCAGTTATTGATTTTCGCGTTACAGTTCGCGCGTTCTGTATACCATTTACAGTAATGTCGAGGTTTTTATTTGTTGTTTTTTCCCCTCCCCGACTAAAAGACAGTTCACAAAGTATACCGAGTGGTACCCACTCCTCTCACATAATTCACGAACGTCGACTTTATTTGATTCATTAAATCATTAAGCCGCGTGCTTTATTTATTTTTTATTTCCGGGAAAACAATTTTCGTATTCTTTTCTCCCGAGTTTTCGAGATCGGATTTCTACGAGTAGAGCGGGGGGGGGGGGCGAGTCAAAAGTTTCCTTTCGGGACGCGAGGACGGACTGACCAAAGTGGCGATGTGGCGATCGCCACCTGGGCCGGTGCAAATTCGGGCCGGTTTTTGAGTAAAAATTCAAATTGCGAAGTAGTATGGCCAAATTTAAACGAATTAAATAACAGTTATTATATTGCATTTTAATTATCATTTATTATTATTCAACGTCAGTAGAAAATCAATGACAATATTGTTAATCTTCACTAGAGACAACAAAAAGTATTAATATTGTTCATCAGTCTGATTAGAACACACAAATCGGTAACGACATAGTCCAAAGGCAATCGAGCCAATAGTTAGGGCCATATTTCTTTGCGCGGTCTTATGAAATATACATACGTTATACATTTATTATTTCAGAGAACCTTTTGCCGATCATGTAAGTCGGCCGAATCGCATGTGCCCAGATCCCGCCGCCCCAGTTTCGGGTGCGATTTGATTTTTTTTTTTTTTTTTTCGAGAAATCTCTACGCCGCGGTGACGCGACCGAAATGTCGCTATATATTATGACAACCGGCCGCGGCCAATAAAACAATACGATCCGACGACGAGCAATAAAATAACGACGCCGACGGAGCAACACAATATCGCATTTATGTCCAGTAAGCCGTCTAAATGACCGCTATATGGACGGTTAGTCGAATTCATATAATATCGTTCGAAACGGAGCGGCTCGAGCGCGGCTCGGCGGTGTGTTTGTACGTACACACTTTGATAAAACGAAATTACCTGCGCGTATTTTTATTATTTTTTTTTTTTTTTTATCGTTCTAATTCGAAGAGCGGTATGCGCGCTTACGAGAACGGTTTATTTTTTTTTTCATTCGAGCGAGCGCCTAATGAACGCGTTGTTTCAACCGACTTGCACACAGTTTACTATATAATATACGCGCGCGACTAGAAAAAATAAATCGATCCTTTGTCGGAAATAATAATAAAAACCTTTTACGTTCGAATTAAAACACACGGGGTTCGGTTTGTTGTTTGCGCGCGCAGTGTAAATAACGCGAAACGCTGCGATTGTTAATTTCATAAAGATGAAAAACGCTTTTACCCGCGCGTTCCCCGGGCTATCGACCCGACGACGGGGCGACGAGGTATATTTCATATCCCGGTACACACGCCGTCGGTGTCGAGCAAAAGAAAAATGAAATCGCCGAAAGAACGACGACGACGACGCGCACCCGCGCGGCGGGTATTCCGCGGAAACGTTGGTTTTTTTTTTTTTTTTAAATAACTTCGAAAGAGATTACACGATTACGCGAAAAACTTTAACGATTTAAAAACGCGTACAGTACACTACGAGTGTAATGTGCGACGACGCAGCGTATAAAACGTGTATAATATCACCGTCGGCTTCGAATCGCCGTAAATCGGGGGGGCCGTCCTCATAAACGGTAGACGACAGATCTTTTTCTTCTATCGAAAAATAAATAAATAACGTTTTGAGACATTATATTTTGAATATCTTATTGCATATAATTAAATCGTTTCGCGCGTATCACGAATAATACACCGACCCTGTCGTTGTGAGTGAATTAAATATTTGAACCAATATTGTTGTTTAGCGATTTTTAAGGGAAAGAATGCGCGCGTCCATGACACGTGTAAAAAGACACTGTAAAATCTTTTACAATGTCCACCACAGCTATTCGCGTGTACGTAATAATGCGGTTTTGTGCGTTTTGTTCGAACAGGACGTGGGACGACCGCCGCTGTTCGACGGAGACGAATGGACGGGACGTAAGACCTAGCCGCGCCGGAACACTTTACTCGTGGTAAGCACATGTTTTAGTAAATTATCATTGGCATTATAATCGAAGAAAAATAATCATATTTAATATTTTTATACTAGTATTATATTGATTTTACCGCGACGTGTGTTTTGTTAAAAAAAAAATTGTGTATACGTGGCAAGTACTCGAAAAAATAGTCAGTTTTTCAACTACCAGCTACTAGCTGGTAGCGAATCGTATTTAGTTGGTACTTTATAGAGGTGATTTTTAAAAATTTCTAAAAAGTTGAGCGTGAAAAAAAGATGAGAAACTGACGAAAAACGACAACATTTACGGAACGCCGGTTTTCGACCGAATAGAATTTTTATTTTCATCGAAACTCAAAAAGTAATGATCGCGGGGACTTTTAACCGAATCACATAAATGTATTAATGTGTACTTATACTATTCTCTAGAGACGGTGTTAATTCAAACGGTTTGAGTTTATGTAAAAAACATTTTTGAGGTTTTTGATTTAATTTTTTTTCGTAAAACGTCGATAAAATTTTTGGGAAAATTATAACGATTTGAAAATTTAACGCAAAGTTTCTCATACATTATTATTATTTGTGAAAAAAAAAATCTCGAAAATCTGGAGGTCGAAATATTTTTTGATAAGCGTTTGAAGTCGAAATTTTTATCAAATACGAGAAAATCGTTACAAATCGTTCGTTGTTAAAAATTCATAATATTTTCAACATTATGAACACTTTAGGCTTGAAAATAAATATAATAAAAGATTCTAGAGAAGTTGCTTTTTTTAGCGGAAAAAAATAAATATATACCGGAATGAGGCAAACATTTTTTTACAAGCGTTAGTAAATTATATTTTTATGGGAATGGAAATTTTTATGATATTATATTATATCATATTAAAAAATAAAAATAAAATTTTTTTCGTAAACTCTTTAAGCTTAAAAATGTAATACAGAGTTTCGCGTTCGTTGTTTATTACTCGTGTAAAATATGTGTTATTAATTTCGTAATGATTTTACGAATTATAACAAATCGGGACTGTTAATTATAAACCTACTGTAAATAAATGAAATCGGTACTACTTACGGCCTCCTCCAGGTGAGTTTCACTCGAGGTACGATGTTCGTACAGCGCATTGGGTTGTTCAACGGAGAGTTACGATGCACAAAAATCACTCGATAAAAACGATTAAAACGAAAACGATTTAAAACTCGCGAGATTAAAATGTCGATTCGTCGTCCATTACGGAGAAAAATAACGACCGAAATATTTAAAAGCCGAGCGCAGACCTTTCCGAACGGTTGTCGACACTGAACTGATCGCCCGCACGCGATTCGCTTTCGGTAGACAACTTTTACGCGTCCGTATCGGTTGGGCTGCGCGCGCTGTTCGCCCGTCATTGGTCGGGTGGCGCGAGCGGTTTGGCTAATTAATCGGACTGGCGTTTCATAACTTTCTTTTATTCCCACGCACTTATTATTATCATTGCCATAACTATTGTTACATGATTTCTTATTCAATCGTTATTATAATCGTCGTCATTATTTCCATGATTACGTAATTGTTACATTTTACGTGATTGCCGATTATTATTCTTATACCCGTGTATGGAAACTAACGAGTTTATTTTGACCGTTGTTATGATAATCTTTTCGATCGTTATCAGACGATCAGGGTTAAAAAAAAGTCGTGCGTTTCACGGTCACGCGACAGCGATGAAATTAAAACGCCGAGTCTTTGTTCGACGAGTCGAAAAAGCGACCGCCGACCCTCTCGATTCGAGTCGTTTACGTAACTCTAAAATAATATTATCATCCTATTGTTTATAATATTATATTTTAAATATTATAATTTATAATTATCAGTGTTCAGGTTTTATAGTCTTTATAGCCAAATGCTAAAAACATCTGTAATATGACTCGAAAATCTTACAAAAAAAATTTAATTAATTTATAAAACAATAGTTATTAAATCTTATATATATAAAAATGGATCGCAAAATGTGTTGTAAGCGCATAACTCAACAACCCCTGAACCGATTTCGCTAATTCTTTTTTTATAATATTCCTTGAAGTACGAGGATGGTTTTTACGGAGAGAATTATTAAGAAAATTAACCCTTAGGGGGTTAAAAGGGGTAAAAATGGAAAAAATCCTGAGTCAGTGGAGCTTTGTGGTATTAAATTTTGTCAATAGTTTCATTTAATATAGCAGAGGCCCCTAAAGAAAGGGTTTTCCAAAATTCGACCCCTAAGGGGGTTAAAAGGGGTAAAAAGGGTGAAATTAGAAAAATTCGCCTGGCTGGAACTGCTGGAGCTTTGAGTATGAAATTTGGTCAACAGTTTCGTTTTATATAGTGGAGACCCCATGGGAAAGGATTTTTCGAAATTCGACCCCTACCGGAGTTAAAAGGGGTAAAAATGAAAAAAACTGATAAAATAAAAAGTTATACTGCACTCGGGCGAAGCCGGGTTATTCAGCTAGTTAATGATAAAATTCAACGACGTGGATGATATTTTTCCCCTAGAAAAATGATATAGCACATAAATGATAATAGTACACACACTACGATAATTATTATTGTCACGGGCCAAAGGTTAGGTTAAGCCTGACCGACGGACGATCCCAAAGAGCCGAAATACATTCGGACCAAAGATCTAAGATTCGGTCGAACCGAAGGACGTAATGATAATAATTGACCGTTTCACCTACGTATTTTTAGTCCACATACGATTGCACCGTTCGTCGCGCTTGAACAACTCCCCGCGCGAGTGACGGGACGCGCGACCAGGTCTGAGCCGTCTCCGTTTCGGTTTTTAAATTAAATAAGTCCGGTCGGGTTTAAGTGCACTCGGAGACACACGTCGCGTTTGATAATTTTCTCCGCGAGTTTTCGGCACGAGAAAAAATAAACCGTTCGATTTACGTGTATCGCAGCCGGTGGTTTTTTTTATAGTAAGAATTATAATAATAACGGTGTAATGCGAAAGCGAACAAATCGGTAAAACATATTTTCGGTTAAAACTACCCGTTTCTCTAGAATTCGGTATAGTTGTCTTCGAGAGGCGGCGGGAGGTTCTCCTTCGACATTTTCTTCTCCTCCGATCGGGATTTTCGAAACACAGTCTGACGAATACAAGACGTGTATCTACTATTGTTACGTCCCATGCGTTTTGCCATCGGCGACGCGTCGCGGTTCTCTTGGTTACCGTACGCGGTGCGTCGCCCACCCATAGTCGAGGCTGTACCCGGAGCATATCGTAGGGTTTTTGTTTTTCAATCGAATAAATAAATAAAGTCTCGGGAATTATTACCGAAAGACTGTTGGGGGGAAATGAAAGCATAACACGGGATCAAGGGACCAATCAATTAACCTTTGTTTGTTTTTATAAGAAAATAGTAAGCTCGGTGCCAGGGAGAGGGAAAAAAATCAATCAATCAAAACGAAATGGGAAACTAGGTCTCGTGACATCATTGTGGCCGGTCACATATCACACACACAAACACAAATATATATATTTATGTATACATAATCTTATATAATATAAAAATGAATCGCAAAATGTGTTGTAAGCGCATAACTCAACCACCCCTGAACCGATTTCGCTAATTCTTTTTTTATAATATTCCTTGAAGTACGAGGATGGTTTTTACGGAGAGAAAGTTAAAAGGGGTAAAAATGGAAAAAATCCTGAGTCACTGGAGCTTTGTGGTATTTAATCCAAAATTCGACCCCTAAGGGGGTTAAAAAGGGTAAAAAGGGTGAAACTAGAAAAATTCGCCTGGCTGGAACTGCTGGAGCTTTGAGTATGAAATTTGGTCAGCAGTTTCGTTTTATATAGTGAAGACCCCATGGGAAAGGATTTTCCTAAATTCGACACCTACCGGAGTTAAAAGGGGTAAAAGGGGTAAAAATGAAAAAAACTGATAAAATAAAAAGTTATACTGCACACGGGCGAAGCCAGGTTATTCAGCTAATCATAAAATAAAAAAATGATACGTTTTACCACAAAATGGAACGCAAAATGACCCCGCCAAAAGAAATCTCTCCGGAGAGACGACACGCAGACGACGTGTTGCCGGGTCGACGAGACGAGACGAGACATGGTCGTTCGAAACGTCTTTTTCTTTTCGAAATTAAATCTCGCGTACCACCACCGCCGGGGGAACACGCGGAATACCGTGACGCGGTCGATCTCCGCACGTCACGACGACGAAGGCGCAGCAGAGCTCTCCGAAAATTAAAAACACAACAGACGCTCGCGGCGAGTAGATCCTGTTCGACAGTTGCTGCGCGCCAATCCCGTACTAGGATTTCCCGTTCTCGGGGGGCGCGCGCGTACGTGCTGCTTTATGTAAACACGCACACGCGTGCCCAAAGGACGCGGCGGTAATTTGGTTAATGAACCGAGGCCGGAAGGTATATATTAACCGTCTTCGGGTCGGCTCCGCGAACTCGAGTGAATATTATTATTTAGTTCGAAGGCCGAGCACGTACGCGCTTCTTATACGAGTATACCTGCCGCGTAGGCACACGCGGCGGTGGCGGCGACGGGGAACAGGTCATTACAAAAGTCGCGTACCGATGCCGTTCTCCGGTGAATTTTCCCCGGCGTCGTGCGCGCGCGATACGCCATATCGCACGATTTTCTAGACTAAAAAGAGCGAAATCGATTCGCGCTCTAAACTTCTCACTTGATAAACTATTTATCATATAAATGCAAAACGTCATAAAAATAACCAATTTTTATTTGGGTATATCATTAGGTACTTTGATAGATACATTTAATTGTTTAATGTCATTCAAAAGCTCAACGTCGTCGTGACATTGTAATATATTTTGTGATAAACGGGGCCAGGACGCCGATGACTTTATTTGAACGTCTCAGTTTAAAAATATGTTTCAATCACATCTGAATCTAAATGGCTAGTTTTTGAAAATTGTAAGTTTTTTTTTTGTTTATTATAATTTCTGGTTCTTTTTAACTATTTTCCAATAATCGAGAGAAAGACACGTTTGTTGCTCATGATATTATCACGATTAAAATCCACACGTCAATTATTGTATAATTATTCGTTTACATAATATAATTATTCAGCACAGTTCTAAAATTCTAACTCGGTAAGAATCAAATTTCCAAAATATCACTTCGATTTATGTGTAAGCGATACGACGTAAAAACACGCCCGTGACAATGATTTGGCAATACACTTGGATTTAAACTCGGTAAATTCACTCTGTTTTTATTTCATTGAGAATTAATTCGGGTTCGTATTCGAGTCGCCCTCCGTGCTCCTAGGTGGCGGCCGTGCGTGTGCGACCGGCACAGGTAGCCGCGCGGGGCTGGTCGCGATGACTCGCGCGCTTGTAATCGCATTACCGCAGTTAACGAGTCGTGTCCCAACGGAATGGCCGGTACACGAAGAGTCACGTCTAGTCCGAACACACGCGCACGCATGGACAAAAAAAAAGGGGGAAAAAAAGGATGTTCGCGTAAAAATCACACGTGCTCATCAGACTCTCCTTGTTACGGTCATCGTTCGTCCTGTGCACGGCCGTCGACAATCGAAGGAGATTTACAAAAGAATATATTATAATACATTAAATACACGGAACAAACATCAAATTATTACTGCGGGTGGATATTAGACGGAGAGTATGAGTCGGGAGGTCTCTCGGGAGGTTTTAGTCCATCGACGACGGTATTATAAAACACAGGATGCTATGGTGAATAATAATCAACCGCCTTTATTTCTACGTCCCGATTCCCGAGCGAAACGAAGAAACTATTGATTTCGCCACGTTTTTATTATGTTCGAAATCAACACTATAACAGTCTTGTGAATTGGCTCGGTTGTGTTTTTGAGAAAAATTCGAGAAATGCCATTTCGCGTGGATTGTTTTTCCGAAAACGTCGACCGTTCGAATTTTTATTTCCATCGACTCAGTGATTTTTTAAAAATAATTTTTTTTTTAATTTGCAGAAAAACAGTGTTTTCGATACTATAAGTATTTTTCGGAAACGATATATAATATCAACAATGAAAAATCACATACAACACTCGGATGAGTTGCGGTTGGCGATTGATTGATGTTGTCGCATTGTTATATTCTCAAACATACTCGTTTGTACATTTGAACAGAACTTTCTTTTTTTTTGAGATTCAACGAAAATAGTATCCACACGAGCCTGATACCTAAAATTGTTCTTACTTTTTTCTTCTTCGCGATTCGAAGTTTTGCTCTTATTGTCTGATCAAAACGAACATATATGTTGGCGCAACAGTTCTACTTAATAATGGGAGTTATAAATTATCAAGAAAACGGCGAAATTACAATTTGTATGGACTTTGCGGAATTTAATTAACTGATGTCGCCATGATAAGTGTAACTTGAAAACGGTGAAAAGATTGAGACTGATCTAGTTTTGAAAGTTACAAAGAGGATGTAGCGCGGTGGGCAACGCCACTCCTCCGATCCCAGTAGATTGTTCTCCACGAGCACACTCCGAACTCCGTATCTGCGTACGGCCATCTTAACAATATCACGGCGAGGAGTGTATTCATAACATTCATAATAATATTTGTTCGACGTGACGAACAATACTAAACTCGCCGTTGTAAATTGTCGATTTAAAATTCGAACACAATGAACACGTTGCTCCGAGAGATTCCAGACGAGTCATTCGAAACATTTCGCCGTTATTGTTTTTGAAACGCTGCGCATTAATTGTTGTGCGTTTTCCTATTGGCGGTTGTTGTTTCGGCTGTGCGTCACACGAGACGACCGTCGTTCGTCGACTGGCTTCGGTTGGCGGTGGCAAAGAGGTCCTCCTCGAGACTCCGAGCAGACGAACGATATTTCAATATCGTTGTTCGCCGAATAATATCAAAACGCGACTGCTCGCAAAGCTCACGGTCGGAAAAAACAATGTGTTCTTCGTACGCCGCCGCGTCGTGTTTTACTAATCCGAAACGGACGACAAAAAAACCTAACGATTCGTTTAAAGCGATTGTTTCGAGCCGATCTCGCTCGCGAGACGGTATAAATACGGTATAGCGTATATTTAAGTACGGCTAAAACGGGTTTAGTCGAAAAGTAATTTTCGTACGCATACGGCGATAGCTCGGAAACCGCTCGAAAATATCGACGGACCTTTTTTTAAGCCGTTTCTTTTTCGAAATACGACGAGAATAAAATATATAAAAACTCGTTTTATAATATCTAAAGTTGTGTCGGTTTTTTTCTCATTTTCCACTGCTGCTATTCCAAAGTGTTATTCTCTGTACGTTATTGATTTCGCCGTTATATTTATTTCTACGAATGTTTAAATAGGAGTTACTACCAAATATCACCGACGAGAGGGTCGCGGAATTCGATTTATTGATATTCTCATGAAGATTTATTTCAAACGGAGAAAATCGTATCGTTCGAATTGTTTTCGTTATTGTGTTTTTGAAATGTAATGCGAAAAAGATGGATCCGCTTTCGATCCGAGTAGTGAATTTTCATCGGGCACTCCCTGAACGCGATATCATATATTTTTTTTTATTTTTTTTTACGGTCGTTTTCCCTTTTTTTTCCCCCCCCCTCCCCCGACTAAAATGTTGGTCACGCGGGAGAGACAATAATAATACCGTCGCGAAACAACGACATAATTCATACGGGCCCGCCGCCGCATGGACGCGCGTCGAGGGTTCGGTTTCCCGGCGATTTAATTGCGCGCCCCTTTTTACCCGCTTTTTCTCGTCTTTTTTTTCGTATTAATATCGTTTGAAGTAGGTATCCGAAAATTAGCATAAGCGTACGAGCGCGCGCGTAGACACGTTCCGAGCGTAAAACAGAGCTAACGTGACGTTCACGGATACATTATGCATAATATACGTGCGTCGTCTCGACGACGACGACGACGAGCCGCCAAAAATCATCGTTCCGCGTGACACAAACGATAATTAAAACGGAAACCGTATACGGTGATCGTAATATTTTTGTCACACGTGCGCGCGATCGGATCGCTTTTAGTACCTGCGACGACGACGCGTTCGTTTACGAGCCGAAAATCGCATTTTCCCGCCCGCGCCGCCGCCGCCGCCGCCGTGTGCACGCGTCACGCGTTATAATATTATCGTCGTATTGTCCCGAAACTTTTAAGTCGTTTAAGTCAGTATTTTCCGAGTGTTTTCCACTCGACGTCGCGCCACGCTTTATTACAATTATTATTATTATTATTAATTATTTATATTAACGGAGTCTCGATTAAAACACAAAGAGGAGGAGTACGCGAGCCGTTACCCGACTGCGATCGCCGACTTTTCCGCGGCAATAATCATAATCTCGCGCGGCTGTTGGAAAAACTCAACTCAAAGTGACTATTATACGCGTTGCATACTGTTCTGAGTAAATCACCGTAAGAATCCGCGACAATCGGCTCTCGAAAAGTCATTATTATTTATTCGACGAATTGCGACCGAGGTATCAGCTCAGTAACGGCGAGCTGCCGTCGCCCACGTCGTGCTCGGTGTGGTTGGCCGTGGTCGCGAATTTTATAGAAAAATTGAAAAAACCAGGTTCGCCGCGCGACGGAGCTTCGCCTGAAGTGCGGCGCGCCTGAAACGGCAGCGAACACGACTCCGACAAAGCAGCCGCGCGGCGAACCTGGCTTTTTCAATTTTTCTATAATTACGAAGAAAGTTCATTATTTCACATTCAATTATATTCATACATTATTTATCAAAAAAATTATAATAAAATAACTTTCGGAACAACTTACCGTGTGTGCATGTTTTATTCTTTAAGCGACGCGCGAGAACGACGACGTCTCTCCACTTGGCGTGGCCGAAAAGTTCTCATATTTTTAAAAACTATTCCCGGTGAAACGTGTTCTCGGATACTTTTCAGGGGAGGTGTTTTTTTCCCTCCCAAAGTTTGGCGCGATTCTACTGGAAAATTAGAGAAAAAACACTGTGAAAAAGATCACCAAAATGTGTATCGATAAAAAAAAAAAAAACCCAAAGAAAACTTGTCATTCGATAATATCTTTTTCCGTATCGATCGATTTGGCCGATTCAGTAAATCACGTCATTATACTTTCGTCGTCTCCCCGTAACAATGTTAACTTAATGCAAACAACTTTTCATTTACATTTTTAAGTTTATTTTTTCAATTATTTCTATGAATATTGTTCTCCGTGTTCTAAACTGCCGAATACTTCCGAGTTTACTATAGCCGCTTGAATGCACCTACAAGGGTACAAGTTGAAGTTCAAATCGATTTCATACAGCGTGTCTACTTGAGATATGGCATTATTTGGAATGACTAGTCTCTATAGAACTACGGCCCTTGTATGTGCAATGTACATGAATATTTTTTATTTTTTTTTCGGCCGTTTAAATATTTCGAAATCCCTATATTTCAATTTGATTTTATAACGAAACAAATATCGAATGACGTAATAACGTCGACGTTAGAAAAACCCAAAACGAAATAGCGAAAGAACGTATAGTGATAATACAAAAAGGACGCGTCGTACTTGTTAGATTTGTTGTTTTTTTTTTTTTTCTAATTCGGATACCGAAAATTCGATTAGCCACGGTGGTTTACACGCATTTTTGTCAAGACCTCCGTCGTTACATCTCGCCGTAACGGTCGGCAAAACGCGCTCATAAAAACCATACCTCACGGTCATAATTGCAGACGCGCGACCGTGTCTTAACGAGGAAAATGTATCGTACGCGACTTCGGTCCCACCACGTATAATAATAATGTAACACGTGCACGTAATACATATATACGAGTGCATGTCCGGGACCGCGTGCCTTCCGGCCCGGAACTGTTTCCGTCCATAAAAACCAACGATCGCGTTGTATATATATATATATATGTATACGGTACTTGTACTCTGTCATTTCATCAATTATCAGACTGTGCACGGTCTTTTACGACCTAGCGGGCGCCGCGGCGGCCCGTTTCGGTGAAAACGTTTGCGCGCCCCCGCGGGTGCAGTATTATTTTCCGTCGAACCGGGAAAAATCCCGCGTTATATTCGCCACATACGTTTTCGTTGTTTTTTCGATAAGCGAGATTTCGGTTTTTATTCATTCGATCGGATCGTTTGGTCGATTTCTAGGCGGGTCAGAGATTTGACGCGTACAATAATATTTTTCGGAGCGGTCGATTTACATACATTGAATAATATTCTTACATTATACAGAAAGAATCGATTCAAATACACGCCGTAATCGAGACTAGGATTCTGTACGTTTTGCCAATTTTCGTTGCACACGCGTGTTGAGACGGCAGACGAATTGGCTATGACGAAATCGTTTGTCCTGTGGTGGCAGACGTAGCGTTTTATGCTGCGACTTTTTTTTATTCTTGATTTCACCGTTACTCTATCGACGGTAAAATGTTTGCTTACTTTCGTTTCAAATCATATTATTTACCTTGTGTGGACGAGAAGAAAAAAGAAAAGAAATCATCAGCAAACAACAGATTTACTCGTATACGTATTTCTGTAGTAATACGCGTATTATAGGTTTTGATAACCGACTGCGGCCCGGTGGTGGCGGTTCTGTTTGTTTGTTTTTTTTCTACTGTCCCCGGAACATCCATTATGTCTATAAATAATTAATAATTGGAAAAAAAATAATAATAACGATTGTTTTCGTCGAGGATATTTTCTATATCTTCGGGACACGTCCACGGTCGGGATCGGATCAACGGGAGGCAAAAGATCGTTTTACGGACGTTTCGATCGAAACACGCGTCAAAAATCGTGTTTTTCAATATTATTTAATCGCGTGATGTGAAACGTGCTCTCGCGGCCCTAGAAACCCTTGATCCGGCTCTGATTCAAACGTACGTTTCGAGATTTATCGGTATATTATATAATAATAATACGAGAACGGTACTTTTTCAACGCCATCAGGCCCGAGTGCCGATTGCAGCAATACGACGATAATCGTTAATTATTTACCTGTAGCCCCGGCGGTGGCGGCGTTTTTATAGGCGTCCGGAGTGCGGGCCATAACATTATACAGAGCCGCGGTGTTTATGATGGAGCCGAGTGTGGTTTTATTGTTTACACGCGAATATTTTGCGGAAGAATTAAATTCAAAACACTAAAACGCCGCGTAGTGTGTGCCGATAAAACAGAACGGTATCGTCGTTAAAGTTACGCGCCGCGCCGTCCGTTTCGTTACGGGTATTGATGATGGCTGCGAGCGGACAATTAATGATCCTTGACAATATATCGTGCCGTCGCCGTCAAACCATCGAAGACTGGCTATTAATGGGTCCTCTACATTTTTCGCGCGTCCTTTTTTCTTTTTTTTTTATTATTATTATTCCGAGAGATTAAAAACGTAATAAAATAGGTAAATAAAAAAAACGAAACGAAACGAAATCACTCTATCGATTTTTTACACACTGATGGCACCGGGGGTTGAAGAGCTAAACCCGGGTCGCGGTGACGATTACCATAAAGGTCGAACGCGTTCGATCGAAACCAAACGATTCGATGACGTTGTTTTCGAGGGGAAAAAAATGGAAAATTATAATTTCCTAATCATTAGTGTTTGGTTTTTTCGGGAGCGTTGTTAAAAACGAGTCGTATTTGAAAAAAAAAAAAACGGCCGCTGCCGGGCGTGCGCGTTCACGTCGTCGTGTGTAAACATACGCGAAATCGCGTCCGTGTTTTATATTTTTCTTATCGACGGGAATAATAATTATTATTATCAAACGTGCCGAGATTTATCTTTTATTTATATTTATAAGATTTATTTCCTCACTATTCCGTACGACATTGAGAAACCTTCTCGACGAAATTATATTATTTTGCGACGGTGTTATTACCCACGCGTGTACTCGCGAAAGTTATAACGCATCGTTAAACTCGTGCACACGCGTGCGTACGTATATTATTACTACGACGTTGCGTTGCGTTTTATTATCAGAGCTGCAACATGTATTATTATAAAATATATATTATATATACGCGAGTTAAGCGATATTAAACCGAGGGGAAAAAAAAAACCAAAAGACAAGGAAAACGTGAAAAAAATAAAATCGGCCCGTGTTAGATTATCGTAGCTTAAAACGGTTCGCGGTCGGTGCAGGTTCAACAACAGTGTTCGCTCTGATCAAATACGTTCGCTCTCTGCCGCCATATATGTATTTGAAACTACAACGATCAATTAATAATTATTATAAACAGTGTCGTTATCGTATAATACCGACGTCGCGACGTAGAATTTCGGAAAATCCTTTCTCAAGGAGACTCTACTATGTAAAACGAAACTACTGACCAAATTTCACACCCATAGCTTTAGCGGTTCCGGCTAGGTGATTTTTTTTCATTTTTACCCGTTTCACCCCTTTTTACTCCGGTAGGGGTCGAATTTCGGAAAATCCATTCTCCAGGAATTTCCGTTATATAAAACGAGACCGCCGACCGAGTTTCATACTCAAAGCTCCGGCGGTTCCGGCCGGGCGATTTTTTCTAGTTTCACCCTTTTTACCGCTTTTAACCCCCTTAGGGGTGGAATTTCGAAAAATCGCTTCTTTTTTAAAGCACGCCTACGTCGCTCGAGGAACCACTGTAGAAATGTTCAAGTCTCTAGACCCGTCGGTTTGGGCTGGGCGTTGACGAGTGAACCGGAGCGGTCTCTTTTATAAATATAGATAGAAGATAGATTATAATAATTATAATAATAATTATAGAATATCTAAAAATCTATCTATAAATATTGTAATCATATATCGTTATAATGAAATAATTATATAAATGACTTATTATCATAACTACTCGTAAAATAAATAAATTATGTGTGGTTTGATATATGCAAAGACTTTTGGCCAGCTAGAACTCTTATTCCTCCCAGTGTGCGTCGTCGCCTCGGCCGAAAAAATCGAATTTATTCGCGATATACGTACACCACACATTCGAACGAGCGTTTTTGCTTCTTCGAAACGCAATTTTCGCGTATTTCACCACCCCGATCGTTCGTCCGTAGGTGTGTTTTTTCGTTTTATGCGCCAACACTCGTCGTTAGATATATGAGGAGATGAACAACTTTACGGCGCGAAAATCTATTCAGCAGTACACACACACGACGTGTAATTTATAGCGCATACCTTATGCGTACGTACGCGCGCGTTGTGTTTCTTCTTTGTAGTAGCGTTTACGTTTTTTCGCAGAACTCGAGCGTTGCTGAAAAATCGGAGCTGCGAAAAAGTTTCGCAACCCTCGGCGGGTTTCCGCGAGGACAGGATTTTGAGAACTCGATTTTTTTCTTTTTTTAAGTACGTAATATAATACGTATAATATATACGCATATAGTTTACAGTGAAGTTCTTACAAACAAACTAATTTTTACGCGGACAACTTTGAAACTTTGTTCGAGACATTTTTCGTACGTAAAAAATATGCACTAGTTTTTTGCAAAGTATTTGGTAATTAGAAATAAAAAAAACACAAATCCGAATCGGGTCGTCGAAAACAAATCATAAAAAATTAACTTACTAATTAAAACGAAACTTGAAATTAAATTCATACGTGCTCGTCGACCGTTGTAATACTGTTAATAGTAATCGACGATATTATATATATATGATACATAGGAATTGCCGAGTCTTGTCGATTTGAACGTAAAACACTAAACGACAAATCATACTCGTTCGTTTTAAACTAAAATAGATTTCAAAATCATTAAGTAGTGTGCGTGTGTATTATATGCGGGAGTTTTTTTTTTCCAATCTTAATTTTAACTATTAATTCAGACGCAAAAGGATAATATTTCCGGTTTTTCGTTCTAACAAATGTGAACTCGAGAAACGAATATTATTACTTTATTCTCTCGAGTATATTATAATATTTGTTTGCGAGAGAGCACCGTAGTAAAACGAGAAAAAATATTACATTATATTCTGTTATTATGTTATATTACCATAAATATAGCAATTACTTACAGCGCATATACATTATTATTATTATTTTTTTTTTTTTACTATTATTATTATTATACTACGCGTTCGCTCGCGGAGTAAAACGAAAACATGATATTCAAATTAATATCCAGATATTGAATTATACGTATATATTATTTATGAATGCGCAACAATCCGCGTGGTTTATAATACGGCATACTATTATTGTGCAATGCGATCGCGCCATTGTTGAATATTGAAATCGTTAAAAATAAACCACCGTATAGCACTATTGTTGAAAACGATTCCGGAAACCGCACGCCAAATCATTATCGTGGGCGTATAACGCGTTCGGGTAGGTGCTTTTCGCAAAAGCTACCTGCATTATTGTAACAGCGCGTTTGGGCACACATACTTTTTATATTTCCGTGGCCAAGAACACCTACTGCAGCCGACGGTTGCGCATTGCGCGTTTGCGAGCTTCAATCGACGAATTCGAAAACGAATGGTCGAAATTCACTATCATAAAATAGATTCCGATTTAAAGTGAAAAACTACACCGGGCGTGTAAATGAATATATAGAAATTAAATAATAAAATAGTTCTAGTCGAACACCTATACGACGAGGTCCGAAATAGGTATAACCGATTGTTTAAGGATAATATTTTCGATGGAAAACGAAAAATGTTTATAGTTGAAATAAAAATACAACGTGCGCGGCCAAACCGCTGCTCGCCATTGTCCGTAGAACTGTAGTTTCGGCGCAGTCAAACATATCGTATCATTTAAATAGTAGTTTGTTGAACTACTCCAAAACGTCCGAAATGCACAGACAGAGTGTGTTTATGTATTTGGTATTCGTTTACGGAATTCAAGAGTTTCGGGCAGGCGGGCATCGCGATGGTATTATATTTTTTCGCGAAATATTCTGCCTACGACGAGAGTGTAAAACAATTTTATCTACAAAACAACGGCGGCGGCGGCGCGGCGGGTCGTTTGATAGTCGCTCGGTAATTTTTTTTTCCCCATTTATACAACGTAAATAAACGTCGTCGTCAGACGTTTAACGCGAAACCCGGCGTTAATATATATATATATATATATATATACGTACGTATGCCGCGACGATAGCACGACGATGCGGGATTAAACTCTGCGCGAAGTTTCTTTGCGCGTTACTCAAAAATTAGATTTCTCGTAGACCCGTTGTGGAGATTAATAATTAAAACTAGGAGAGAGGTAGAAGGGCAGATAACAATACGTCTTAACAACAATAATAATAATTATCGTATCCCGTATTCGCGGGGCTCGTCTTTTGTGTGGTTTCGGGAGAAACCGTTTTGCTCGAGGAAAAAAATAAAAAAAAATAAAAAACCGGTAGTTTTAATTTTCCTCCGAATATCAAAGCTAATTTGGTTAAAATTACAAACCCGTAGAGACTATCGGCGTGTTATGGCCCGCGACGCGAGTGCTTTAATCATTGTTTACTTTACGCATTCGGAATCGATTTTATTTCGAACAATGACATCATATTATACAATTTGATTGATTGCACTACCATGGTGTACGTACGCACAACTATATTTCCGATATAAATAATAATTATAATGCGAGTTAATAAACGACATCGGTTTTTATATATTAATTTGCCGTTTGTTTTGGCTTCGGACAACGACCGTTGAAAATTAATGTAAAAAAAAAAATGCAAGTTTAATTGAATTTATTCCGTATCGGTTGTATTCATATTGACTTAATTATTCGCATTGATTTAGGGTCGCAATATTATGTCCCGGATTTTCCGGGACACTGCCGATGTCACGACTTGTGTCCCGTAGGGTGATGTCGAGACGCACGAATGTTCCGAAAATATTACCAAAACAATGACGATATATTATGATATTTTGTAAGTCTTATCGAAAAACCAATAGGTTTTCAAACATTTCTATACGGGGCACATTATTTATTTTTTTCTCTTACGCCTGGGTTCGAAATAACGATGGTAATAATAATAATAATACTAATCTGGTAACCCTATACATTAATTATTATAAACGTAACGATTTCGTACCTGGATTTCGAAGGGAAACGGCACGTCATTGTTTTAGGAAAATCGGTGCCGGCGTGCGGTGAGCTGCTAGTCGTTATTTTTGACGTGCGATATATTATTGGATATAACTCGACTAACGACTTGGGTTTAACGCGCGCAACATCGTCGTAGTCCTCCGGAGGAGGTGCTGCGCCCTCTGAACGATGCGCCTTTTTCGACCGTCATAACAATATCGGACGTAACATTTTCCACGTCAGAGTAAATCGAGACCCGTCAAATAGCAATTTGAATCCGCGTCCCGCAGCCCGCGCGATCCGTCCAGCGATCTAATATTGTACCGTCACATAAATCGGACATATGATTCGGACGATCGCTGCCGGGTAACGCCTCCATAGTTCATCGCCGCGGGTTTAGACGCTATAATAATAATCAGTAGAGCCCGGATTTAAATGCACTTAAAACCATACAGATATGCTCTAAAAAATAGCCAAAAATGCCTTTAAAAAATGCATTTTATCACAAAAATTAACTGAAAATTTGAAATATTGACTGATATGATGTTGATACGCATATGTTTTGGCCGTTTTAGGGGAAATATTATTCATTCTAAACATACCAAAATATATATTAAAATTTATGTAAAATTAACATTCTAAGTAAGTCTTTTGTACTTACTAAATTTTGAGCATTGCATTGAACAATAATTTATGGAAAAACCCGATAAACCTTCTTAAATATCAAGAAAATAATTTATCTTCAGATAATTTTTTGAATAGTCCAAGTTTTATATCTATATTGAACAAATATGCATTAAAAACAAACAAAATGATCCAATAATGCTAAAAATGCTCTAAAAATGAAAAAACGTCGAAATATGCAAAAAAATGCAAAATAAAATTTGTAGCTTTCAAACCCTCGTTACATTAAACGAATTATGTACTTAGAAAGCATTGTGTATGATCAACCAAAAAAATATGCACTTTGCATTGAAATCCGGGCCCTAATAATCAGATATAATAAATAATAATAATACACGAGACACGACGAAAACGCCCCCCCCCCCGAATTCGTTTCGTTATTTTTACGCACCGCAGAAGGCTGACCGAAGGCTATTTCAAATTTTAGATTCCGAGCGGAGCGAGAAGTGTACAGCGGCTATAACGATTCTATTATTCTTTTTTCTCCTTCTCTATAAGTACGTCACTTTTCGACCAGAAGACGTGCGAGTTTTTTTTTTGATTTTCCGTTTCGGCGCGACCGTTTCTTCGGCGCGACCGTTTCGCCGGCGATAACCGATCTCGGCGTGGTACTGAGCAGTTTTTCAACGTTTCAATCGATTTCAAAAATATGATTTTTGTTATTAGTCATTATATTTTTTACCTAAAACAATGTTAATAATAAATTATCTTATGTGATATTCCTCTCGAAATATTAATCTTGTCACGATTGTTGTGATTATTTACGAGTTTATAATATATTCATCGTTCATCGACATCAGACAATACAGATCATTTTCATCTTATCTCAATACGCTTAAAACCTTGTTGAAATATCAATAATCCAAAGTCCTCCGGGTCCGATCTACTCTGTCCTTTTGAGAGGTAGTTTTACAAAACGCCCAGTACACTTCTTTCGATAATCGCCGAGAAAAAACGACGATTTCCGAACGGCACATCGAGTATAAGTCTGAAAAAGAGCGGTCTCCACAACGTACGATAACGCATCGGTCTCCGGGGACGACGCGCGACGGTCGCCCGTTTTGCGACGTAAAAAAATGTATTTCGAGCGTCACATTCCCAGTAATTATAATTATGAATAACTTATGATGACAAAAACTATATTTAGAAATCCGCCCTCGTCGCGCGATCCCTGTCGCGTCTTATTAATCCGTGTCTAGAATTGCAGTTCAATCGAAGCGGATGGCTGCACTCGTCCGCATCGTAGACCGCATGAGTCGAGACGACCGGCGGAGCGCGAAACGCGAACAACATCGTTATTAACTATTGCACTTAAAATATTACGTTTGATGAAAAATATCGTGGGCTTCGGTTTCGCCGCACGAAGCACAGACGTTTGTTTATCGCGACGACGGCGGCGGCGGCGCGGATGTTTTGATGGCCGTAAAAATCTAATATGAAATATTCACGAACGACACTTCATGCCGGAACTTCATTTCGCGGGATAATTTATTGCGTCGCTCGGTTTAAAATTCGTTTCCATGTCCGTTTCCGACCAACTCCGTCTCCGCGACACTAATACGTGACCGAATATTATTATTAAAATATTGTCGGCGCAGAAATATCGTCTCCCACTGCCATAAAGCTCTAACAGATCCTCGCGTTCGCTGCGAATTGCAAAACTGGCGGCCGAAAAAAAGATTTAGACGCACTGCAAATGCACTCGAAGACGCTGTGCTGCGTCCCGTGGATTAGAGCGGTTATTGACGCGAGAGCGACGCGCCGTGTACACACGTGATTCGGAACGGGAAAAATAATTAAATATTACGTCTTTTGACCCGACAAATAAAAACAGGAAAGTTCGAAAGAGCCCCGGGACAGATAATTGTATACAGTGTTATAATATGATTTCGCCTACGATTCGATAACGACAATAGCGACGATTCACTAGGTCCACTCGCGTTTTATTTTTACTTACGATTTCGGCTCGATCGGACGCGAAAACTGTCGCAGAACATGTTAGGACTCGCAGACGTTGTCGGCGTTTTAGATTCCGAGCGAAACGCATTGGCTGTTATTCACCGCGACGTCCGTTTGTCGTTACCCCGTTTACTCCGTGTTCAATACAACGTCGTCACTCGTGTTTTATCATAAACGTCTGTGGCGGAAATAATAAAAAGAGTTTTAATAATAATTCAAACTGGCCGAACGAAATATGCTCGGAAACTTAATTTTTCTTTTCTTCATAAAAAAAAAACACGACGGTCTCGAACGAACGCACCTTTCCGCAATGTCACGAAACGTCCGTGTGACGTGCTGGCAGACGTCGTCCGTTTTTGTTCTCCGATTTATCGAAAGCTCTGCACTACGTTCCGCGTATTGTCCGAGAACCTAATTATTGTCTCGTAGTGTTTTTCAGAGTCCTGAAACAAAGAGAAAAACTGGCCGCTGTAAAAAAAAAAAAAGGAAAAAAAATCCGTCGACGACGTACCTATAATACGAAGCTCTATATACGTATGTCTGATATAATTAGTCGAAACTCTATTAGTTCGGAATCCTCGGCTAGTTATATTTTTTCTTCTCGATTCCTTAAGAGTACATTAAAGTCGATTAATTAATTATCGTCGTCTCGCGTGGAGCAGTACTGTATTGTACACGACGACGACGGTAAAGACGGTTTAAACGGAAACGGAAAAGGAATGGTTAGTTAAAGGTGTACGCGTGTTTTGGAAAAAGATGTCGTTAAAAGAGTCGATCGCGAAAGATCGATCTGTCAATATGGGATCGTCCTGTTCTAGTCGGTGCGATTCGCGCGACGGGGATATCCATCGTGTCGGTGTTTTAAGGTGGCGAACGGAAGAAGCTTTGTCTGAACCCGACGCAGTCTTCTCGAAATAGTTCCGCGTTTAAACGACGAACGGGGAAAAACCAATTCAATAATTCGCGTGTTTCGTCGTCGTCGTGCGCAGCCGGCGCAGCACACACCTTTCTCGTGCGCGCTCATCGGTATTGTGAACACGAAATCGTCGGTGGGAAATTAATCGCGACGACGACGGCGTCGTTGATTTATCGAATCGCAGACCGAAAACTATTGTGCTCGAGAACCCGCGACGACGAGACGTTATGAAATAATATGTAATATATTGTCAATTATTAGAAACCGTGATTTGTGCGCCAGCCGCCGCCGCCGCCGCCACGGCGGGCTATCGATCCTTTATCTCTCCGCCGTCCCGCCGTCCCCCCTCCCCTTGCCCGCTTCCCTTTTATTTTCACGTCGAAAAATTAATTTCCCAAATGGAATCTCGCCGAACTTTCGACGCTCTCGCGGGCATTGGGGCCGCTCGTTATTGCACTTTTGATTTCCCGAAACCCGCGGTCACGACTCGCGAGAGTATACATTACATTGCTCGCTACGGTATCGCGCTCGCGAAGAACGCGCGCGCATTCGTCACAACGACGAATTTTCGATTTTCGACCGACGACGCGCGGACGGGACGAGTCTCAAGATTTCGGCGGCAAACTCTGGATTTCATCGTGAAACCGATAAACAACATTGCCTAAACGAAATTCCGTGCTTTAAGTAAAAACCAAATTCAATACTAACCGAATCGGCCCGTTTGCTTCGCCATCTTATTTGTACACTTCGACGGTCCGTTCGAGTGCCTGAAAAACGTTTAAAGACGTTATTACGATAGTCCTCCGCCCACCTCGAACGAAAAAAAATGAATAAAAAACGGATAAACGTCAACTATCGCGTCATATCCACTCGGTGTAAAATATAAATCATAAACGGTGAACAAGATTCCATCGCGTTACTCAAAGGATTTATTTTTTATTCATTTCTGAAACACGATCGGAAACTCGTGAAATCGAATAAACTTCAAACACATACTTACGACACGTGTAATTCTCGTTTCGCAAAACTATGAATAACCGAATAGGTGTATCATATTACGCGCGTTTGTATTCGGAATGACTTCGGCGCCCAAACGAGTCGTATCATAGTAGAGTCGTCGACGCTGCTTATGTCGT
Organism: Drepanosiphum platanoidis; assembly: GCA_948098885.1. Taxonomy (NCBI): domain Eukaryota; kingdom Metazoa; phylum Arthropoda; class Insecta; order Hemiptera; family Aphididae; genus Drepanosiphum; species Drepanosiphum platanoidis. The sequence continues at coordinate 21,810,801 of OX402529.1, forward strand.
GCTGGTTCCGACGTGAGTCTCATAAAACCGAACGAACGTTCGAAAGGCGAAGCGTGAACATTTTTTTAACCAAACGTGACATTATATTATTCCGCCTGTTGAATGACACGAAATTTGTGTGATTATTCAATTATACAATATTTAAATATAACATTTATCACGAATAGCCGAGTAAGTATAATAACTACTCACACTCAAGTCAAATATTTTCGATGTAAAAATGTATCGTATGTTCATCGGTTTATTTTTTGTTATTTTTCCACATAATATTATACCTATCGATAGTTTTGTTTTTCAAAGTCGAGGCACGAGACGAATTGGACAGCGAGATTAATTTTTGTTCTTAAAAACTAAAAAACATACCATAAAAGACACGAATTATAATAATTCGATACTACTGACTTTTTAAAAATCAAACTATTCCCAAATTTTACCAAATACGTTTAAATTTTTCATCAATTTACTATCGAATTCGAAGGGTACCAGAGTATAAGTCTTATAACCAAAGCACATATTATACGTATGATGTGTTATAAGCGAATTTTTTTTTACCGTTTTTGGATGTATCCGGACTTTAGGTTTATAGTCTAATATGTGACAAAAATTAAATCCGCTAGGCTTATAAAGCAGTGTCTACTGTAAATGGATTTGAGCAAAAAACTCGTAAGAGCCGAGATTCTTCTCGCTCGAAAACCCCTATTTTATTAACGTCACAAAGTGGTTTTCGGGACTCGTGGACGCCGTCGTTAATGTGGTCTCGCGTTCTCGAATCGCGAAATATTGATTTCGAATTGACGAGATTCGCCATCGCCCATTTTTACTACCAAGATTGGGATTGTTATAATGTCCCAGAAAACGGCAAAATGTTCTGTAAAAAAGCAAAAATTACTCACACAAATCCGACAAATGGATTGAAGAAAACGTGTTTAAAATTTAATTATAACGATTTAAAAAGTAAAAAAAATCGACGATATAAATGTTTAAAATCGTATTTAAATTATAATAATTTGACTTTTTTATGGTTAATTCCGAGATGCTAATTTAAACAATTGATATTTTTACTAACCGACTGCGAAATTGTCGTCACACCGTGATACGATGGCGTGCCGTTTCATATTTTCGAACAAGATAGTGAACTGTGAATAATGACCTGAAAATCGCTCTCGAAATTTGTCTAAAAACACAAAAAAATGCGAAATAAAAATCACACGCAAACGACAATCAGTGTCGGCCGAAACGCATACATTTGCTACTTACGGACACCGAAGTTTTCGAAAACGACACCACAATATTATTTCAGTCTAATTCATCTCGATTCGTCACGAACGCGCGAACTCCGCGCGGGTCTCGGGCGCGGCTTATCTCATCGATCCGTTTTCCGTTTGCCAAACTCGTACACGTTTTTTTTCTCTACTCGTACGAATCTGTCGCGCGAAACCGCTCCCGGAACATACTTATATTGCATATAATATAAATATTATAATAATATATAGAAACGTATTCCGACTTTTTAGCCACGTCCGCCGTCGCGAGCACATAGAATAATGTACACGTGCCTATATTCGCGTGCTCGGCACGCGAATTACGTATTCAAAACCCGGAGGGGAAGAAATCGGATTTCACAGACTATACAATATAATACAATATCGGCGTAATATTATTATTATTGTGTATGTACAGGCGGGTAGGAAGACGCGTGTTTCCGCGCGCAGTTATCGAAGGCCTGGTTGTTCGTTTGAGACGATACCGGGGTGACTTGAAAACGACGACGATATCGCGACGTCGTCGATCGAATGGAAAACATAAAACCGGGCGTCACCCGTTCGCGTACGTCAACGTATTTTCAAATTTATATTCAACGACTCGATTGCGCGCACAAATTTTTGACTAAAACGAACCGCGAAAGTACGACTCGTTCATAATCGCTCTTTGTTAAAAGGCCATATTATTATGTTTAAACAGGTAAAGTTTCGGGAAATTAATATAAAAACCTGCACAACTTCTAAAATATGAGAACTATGAAAATAATTTTTTCCAGCCGCGTTATGTGCACGATACTCAGTATTTGTACCAAATTTTGACCCTGTAAAAATATTTAATTCGAGTTTATACGAGTTTAAAGTTGCCGGAAATGTTTGCAAAAATATAACGCACGTGCCCTTTTAACGATTCGATTATAACACAAATGTACACCGAAACTCGCAGTTTTTCGTCCTAGTAACTCTCGACGTGCGTTTAGGTACGTCTGAAAAACACGTCACACGATTGTTAAAATTCGCGTTTTAAACACGAGACAATATAGACATGAGCAATATTGCCGGCCGAAATGAGCAAAAATCGATAATATTACATAAATACAATAATATTATTTATGTGATTTGATTGAATATTGTTGTCGCGCAAACGAGTGGTGAGTTTTCGTCAGATCGGAAATTCTGTACGCGCGCAGACGAATATTATCGCCGATATGAAACAGATCACAAACAAATCCATCGGTTTTTCGCGAACACAATTATAATATTAAACCGTATCATATTTTTATATTCTTTCGGACGGTATTTTATAAATGTATTACTATTATCCGTTATATCGTTAGTGTTTTTTTCTCCATCGATCGCGGGGGGGGGGAACGGGGGGTCGTTTTGCATTTTATACTCGAGACGATATTATAAACAACGCGGTCGTCTCGCCGCGCGATATTTAGCAATGCGTATCGATCTCTACGGCCGTGCCGCGTGACACGCAGACATTATAATAAACTACGCGGAGATGTCGTACAAACGCTTTTGACGTTTTCCCGATCGATCACGCGCGCGCGTACACAACTTCTGAACATTGTGATGACGCTGCAGGCGATCGCGGCGCGAGCAAACATACACGACGTATAACGCCGTAGTATTATTAAACCGTCCTTATTGTATTTCTGCTACCGAGTCGCCGCCGACGACCGGTCCCCCGTGCGTTGCGGTACAATGGCGGTTTATTAAAGTGTATTGTTTCAAAAACTTTCGGTGGGCGCGGCGGCGGCGGCGGCGCTTGCATACATAATCATTATGGAGCAACGGGACGCGTTGAAGACGCGTGATTCTCATTTGAGGAGTGTGGGGGGGGGTGGAAAACATTAATATCCAGTCGAGGATAATACGAGTTTCGGCGGGGAGTTCGAAAGTAGTAAAAAAAATAAAAATAAAATATGTGTATATTTTTAATATTACCTTTTTTTTTTTTTGTTTGTTTGTTTTTATGTTTTTAGGGGTCGTAAAAAAATCTGAATAAATTTCAAAATATACAAAGTGTACCTAAAACGAGCAAATTTTTTAAGTACTCGTTAACGACCGTCGTTGATGATAATATTATTATACGAGTAGAAAATATGTCCGTGAAACACGCGAAATAAATACAGAGAGACAAGACACAATACGATAGTTATCGACCCGAACCTGACCGGTTGGTTCGAACGACCGTTTTTGACTTTCAGAAATGTAGGTACTCACCGACTCGAATATGGTTCAAAATGATAAAAAATCGAATTCATTTTTCGAGATTTCACTGCCGTTTCGCGTTTCGAATTTTTTTCCTCTCTAAAAACAGAAAAACACATGAAACTTATTAAAAACACGTGGATGGAACCAATGGATTACCTCAATTAGTAAATATAACGTATATTGAGTTTTGACAATCCATTATTTAGAAAACTTTCGACTAAATTCCTATATCGAATTAAATAGAGTTGTAAAAGCCTTACCTTTCCGAAATCAATCATAATATTATTTGAACGTACTGCGCATGATATTATTTAAAATCGACCATATATTTTTGGATTGTTGTAGCCACTTATGGTATTGGATATTTCTTTCGCGCACTTGTTTGAAAAACAGCAGTTTGATCTGAAAATGAAAAAAATAAATAAAAATCAATAAAGATTTCGAAAACCCTAATAACCGACGACGACGCGACGTGGTTTTCGAAAACCGAAACCGTTAATTAATATACGATACCCGTGCTTCGGCGCGCCGTTAACGAACGCGTATTAACCGTCATAAAATAAAAAGAACGCGTCGCGCGCAAAACGAGACGCGTGCTCGTCGCGGAAAACGAACAGGCCACACGGCACTTATTTTAATCGTATCCGCACACGTACACACTACAATCGTCGCGTTTTATTAAGGTGGCGAATACAATAATAATAATATATTCAAACAGACGGCGGCGGCGACCGTTTTTACTAAAACAAAAACCGTACACAATAATAACACGACGCGCACACGTACGCGTTTTAATTAATAACAAACGATATCGCATATAAACGCAACGACGAGAAACAGACATTTTTTGTTTGTAACTCTTTCTCCGTTTTTTTCATTATTGTCGAGAACACGGCCGGCGCGATATTTTTCCATCTCTTTCCGAACCGGACGGCGGCCATCGGAACTTCGGCGACCGTTGTAGAGTTTTCGTTTATCCCCCGTCCTCTCCTCGCTCGACGGTTCGCCGAATATAATACGACGCGGTGACGGACGTAATGATATTATATCATCGTCCGCGCGACGACGACGAATAAAACGAGTCTCTCACGAACAGATTTTCCATAACTCGCGCGAGTGAGCCGGGGGGGGAAAAAAAAAAAGAAAGTTTGGACAGGCGTTTTACCCCGCCGCCGCCGCCGCCATCGTACACAGACTGAAAAAGACGTCGTCTCGTTTTTTCATTTTCATTTTCACTCGGTCCCTCAGATCCAGTTTTTCGTGTTTTGATAAAACTTAATGACGCGCGTTCGTCGTAAGTTTGTTTTCATTTCTTAATGGATCTCGGCGACGACGACGGAGAGAAAACGAGAAGGCGAAAAAACGTGAGCGCGAGACGGAGACGGAGATACACTGCAGTTTATGTAACGCATTAAATAATATCACATTATAATTTACAGTTTGCGAATCGCTGGAGCGACGTGACGCGCGCGCGGAACGTCTTCTCGCCGCCGCCGCGAAGATAGCGCTCGCGACGCGTATTATGGTTGTTTTCGAACAGAAATAATTAAATTATTCCGCTCTTTTGCGCCGCGTTTCGAACGGGGAAACACTATCCGACGGGCAACTTTGGGGTTTCCGCGTGATTTACCAGACAGATCGTTTATTGGATAACATATGCGCGCGCAACAACACACAACACGTGCCCCGCGGCGAGAATCTCTCGTTTACACGGCAAGTATCGCGCGACAGTCGTTCGTGTACACACAGGAGGATAATGATTACGATTTTCGCGTTTCCTCCCCGACCGCCCCCGACAGACTCTTCCGGACGCGCGCGCGCGCGCGCGAAACCGTTTGCTCCGCGAGCGCGTGATATTTTGCGTGTTTGCCCGTCTAGTATAATATTGCGCGGGGCGCGTAACACGTCGGAGGTATTTTCGACTCGGCCGAGTTTAATAGTTGGCTTTACTTAATTGAAATTAAGTCAACAGCGGAATATTAACTCGCACACGCGCCGACGGCGACGTTCGGTAGATTTCGTTTTTAAACGCCCGCTCGTCGAACGTACGTGTAATCATAATATAATACGTCGCGTTTGTCTTATAAAACACACACACGTGATACGCTCTACGGTTTATGCGCTAGGTTTTACAGCGCGTTAAAACGTGTTATGCCGTGCTGTGAAAACAAGAACGCGCGCGTTGCACGATTACACGAGATTAACGAAAGAGAGAAAAAACCCGCCCAAAATTAATTTTCATTCGGCTTGGTTACATCGAACAAAACGTTTTATTCGAATCGACGAGGACGCCAGAGGGTTTAGGCTAAGGACACCGCGGGCGCGTCAGATTATTTTATTCGGTCGAAACCGGCGTTTTTTTTATCGCAACGATCGACTTTAGTTATTGCCGCTCGTCCACTCCGATCCGACCGAATCGGATCGAACGAGTGCCACGCGCGCGTCCTATTGTCGTCGAACAAACGCGCCGGATTGAAAAAAAAATACCTCTAGACATCATTCGATAAGCATAAAAACGTAAACGGAGCGCGATGGTATTTCGAATTTCGTTTGATAAAACACGTGGCCGAGACGGTGTTCATCGATGAGACGATTGGAAAATATCGTAAGAAAAACGTACTTACACGTGTGATAATTTATTAACTCGATAGGTAGTGAAAACGGAACCCAATAACAAAATAACGTTAGTGCGGTTACGCAACGGTCGAATGTAATAAATAAATAAACAGACGATACAAAAAATCTGACCTATTACAGTCTCTCGTCCGATATATCGTTAATCGAACGCGTCGTTAGCAGGTTTTTTCTGCGGGCCAAAAGTGTATATAAATACGCTATAGGCGAGTCGTCGTAATATCCGATTTGACGATGGACGTAGATAAATCAAACGCTCGGCGTGAGAATCGGATCTTGCAAACGCGCCGGAATCGTCGGATAAACTATTTTGTGTCGGCCGGAGTCGTGTATCGGGAATCGTACGCGATCGCGTTTGACCGGTAAAATTGGAAAACGAGTCGTATTTTTGTAAGAGAGCACGAAATAAACGGAAAATTCATAAAGGTTTTTTGTACTACACAAACGACTAGTGCGATAATATTATTATGGTATTGCGGTCGTTTCCGAACCGACTTCGAGCCGCTCGTTCTCGCACTAATCCGTCCGTCGGATGACTAGAGCGTCCGCGTTACGCGAGATGCGCGCGACCCGGGGGGCTTTATTTATCGCGGAGTTCGGCAAATTACGCCCATTAGATTGATCAAACATTTATTATTGACATGACCTAGAGCGGAGTTGTAGGACTTAATAATTGGCGAACAGGAGCCAGGTACGTGCATAATGCCCTCCCGGCGCGAAATCCCTTCCGCGCCAAAATCAATACCGGCCATCCCGAAACGACGCGGCCGCGGTATATAGTTTTGATATTATACGCGAATAATATTACACAACCTAAACACGCATGAACTAAATACAAAGTGTAAATTCGTGTCTGTTCTCGCGCACACGCCCGTCCGCCGCAACGCAGACGTATAACATAAATCCCGCGCCGAATACATTATAAATAATATATTATTATTATATTACAGTCGTATTTTTATGACGATGACGTAGAGTTTTAAATAATTATTATTATACGACGTCATTTCGAGGGACGATGCAAAAAAAAAAAACACGTGTACACACGATTTAAAACGGCATGGTAATTTAGAGGAAAAGAAGAAAAAATATGTAATTTCTACGTTTAAGCCCCCCGGGATTTTTTTTTTTTTTTTATAACAAATATGACGTGTATCTTATACACAGAGTTTATTTGATCCTTTTCTCCGCGACGTCTGAAAGGATTTTTAACGCCATTAAAAAAATATTTTTTATTACTTCAATTCACCTTTATGCCAACACATATACACGCAGGCGCACGCGCACGTATATTATACTAGTATATATTTTTATTTTTATTCATCGACTTAATAGCGATTTTTTTTTTTTTTTTTAATCTATTCGAATCTCATCAAAAACACGATGTCTGCGAAAATAACTCGTCAGGAATAATTCCGAACGATCTTATATTTGCGTCAAACACGGCGAATAAATACGTACGACAAGCTCGACGAGATAGACGAGAAAAAAATTAATTATTTTAAAAAAATGACACGTAATATTATTATCTTCACGTATTTACAAATTTTCAATGATCGGATTATAACCGCTTTACGCGTATATATTATAAGTAGGTAGGCGAAACAGTGAATTTTTTTAACTAGTAATCTAGGCGACACAAATGGCGACTTTTTAAAAGAAAAGATAAATTATGTAAAAAAAATAAATAATTTTGTATTTACACATTTTTGCATAACATTATCAACGTTCGATATAAAAAAATATAAAATTAATTCATTTATCAAAGAGGTTTTTGAAAAATAGTATATATTATTGTAAACTTTGAACTATTACGTCTTATAGGATATTATATTTAAATAAATTGAAAACAAATGGAATAAACTTATTTTTGCTCCTCCGATAATTATTTGTACAAATACCCAATTGAAAATGTTTTAAAGTATTATATCTTCCACGCTGCTTTTAAATAAATTACGACTTTTTATCTATCAATTTCTACCATTTAAATAGTAGCAACACTATTAGCATTAAGATTTATGTTTAATAATAATTATATGAGGGGTGAGAGCACGATACACTTCTACCATATATTATCCATACTATAATCGACTGTTTATTCAGAAAAAATCAATTTTCGTCGCCCGGCGAAAATTGCTTGAAAAAAATAATATGAACTGCGGCGAAACGTTAATTATAATGAATAATAATAATAATAATGATTTAGTGTTTACCTGAACAGCGCAGAAACGACCCTCGTCGCCGTGCGTACGCGTGGGTAGGTATGAGTAAATCTTACGTAGTGCTCGATCGACACGAGCACTCTTGTTACGATATTGCATTTCGAACTCGGACTTTGTATTACGTGTGCTGTATGATAAGTGACAGGTTTTTTTTTTCGACGACGTGAGTTCGAAGGCGAAAATCATTGATTTTCATAGATGTTTTAATACCTGTTTTACAAAAAACAAATCATAAAATTGAATTAAAGAATTTCAAACGTACAATACATTTTCATTGAACCACGTATAATCGGTAAACAATTTGAATTATTTCCAATTATTAAAGTTTACCAATATTATTACCAATCAAATTATTATACTCGTATATATCATCGATATAAACACGTTCGTATATTTTTGTTTTTTTAATTAAATATTTTGTAATAACTAAATGTCAGACTAAATGAACGGTCATTAATAATTTTATTACTCAAACGCGTTCCGTACGAATGTGTGCTCGGTTCTGTTTTTGCGCGCGTCGTTGTCGAAACGTCGTCGGCCGAAAACAAAACCACGCGAGTCAATCGGGTCGGGTCGCGCGCGCGCGCCGAGTGGAAACAACCATGTTCGGATTGGAAATTCGATGGAATCCGACCGCACGTCGTACTCGGGACGGACGAGGATCTGGAAATCGAACTGTTACGGGCACACGAAAGTCACTCTCGTCGCAGGACTCGCCTTATAGCTGTCGTCGACACGCGGCTCGCGTGATATTAAATTATGCCGAATCGGACAGCAGAACTGACCCTTTTCTAGATTTTCACGTGTGCCCAAACTCCGACGCGCACAGTAGACGCGCGTGTTCCGCCACGGCACGTAACATTATCATAATAACAGCAGCTCGGACAAGAGGTTATATAATTATTTCGTACGTCGTCGTCTTGTCATCGAACGATGGCGCGCATTAAACATTTATATTTTCAGCCACAGATCGTACGAAGAAACGGAACGGAACGAGACACGATGATAATATCGATGGAATTGACGAAACAGTCGGTGGGAGGGGGGGCGCACCGCACGAATCATTAGACGTGAGAGATCTAAAAAAATAAATAAACACATAAAATATGGAAAACGCGCGACCGAAATTATGCGAATATCAGATCTATCGAAAAAAAAAAAAATTAATATCGACGTTGGTTTTTTTTTTTTTTGTACTCTAATGATGAATTAATCAATACGTGTTCAAATAACATAAACGATATAAAATGTAGAAAGTTTCCGTTGGCCGGGACGATAGTGAAAACGAATGCGGATCGTAAAAACCGTACGATGTGGTAAAAATGACGTACCCGCTCGTGCTCGCGTCCGCGGAACGTTATCGCAGCCACGAGCTTATTGAAATAGAACTCGACGGATTCACAACACACTCCTACGCGCGCAATAAATTCTGGCGTTCGAAACTGCGACAAACACACACACACGCGCGCGCGCGCGCGCCGTCGAAGCCGTTATACACAAAAATTATTATCAATTTATCCACTACACGTTTCTTCGCGAATGTGTTTTTACGTTTTCTCGGTCGTCAAATCGCGAGTTATTATTGCGCACAGAGCGTCGATCTACCCCTCTCGTCCGAACGACGAGGTGACGGAAACGTAACGTCTCTCGTTCTAGTCGTCCCCGTGACGGAAACGTTTAGCGTCGGACACACTGCACTCTGTACACGATATCGTCTAAAAATATTCATCGATTTTATCACCGCCGCGCCTCGCCCGGCGGTCCGTACCGCGGACGTGCACGTCACATCCGCTTAAATATATATATATATTGAAATCGTAAAGAGTAAAAATATACGTACGCGTGTCGTACGCGGAAAACGCGTTCAGTCTGTGACGGACGTCTGTCGAACGAGCGGTCTCGGCGGTTTTTTCCTATATACGCGCGACGACGTTTAAGGCGTTTACATCGCAATATTATTATAATATAAATAAGTCATTACCTGCGGGTTTCGACGTTTCGCGGCGTTCAGTTTTGTGAGTTCCGGCAGTCGTTTTTTTCTTCTCGTATAATATTGCCGTGTTGATATCGGTCTCGCGGATTACGTGCGAGTACGGTTTTCAGACGTAAAGTTTCGAGTCGGACGCGAAGTAGTAATTATAATTATTATTACTCGACCGGTTGGAATTTCTGTTCCGGTCGTTTGAATCCGGATCGGAGTTTAGGATTTGATGTCGCGGCGATACGGTTCGAATACGCGGCGGCGGCGGTAGTATAAAGTCACGCCGCGCCGTCGTCGTTTATTTCCCGATATACTTTTCGGCGGCCGGCGATTACGCGAGTTCGGGCAAACTACACACTGGTCCGGGAGCGCGGGCGCGCGGTAAGTATACGCGTGACGGGCGGAAAACTTTTCGTTTGTACGTTCTGTACGCGACACGCCACAACAATGCGAAATATATTATTATCGAGTGGTCGCGGCGACCGCGGTCCAACGGTTTTACGTACCGCCGCGAGACTACAGCGTGCGTGTTTTCCCGACGTAAACCTAATCGGTTTGTTTTCACGACGACGACGACGACGGTAATATTATATTGAACGAGACGATCGGAAACGCGCGAGGTTCTGTCCGTAGAGACTGTATAAATGCGACGGTGCGCGATGGACGCGACGACGACGTAGAGATTATATTTTGACGTGCGATGACGGTTTGTCCGGCCGACTGCGGAAATTAATCGAGTTACCCGAGACGCCACAAACGAAGAGAAAACGAAAGTTTAGACGCTGTTTATCGGTGTGTGTTTCTCGACGACTGCCGGGAGTAGACTGATTCTCGCGTCTTGTGCGCGGTCTCGTCGATAATTTGATATCCGGATTGCGCGCGCAGTACGCCACTATTGGCCGGTAGGCGTGGTCCCGCAGACAGCTGATAGCTATTGCTTTACATAATAACGAATTTTTTTCTGATTTCGTGTAAAAACAATGGATTGCTGCAGCAATGTGGAGATAATAACGTAAATTTCTCCCCCCCCCACCCATTTCGATTTTTCAATTTTTTCCAACGCAAATGTTTAGTGCTCAATTCCTGTCAACTCCTGCCTTCACTTACGACATTCCAGCTCACCCCCCCCCCCATCGAAAATAAAGAAACGTTTCTCCAACGGCCCCACCCATAGTTTTTTAATTTTTGCGTGGTCGGGAGTTGAGCAGGAATCGGCAGGAGCACTAAATAATGGCGTGAGATCATACGTATGACGGAAATAATAATTAGAATAATTTACTTCGATAAATATAGATTTACCCAGATACTTTATATTCGATATCTATATGTTTCATATAGATTATTTCGAAATTGAATATTTCTATTGAATCCAAACTGCGTGATATCGATATGTTGTTCTACATTGAAAACGTATGTATTACACGTGTTACTGTAGTCAATGTCGGACATTTCGGCAATGTAAGTATACTGACTAAGTGATGTCAGTACACGCCGGTCATCAAATCTGTGTATATTTCCATAATTGACTCACAAGTTTAGTCGACATAAATTTGTCGGTGTTTTTCGAGTAGTTCATCGAATTCGTGTAATTCATGGTCCAAAATCCACCGATTCGTCGAGATCGTCCGTAGCTCGATTCCGCTCTGAACTCGACCCGGCCAAATTTAAAAACGTTTTACCGTGCACTCGTCATATTGTTGTATAATATACGCGCGTCACGTAGACGAAGTGACGGACTGTAATATTATCGTTTCGCGGCCCATCCGATTCGTCGAAGCGATTCTAAATCGCGCGCACAGCTCTAATACGAGTCGTAAATCATTAACCGTTATTATTAATAATATATTATTACATTATTACGTCACGTATAATCCGGACGAGAGAAACTCGGACTGAACGCCGTCGCCGAAACGTTTTCCGAGTGTGATTTATCGAAAATGATAGACGACGTGAATCTAACGTGAGACGTTAGATGGTGAATAATATTAAAATACGGCACGCGACGACTGAAAACCGCGATTCGGATAGTTGAAAAAATCGACGGACTCGCGTGGCGAAAAAATACAAAAAAACAAATATAGCGTCACGTCCGGCCGGCCGTGGCCGATCGAGTGGGGAAAAAAACGAAAATAAAAAAATAGACCCGTCGTCCGACGTACGGACGTTATTTTTAAACCGTACAAAACGCGTTGTGTGATTTATTAATAAAACGCCGTTCGCATAACCGCTCGTAAATATGTCCGTGGCTGCGGCGTCCGCGTTTGTGTGTACGCGTTGTTTCGTTTGACGTCGCGCGCGCGCGTACTTTACGCATACAGTCGATACGTTGTCATAATAAGACTCGTTTATTCAGCGCACAAATCCCTATGATGTGTGCGCGAACAAATTATTTCAATACGCGCACACGCGGCGACCGTAACGTTAACAGTTTTCTCTGGCGTGCCGCCGCCGCAATGTGTGTTTTTCGCATCGCGTCGCGATAATATTAATATAAACCGCGCGGCGGCGGCGTCGGCGGCGGCGACGTCAGCGCCGCACGGTGACGCGCGTAACTGCGAGAGAAACGTTATTATTAATCCTCTCGCGGAGGCTACTTAAAGCCGTTTTCTACTCGCTCGGAAACGATATACGGTTTCCGTATGCCGGCGAATAGTTAAAGAAGTTGAAATTCTATATCATGCTCGCGTCTTTGTAGTTCCGTTCTCGTCGTCGACTTTAAAACCGTCGTCGCAGTCGAATATTCCCCGCGCGAGCGATAATTATTATCACGATGCGTGCCGTCACCGTGTCCCGGAAACGAACGATTTCGAATCGGACACCCGCGTCGACGTCTTCGCGCACGTTTCGTTTTTTTTTTTTTTAGCGTTCATTTTTTCCCCTTTGAAATACATTACATTCGTCCGCATTAATTATCGACTGTATTCACGACTATTGTTTACACGTAATCAAACATCTTTGTAAAAAAAAAAAACAAAAATCAAACGTTTCGGACTCGTACAATACGCTAAATTCGATGTTCGTTTGATGTTTGACGCGCAGTTTGAATACGTTTTAGGTATTCGTGATTACAAACGCCGATAAATTCTGGATGACATAACACTCGGACGGTAATTCTATAGGGTTTCGATATTATTGCAGTCTGTTTGATAACATATCGCGCGCGCGTTCGAAACGATCGGTTTCGAATATTATGAAATGAAATGAAAAAAAAAAAAAACAATATTATTAATTTGGACACGTATTTAAAGTTTAAAATGAAAAATACCACGACTCGATTGATTTTGCCATCACCATTAGATCGCATTGTATATACGATTATTATTTTACTCCCTCTCTCTCTATAAATACGTATCCACCACTGACCTCGCAAACCTATTTATTGGCACGTTCTTTGTCGGGTTTCAATAGACTAATCAAGCTTTCGTAGATCTCACGTGTGTTCTTAACCATAGGTTCTTGTTAAGTTTATACGCAATATTATTCCGAGTGTTTGTATTTTTTTTCTCTCTCTCTTCTCGAACTTTTGTCAAATCAGCTTTTCGTATCGCGTGAGGTTTTCAAAAGTATAAATCGATGTTATTTTATGGCCGCAGCAGCAGTGTGTGTTCTCCGAGAAGGAAAATCAAGCTTATCAAGAGCGTGTGTATACTGTATATTATATACGTATACTGCAGCTCTCGTAATTCTTTTTCACAGTACTGAAACACATTAAACGCGAAGAGCGCAATAAAAATATGAAATCCGTTATTTGCGGACCGTGCCAATTCGACTACGTCACGTGTATACTCGTATGTGCAACATTGTCTGTATAGACTATAATTTACTCCGGTGCGGCTCAAACCTAATAATATTATGTAAAGCTCATTACGCTGCAAAGTGTATATATATTATAGTATACATTGCATACTTTTATATACGTACATGCCGTATATAAAAGTATTCTATTCGGCTCTTTTTGCCTTTAGGAAATAGGGGACGCGACGACCATTATGTGAAATTAGACCGCGCCCGTCCTCTTTTTTAATTACTCAAACAGAATATTAAACCCTTCGCCGGCGACAGCGGCAGTCTCTCTCTCTCTCACTCCCTCTTTCTCTCTTCATCTCTCTCTCTCTAGGATTTTCTAAAAATGTATTTCGCGAGTAATCAGCTTTTACACTGCTGCGCGCTGAAATAAACGTCGTCCGCCGACCGCGAGCGGATTCGAACATAATATAATATAATTGGTAAGGTACGTTTTAGGTCACAACAGAATCGCGCACGGAGGCGGACGCGTTTGGCGCGGGCATTTTTCAAATCGTTACAATTTAAAATCAAATACTAATATTACGCGTAAGAGTGACGAAAGTGTTTCCTTCGTCCTCGTCTACACATACAACGTATAAAATATTTTACTTTCCCCAACGCATTCGCCCAAAATAATCTTACAGGTTTCGAATTCAATCGTCACTGTTTCTCGGGCGGTCTACGTAGCCACGCGAATAAACCGTTCGGCCGGCGCCCCAGCACGTCATGTCGTATGAAAATCGGCGGCCGATCGCCGTACGAGTATAACTTTGGCACGCCCGTAAAGCCGATCGAAATGTACGGCAAAGCGACGCGCGACGGCGGCGGCGCGATGCCGATGTTTTATTTTTACTATTTTTATTATTATTTTTATCACCATCATCATCATCGATGTCATCGTCAACATCGTCATCATCGTAGCCGCGTATCGAAAGTAGGGAAGGCCGTAGTGATCGCCGTCAACCGTAAACGAATTCGTACGAAAATAAATCAGAAACCTGCCAATTTTCTTCGGACGACGAACGTATAACATAATAATATACCGAGACACCGGGCGTCAGTATACACGCCGTCGCCGAGGCCGTTTACACGAATAATAATAATTGTGTCTTCCATAACCGTATATTATGGAAAAATATAAAAAAAAAAAAATGGCAAACAAAAATCATACGCGTCGTATAATATAACATGTGCGATTGAATCGTAGACATCGCGTTTTTAATCGAACAGTGCGTGATAATAATAAAATAGTGTTACGATGGACGACGGTGCGCGGCGAGTTTCGTGCGAAACGGAAATCCAAAAGCGATCGCGGCCGAACGGCCGAAGAAATCGCAACGAACACGGTAATGTAATATGTCCACTATCGCGGCGGCGCAGACACGATCGCAAAACGCGACGTCGTCGGTACGACGACGACGTGAAAATCGCACGCGGATGTTTTAATCTCGTTACTTCGGACACCGCCGAAACGATACTTTTCGCAGCAGCCGCCGAAACGACGTGCGCGCGCCAAATCGATAAGTTTCCAACGCGCAATGCAATCGTTATACTATATTATATACCTACCGCGTCCGTACACTAGTCTTGTCTACCGACGACCGGAATAAATGCCGTTTTACGATCGTAATACTAGCGTCGTCGGATCGAACGCGATAAATATTAATTTCGATAATAATTGTTTTTCCCTCTGCTCGCCGTTTTATAGACACCGTTCACCGGTGAAAATCCGAAAGCCCTAGAATCACAAGAATCTTATTATAACGTACGACGAATGCTCACGCCGCCGCAGACCAGGCATTCCCGAAATATCGGAGAAAATTTTAAAACGTTTCGAGTGTTTCGACCGATCGAAAAATTCAATTGTCAAAACTCGCAAACAATAATGTATAATTATCAATTAAGATAATAATATGCTATGGTGATTGGCTATATTATTATTATGCGCGTGGTAATTTTTTTTTTAACACCTTTCGATAGAACGCGATCGAAATTCGGAGCGTTACTTTTGAAATTAAAAGTGTGAAAAGATCAGAATATTTTCATCCATACACATTCGCGATTTCACTATAGGTACGTTAAGCGTTTTATTATGTTTGCGTCATTTCGAGGCCAAGGCGACGACGGCGGAAAAAAATAAATAATCAATACACTAATTATTTTCCACTTTTAATTAAGTAGGTACCCCTAATGCCTCGTCTATAATATTATAACGAAAATTCAATTACTAATTAACGCGCGACGTTGTGTGTCGATATAATATTAGATTAAATGACGGCAATTGATTAATTAACAATTATCGTTCGTTTTGCAATGAATTTCGAAAACAGACTTTGAAATAATATACTCTACCGTATTACCGCAAACAATAAAAACAGCAGTGGAACGAACGGGCCGATGATAATGATTGGTCGCGGTATAACGATTTATATCTTGTCGATATTTTTCTTTTTCACTCGAATATCGTTTCGTTTTTTCGCATTGCTCTCGCGAACAGGACAATGACCAGCCCCAACGCTGAAAATATATTTTCAATTTCGAAACGCTATAGAAAGTAGAGAAAAATAAAAAATAGCGTCAGGTAACTGTTATCGAAAGCTCACAAAATTATCTTCTCCGACGGAACAGACAAATTTTAAACTATTTTCATTGGAGTTCGGCAATAGTGCGTAATATTATAACAATCGTCACGCGCCTATCGCCGTCGTCGTCACTAACCTTTAGTATATTATTCCGATTGTAGCGCGCTGTACTTTTATCGCAAACTAAAAACAAAAGCAAATTTCCGTTTTAAACTTTCTGCTGGACATTTTAATGTCCGGTGTCTCGAAAGTTTTTCACGCTCGACGGCGAAAATAATGTCGAAAAACTTGTGGATTCTCGAGATGGCTAAAATAAAATAAAAAAAATATATATTTATATATATATAATAGGCGAAAAAGTTGGGATTTAATATTTTTTCATAAACTCCTATTTATATATAGATACCGTATAATAATATCGAGTGTGCGTAAAATTGAATTTTTTCTATTATTTTTTTTTTCCATCAACGCGCGTTATAAATATTATTTTCTCCAAAAACTTCGTGAAATTATAATGATTTTTTTTTTTTTTCAAAGACGATTTGTTCTCGCGACCTCTCTTCGACTATATTCGTATATTTTCTAGAGAGAAATAAAAACGAAACCGCAAAACTTACAAACACAATTATTTTAAATACACTCTGAAACAAACGCGATAAAATAAGGAAAATTAGCGTACCAAGTCGACGATCGACCGATGAAGCGATTAATACTTTCCCCCTCCCCTATAGGTAGTAAACGCGTCAAAAAACCGCAGATAAAACTCGTAATTCTTTTATTTTCCGGGGATGGGAAATACTCAATTTAATTGTCAAATAATATAATACGAATCGAAACGAACGATTCACATAATGTGTGATAAAATATTGTCGAAAATCGTAGACGAGACGGAAAATCGTCGCCGAACAATCGACAAAAGACGTTACGAATCCAGTCGATAGTTAATTATTATTTATTCGATCGATCGTATTGCTCATCTTAATCTGGCCGAAAGTTTTGTTTTTCTTTCCGATATTGCGTTTATTCGGCAAAATACAAATACAAATTATGTTTCGAATAATCGATTTATTAATTTACAAAAATCGAGAGCATGTCGTCGTCGTCCTCGTTTTAATTTCCACGGCCGTTTTCACACACGGGCGAGTTCACTCTGTCCGGCCCCTTCCCCAAAACTCGACGCTTTTACGCGCGATGCTATTACAACGATAACGGCATGATTGTCGCTTGGAAAAGTGCAGTGACACGCGTCGAAATCGCAATTATTATAAGCGACCCGTTTTCGTATCACACAATTGTTCGGAACGCGACGTAATTGATACGACTCTCGATTCGTGCGCGTTGAAATATTCACTTTTTAATTTGAAAACACCCACGGTACATTGTTTTTCTTCTACTCTCATCGAGAGCTCGTTCAAATTAACGTGATGCGACTACGATTTCACGTAACATTCATAATAATTATTGTCATACCGACGACGACGTTCAGTGGATTTCTATATTTCGCGGAATCCAGTGTTTCGTCAAACGCGACGCGCAGTATTATTAAAAAATATCGTCCTCTATCCGCCCCCCCACAGGAGAGGAATCGACAAAAAATCGATTACGTCGCAACCGATAGTGTTATTATTGAAATATTGCAAACGTCCCTAAATCGGAAATATAAACGTCGGGATCAAAATAAACGCGTGAATCGGTACGAGTATTTAAACACATTTGATCATATTATTATCGCGCTAATCGATGATTGGTTTTTTTTTTTTTCAGACGTTTTATACCGTTTTTCTCCGCGTGATATTATTTTAATACACGTTATTACGAGTCACTCTTGACACATTTTGTTTTGTTTTTTGAAGAGTTAAACCCTTATTCTGCCGTATCGACGCTGCAGCCGATATAATATACGTATGGTATCGTGCGCGCGTGACATTTCGCCGATTTCTTTCGATTTATTCGAGCATTCGACGTAACTATATGCAGGGGTTCGAGTGTTGTAAGCGTTTGATTTCCTTTTGATTGGTCCAATATTACGAAGCCGAACGTGCTATTAATTATTTATTTCGCGTGTTATTACGTATGTAAATCGTACGAAATCATATTTCACCGTTTTCTGCTGTTTTCTCTTTTGTTTTCGGTTAAATTGATTTTTGAGTAATTTTTCGCCATTTATATTTATTAATGTATTTGATGTTTACGTATTTGAAATATTTTCATCTACGTTATATATATTATTATATATTTTGTGTAAACGAAAACTTTAATACACTGCAAGAGAAACTGTCCGCTTTCGTTAATACCATAATTAAATTGAAACAAATTATGAAATGTTTCGATACCAACTTTTTGTTTTGAAATATAATAAATCACCGTTGTCGCGATGTTGACGGCGTTTTCAAATTCGAGTACCATGAAATATGTATACACAAAGCCTGCGGCTCGTCTTATTCCTCCGATTTTCCGCGAAAACACGACTTCGGTGGCTCTATAAAACAGTACACTATATAGGCCATTATATTAATTCGTTTCGTCTCGGCCCGAGTTCGAGTGGTTTATTTTTTCATCCCAAAAGGCTGACTCTATTTAATTGATAACATTCCAATAAATAACAAATACGTCTAGTCTTTGTCATACGTTTCACGTCACTATGTTTTCGTAACGAATCAATATTTTCGAATTTGGGGTATTCGACGGTAAACTATATATTGGAAAGTATCCATTCGTTGATTATATTTTTCGGAAAATTCTTTTGAAGGTTAAAAAATAACAAATATTATTCCGGCAAAACTCCATAAAATAATAATAAAAAATAAAATACGCCGTAGAGAAATGCTTTCTGCTTTAGTTTCTGGTAATGATACGATACAATATTTCAAGAATTCACCCGTTTAAGATTCGGTCGTGTTTTTTTAGTTTTTCTTTGCTCGTAATCGGTAACGGATCGACGGAACGGCCGTTTTCGAAAATACAGTCTCTTCGCTCTCGAACGTTGACGGTGGCCCTCGTCTCGTAGTGAACTGACGATCGAATCGTCGAGTGAAAACGTCTGCGCGAAAATCTCGAATTTCCAAAACATCGTCTGCTGCGTAAACATAATATAATTACGGAGAGAATGAGTGGTACGCGGCACTTATGGTACACACCGTATACTGCGGACAACTCAGTATTTATTTTTTTTTCATTTAGAAAATTTCGTCCAGTCGAACTTGTCGTCCGGTGATTGATAACACCATCGCCACGGCCGCAGCCGGACGGGTCTTCTTCCGGTCTGGACAAAGCTTTTCCCCGCCCACGCACCACCCTGTTCCCGGAACTCGCGGAAACACTCGGCCGGGCCGAAAATAGTGATGTATCGACGCAGTGCCACCGGTTAATGGAAAACGGTCCCCCGACCAAACGGTCGTTTTGTCGTCGACCCGCACCGCGACCATCGCGCCAATTATTCTCCGTTTCAAAACGAAACGAAACGCAAATCGTTTTTTTTTTTAAACGGTACACCGACCATATTATCATGTTACAGTCGGTCGAAACCCTATCATATCGATTCCCCGAAAATAATAAAAGAAAATACATTTTTTATAAATTTTTATATTCTTATAAAATAATTTTTAAACCATTTCAATGAAAATGCCACGCAAGTACAATTTATTTGAAAGACGCCTGAAACGAGCGGTAAAAAAGGCATTAAAAATGCACGGTCATACGGAAGAGACGAATCGGTGGCGGACGACACTCAAAAAGAGTTCAAAACTAATACACTGTCTGATGCGGCAACGACATTTGAAAATGTTGTCCGCCCCGAAAGCGATACGATTGCGCGTTTGGCCGGACCCCGTGAAGTATGTCGCGCTGCCGGCCCCGATCGCGCGCGGCACGCTAACCGGCAGAGTCCCGTCGAGGATCGAATACTTGTCGCAGCCGAAGGTCCGCCAGAGCCTGGCACAGATACAGGCCAAAGACGCGCGGCCGTCCAAAATCAGGAAGCCCAACGAGAAGATTTCGTACGACAGAATATTCGAACTGTCGCAGCCGAAAGGGCGTCGCGGACGAGTTCCGCCGCCGCCTCCGCCAAGGAGCGCGTCTAGAGACGAAATCCGGTGAAATCGCGAAAGCGTGACAAATCGGCGTCGGAAAAACGCAGGATCGCGCAAGACGCGTGGCTGCTGAAAAACTCGTTGCCCAAGAGGCAAACGTATCCGAGGCCATCGGCGGCGCAGCCGGAAATATCCGATTCGCGGCGACAGGACCTCATCAGGAGGCTGCACGACGACCCGGTCAACAGGAAACTCGAGAAGCGGTCCGCGGCCGTCAAGGGTGCCAGACCGAAAGAGTTGAAGACCGAGCCGAACTGGATTTCAAGTCCGGACACGTTCGACTGCGAAATGCGCTCGACGACTGAACTCTTAAGATTGTTTTGTAATATGTGGTGGTGATCCGACGAGACTATCGTTGACAACGATAATCGGTTTTATTATTTATTATACAACAAAACACAAAACTACGGTACACGAACAATATTATCATCTACCGCTCTCTTGACGTTGATTCTTTGGCGAATTGATAAAGTGTCTGCCATTATTTGATTCTCGTCGGGAAAATGTTCACCCCTACCTTTAATTATTAGAATAAAATATTTTTCAAATTTGCTTTCAAATTTAGTTATTATAATTAATATTTTTTACAGTAAAGTTTACGGAGTTGGAAAACGTTTTTTGTTTTTTTTTTTTTTTTGACCTCGTACGTATTTCTCGTTCCCGCGGTACGGCGAATAGCGAATAACAAAAACTGTACGGAAAAAAGGATTAACCCTTAGAAATAATATTATTGTTGTGTTTACAAAAGACAAAAGAAACGAAAATAATGGTCCGAAAAAAAAAGAAACGCGTTTGGTTTTTACTTATCGTAGGTTTGACGATTTTTTCCTTTTCGCGTGCCGTTTTCGTACCTTTGTCCCGCCGACGCGTATGAAAATATTCGTTCGTCACCGATACGGTCCAGCTGCTGTGTACGCGAACTATAGGAAATCGCACGGGCCGCGTTCCCGGAGTGACACGACCATCGTCGAGATCTGGCCTCTGTCCATCTGGCAGACCGTCGCCGCGAAACGATATGATAAGAATAATAATAATAATACGATGCCGTCTCGCGCGCGTCACACGATCGTAAAAACGAGTAAATAAATAAAGTTTGTTTTATATTCCGGGATGAAACGTTATTATTATAATAACTATTAATCTATGCCGCGATTCGAATTGTTATTGTTGTTATATTATAATTATGTGACTCGACCCGGGGGGACTTTGAACGTGTTTGCCTACGGCGATTTCGATCGACGCGAAACTCGAAATTATCGAGCGTCCGTCGTCGGGTCTATGCGTCCAATAGTTAAACGTACGATTTCGCGGACCTTTGGCGCGGAAACAAAGAGAGGGAAGTAAAAAACTTTGCGCGACGAGCGTTTGACTGCGAAACGAGTGCGGGTGAAAAGTGCGCGGGATCTGCAAGCCAGTGGGGGGGGGGGGCGAACTGTCGCGGACGGGAAGGGGATCGAATGGTTTTCGAAACGCTGTGTGCAGTGGCTAGAAATCGCGTGCACCGGAAGCTGTATAGTAATTATGATGCGCTGAAAACTATAACGACGACGACGACCGGAAAGTTCGACGGGGACCCGAGAAATTTACATCGTAATGAATTCGCGGGCGACGGCGGCGACGCGACGGTGCAACTCGATCGGAACGAAACTATTTTCCCGGGGTCGCCGACGGCGATGACGACGACGGAATAACGTTATAACGCGTTGCTGACCGGGCGGAAGAGACGAAACGAAACCGACGAATTATTTCGAATCCTCACGCCGAATCGCATCGCCGCGCCGTCTCGTCGCGAAAAACATTGCTTCGGATTATTCTTTGAATTTCATACACTTACAATATTATATTGAAATAACGCGACGTGAACGACAACAACTATTATATAATATTACGAGCAGAGCGAACAAAAAACACAATAAAACATTATGAAAATCGCCATCAATATTGCATTCCAAACAAACATTTTATCAATGTTCTCCCGGCAACCGTTTGGATACGCTCCGGGTCGTGAGAAGAGAAAAAAATTCGAAAGATCGTGGCCAGTCATTTGTCGAATGTTCGAACGACTTGTAAATATGGTCTATCTGCGACGAAAATCATATACGATCGGTAAATAGAGACGAAGCACCACGAACGTCCGAAATGTCCGAGATGGCGTAAAATATCCGACCGAATCGTTTCATCGGAACGACGACGACGTGAAAACAATCGACGTTATAGTATTTAAACATTGTCATACGTAAAACGTGACATGCGTTTCGAATAACTACTAATGTTTTGGCTCTTTATATCGTTCGACATGACGGTTCGAAAGTTCAGTGGAAACAAAAGAAAAAAAAAACTGCGCGCTAGGACTTTTTGACTTTTGTTACCGGCGTCAAATATGCACCGTGAATATTTAACGACCGATGATGCACGGCGACGATTTGCAACGTCGACTCCTGGACAACTCGCAACTCCGCCCCACTAGTTCTCGGGGAAACGACAGGTTACAAATTTGAGTCTGTCGTTTTGTCCGCGAGGAGGTAGAATCGCACGTCACCACCAAGTCGACCCGGCGAATCGATGAAAAACACGGTTGCGAAAAATTAGCGACGTTTCCGCGCGTATATAATAAATAAACGTTCGCGCGCGGATGATACATAAATAGGTGTAAATAAATATATTACATTAAACACGAACGTGTGCCGCCGTTTTCGGTGTAATCGCGTGTTGGCGCGAACGAATACGAAAACGAGAGCGCAGCGCGTCCGCGCGGACGGACGTTCGGAGGAAACGGAAGGGAAAAGAAATCCGAGTATAAAAGAAATATCGCGGCGGTGGCGACGGGAAGAAAGAGAAAAAGGAAAAAAAAAAGGAAAAAGGAAACCGATCCCTCCGCGATCGTATAAAAGTAATCTCGACGGTGCGCGGTTTCTGCATTCGGTCACCGCTGTGCGTGACGTCGCCGATATTTCACTATTTTCGATAGATTAATCATTATTACAAAAAGGGCCGCGATATCGATTCTGCGAGAGAAAAAAAAACAAAAACCAAATACCATTCGCTCATACAAATGCGCGCGTGTCTATCGCGTCACGAGTGAGGGTGAACGGGGGGAAACGCGTAAAAAACAGCTTACTTTCCCTCAAAACGGGGGGAATTCCTCGTAAAAAACGACTTATTGGAAATGTTTAGGCGTTTTTTATTGTTTAAATTATTGGGTGAAAAATCGTATATAAATGTGCACGGAGGGGTGCGATAATTTCAATCGCAGGAAATTCGAAAATTAGAAACCAGGACGTTTCTAATGTATCGGTATCGTAGGAACGTTACAATACAATATTATGTACAGACAAAAATACATAGACGGCCGTCTAAGCGGTCCGTCGCGTCGGATTCGGCGTAAAATGAAGTAGAGATTTTCTTTCACGTTTCGTTTGACCACGCCGCGAGCGAAAACAACTTGAAAAACTCAACTATATTATTAACGCGGAAAAACTTTTCTGTGCGATTTTCGAAAAAAAAAAAAAAAATTCTCAAATCGTCGCGCGAGTGACAAAAGCACTACCCATCTACCTGTGTATAAAAATTCGTTACCGTTTTTTATTTTATTTTAAAATGCGCGACATGAAAATCGTTTTTATTTTAAAATAATTAACACGAGCGATGATCAAGTTTACACCGGCAAACAGAATGAAAATAAGTTTAATTAATTTTATTTCGTGTCGAGGTCGAGGACGTCCAGAGCGGAGCGAAAGAGACATAGATTATTGACGGGACTCCGTGGCGTGGGATGACCTAAACATAATAATTATAATATTAATATTAGACGTACTAGCTGACGTGAAATAAACATCGTAATAATTGTGTACCCCGAACAACAACACGCGAACTACGTCATTCGTTTCTTTAAAATAGAACGTTATGGTGAACGAGATTCATATTTTCAGAGGACTCGAACGAGATTTTCAGGTCGTTAAATTTATTTTTACGATTTTCACGAATTCGCTAAAAATAATTTTAAGTCCTTTTCGTTTCGATTATCAAAAAATCAACCGTTTCGCCGCAACGAAATGTGCGATTCGTTCGGCGATAAACGATTCGAGAAACGGACGAGAATTCGAACGGAAAAATAAGTGTTAGACGTGTAAACGCGTTCGGTTTTAGATTTTAATTGAAATTTCCAAACACCGTCTTCGAGAAGCAGACACGCATCGCGTGTGGCTCGAAACGGATGAGATGTATTTACATGTTATTAGTGCGTCACGAACAAATATACCATTATATATTATAACATAATGTAACAAATATATAATAGTTGCTGGCGGAAAGTCACGGCGGCGGTCTCTACTGGAAATCCCCTACGGGCCCGGCTTAAAAGTTTCGGCTAATTGAGTGTGTTTTATAAATATTAAAAACGATAGTGACGCGTGCTCGTACGTTAGCTCGAACTTTTCGGCAAACCGTAATATTCGAAATCGTTAAAAGTGAACGAAACAATGACACCGTCGCCGCCGCCGCCGCCGCCGCCGCCGCGTGGTTAAAATGCGATTAGCCGAAAAATCGCGGTGGCAAAAAAACGGAAACGTTACGATAACAGTAATAATAATATGATTTGTGCGAATCGCGCGGCGTTTTACACGTTTTATTATACGATATTATTACTATTGCGTTGGAAACAAACGCTCCTTCCGAATCGTACACGCTGCGGGTAGAGAAAAACGATATAATATTTTTATTTTTTTTTCCTTACTACGTTTTTATCGCGTCGCGTCGCAAAGAACCGGGGCGCGTTTCAAAAAATAAAAACACACAGATAAAAACAAAAAAAAAAAACGAAACAAAGCTATCGTGACGTTCGCGCGGTATCATCAATTAGTATCGTTTCGAACCGCGTGTAACGGGAGAGTCGACCGAACAACGGACGTCGAGCGAATATCGTTAAACGCCCGTCGGTTTCATAAGCAAAAAAATAAAAATATCAATAAACTCGACGAGAACGAGCTAATAGAATCATAAAAAGTCAATGTGTTGTGTGAATATTATAATATTACGCGACGTCGATGTTAATTTCGTTACTACAACATGACGTGATTTTTATATCATACTAGCTGACCCGATGGTGTTTATAATTAAAAGAGGAATGGAGCGATGACGGCCTATAAAAATAACAAAACGATTCGTTTATATAAAATTTATAATCTATTTATTATATGAAATCCAAATTACCACGCACTCACTGATCGATCGTTGCATCTCAAAATCTAGCCCGTGAAAAGTTTTTTTCCGGTATGACCGTATGAGGGAGAAATAACGTTTTTCATTTTTAACCCTCTTTTACCACCTCAGGGGTTAAATTTTGTAAAAATTGAAAATGTAAAAATGTTTTCACTTTAAATCACTTTTAACGTAACAAATTGAAGTACTCAATAACTAACTTATTGTAAGTACCTACTCGAATATGAAAAGTATATTATGAAACGCGTATATTATATTTTTAATTGAAAATGATTCGCAAAAAAATGTATAAACAATGATTATGGTTACTATGGTTACAGAATAGATTTAAATATAAAACGTTCAATTTTAAAAAAATATTTGTCGTGGGAGCCACCCTTAACGCCTAGGGGTTTAAACAATAGTCTATGTCCTATTCTGTGAGCTACCAAATATACGTATATAAAAAATGTCATGAAAATCGGTCGAGGCGTTCCGGAGGAGTTCGATAAGAAACACTGTGACGGGAGAATTTTACTTATAAGCTAATAAATTACGTACCGATTAATAACCGATCTGTTGTTTTTTTTAAAAGTTTCTGGTGCAAAAAATCACGATTTTCACTAAATGCGGCGAAAATCGCGATTTTTTTTATAAAATAGGGCAAAAATCACGATTTCGCTACTTCGCGAAGAGAGGCGCGCCTATGACCTAACTTTAGACTGTAAATAATTAATATAATCGGTACTACTCACGGCTTGTCGGTGGGTTGCTGTTGAGTTTCGGCGTCGGTTCGTGAAAATATAAAGTAAGCACTAACAGATACACACAAGTGACGATTAAAAGTTTCATCGGTCGTCGGACGAGAATAAACTGACGACGTTATCGACACTATCACGGAGAAAAATTAAAACCGCGACGAAAAACTATCCGAAACGCTGTCGACACTAGGCCGGTCGTCAGAGCACTGTGCATCCGGTTAGCCGACGTACTTCCTCGCGAGCGTCTCTCGATCGGCATTAGGCGGGTTGCGTGCGCAGAACGGCTGTCATTGGTCGGGCGGCGCGATTTCATCGGCACGCAGTATCTCGCTCGTTCTTATTTATATTCCTCATTAGTCATTACTATTGTTACATAATCATGTTGTCACAACGAACTATGTTATATAATAATTACGTAATACCTATTAATGACTAATCTCTTCGATCGCTGTACGTTTCCGGTGCGAAAAACACGATTTTTTTTTTTTTATAGAATAGCAAAAAAAAGAGGTATTTCCTCGTGGCAATGTGGGGTGGCGGTCACTACCCCTATGATTCAAGGGAGACTATCATTTGTGTTTGATTTTAAGCGCCCCCGTGTCTTTTTAGTACACATCGCGGGAAAAAAGTCAAAGGCGACACATAAAAGTTTGATCAGAAGTCGGGAGACCTGTATTGCCCCTGCGTTCCCCTCATATTCAACTACTGCTCCCGCTAAACCTATTCTGCTCGCGAAAAAATCTCCCTTTAAATATTAACAATATATAATATATATAAATATATATTATAGCTGAATAACCCGGTTTCGCCCGTGTGCAATTTTTTATTATTTTCATTTTTACCCCCCTTAGGGGTGGAATTTTTAAAATCGGGCGACGATGTGACGACACTCAGAAAGGTATTTGGAACAAAGTTAAATAGCGTCGTCACAAAATGGGAACATAAAAAAGGCCTATTCTTTTGTATTATATAATAGATTGTTTAATTAGCGTTTTATTTTCCAAATCAATTTCGTTTGTATATTATTTAGGAACTCCGGATACGAGAGCTTAGCTCTCGGTCGGTATTGTACGTGCCGGGCGCTTATGTACGATCATGATATTATTAGTGTACTTGCAGTGATTTCGATCGATTTCAAAATATTATATATGCGATT
Source organism: Drepanosiphum platanoidis (assembly GCA_948098885.1). Taxonomy (NCBI): domain Eukaryota; kingdom Metazoa; phylum Arthropoda; class Insecta; order Hemiptera; family Aphididae; genus Drepanosiphum; species Drepanosiphum platanoidis. The sequence continues at coordinate 21,838,692 of OX402529.1, forward strand.
GCGAAATATTATATATTTGATTGGGCCGAGATAAAAATTCACATCATCGCGATACGATTGCGCACCGCGCGTTAAACGGCGCGAGCGCGCGTGATTTCATTGGGTCTGTTGAAAATTCTAAACTCATAAAAATAGAAAACGCGAATACTCGTTTGAGATGTTTTTCTACGACACGCGACGTACGAAAAACTTTTTATTAAATTGTTAACGTTTTTTTTTTTTTTTACCGTTCGTAGTCGACGGAAAAATATAAAACCAAGAAAACTCGAAAATTCCATATTATCAATTCTGTAAAATATATAACGTGGCAGAAAGCAAAAAAACCGTAACCATTTGAAAAATTCTCTTTTATAGAATAATAACACTAGTAAACCTAAGTGAACTTATCAAGTATTTAAAATTATTGTTTTCTGAGTAGCGAAAAAAAAAACTGGTTTTGACGTTTTGAGGTAAACCGATATCCCGTAAGTTTTGGGAATTTTTATTTTTCTCGATTGTTTTGAAAATTCTTGGAAGTTTAAAAAACAAGCTGTAAGGTGATTTGTACGCCTTGTACGTTTGAGAATCCTTCACAGATGGAAACGTGTTCTTGAATAATTAGTTTCAGCACTTTTTGTATAAAATATGATACTGTTGTGGTTTGTTGTCAATTAATTTTCCATCATAAAATTCCGTAAATGTGTAAAGACGTCGAATTCATAAACGAACGTCGAAACATTTAATAATTTATCAACGTGGTACACGTGGCGAAACCTTCGGACAAATTATAAAACGAAATAAACAGCGTTTGTCGGATTTTTTTTTTTATTTTATTCGTTTAGCATCGCCTCGATCGTCGGATGGTACTGCGAACGGCTCGTTTTATTCGATTCCAATCGTTGGCTCTGAAAACAATAGATTACGGCAACGCGTTAAATACAGTATATTAATTTTAACGATACTTCACGCGCTTGAAAAAAAAACAAAAACGTCTGTCCCGTAAAACACACGGATCGAGAGACGTCCCTTTTACTCGGAATCGGCGTAATGAATAATAACAATCGTAAAACCAGAAGGCTTTGTTTCGCGATCGAATCGATATCCGCGGGAATATAATATTACCGAGGAAAAATCGTATTTATTTTTTTTTTCCATTACCTATACGTTCAGTAAAATCATGTTTTCGAGATACGAATATATTATACAGCTCCGCTTCGCTGAATGATATTAAAATCATTGCTCGCGCGCATTGTTCATTTGAACGAGGTTTTTTTTGTTTTGTTTTTTTTTTGTTTTCAACACTCTTTGATCGCATAAAAGTCAAACAGAAGCGATATCCGGAACGTTTGGGTTTTTGAAGCGCGTCGCGGTGGTGCGAATATTCAACTTGAAAACTGTGATCGTTACTATACTGTACGGGTCCGTTAGCGACATAACGTTGGCTATTTTTTCGGCGACGTGTCGTCGTCGACTTTCTGAAATACAAAATCCGCGAGCATCAGAACTTGTCGTTTAAAGGTTTTGATTTTTTTTTTTTTTTTTGATTAAAACGCTCGGATTGTTTCCGATTCAATTAAAAACTCGACGCGCGACGACGTAGTGTTCCGATACGGTTGTTGCCGTGTTTTTCGTAGAAAAAGGGCGTGTCCCGGTGAAAATAATTGAAAATCGACTCGATCGCGTATCGAAATTTTCGGCGAAATAATCTGTTTGATTGACGTTTACTGACGCGCGGACTACGTATATCGAGTCAAAGTCGAATTAAGTTCACGCGGTTCGCGGGCGCCGCCGTTTCGGAAGTCGAATATCGTGTCAAAATCCGCGTGATCGTTTAATGCGTCGCAGTATTTTAAATACTGTTAGTTAATTATTGCCGCTTTCTAACACACGACTTGCAATTATTATAATTTAAGGACAATATTCACTCGGTCGAGATTTAAGTTTCCTCTCGCGCTCAGGTCGGATTCGTCACTTGTATGTCGAATGAAAAAATAATTACAAAAACTTTTACGAACCCATCGGAGGTTAGGTTATTATTTTTTATACGGTTGTAATATTTATTACAATAAATTACAATCTCGACGAGCCTGTCGTTACCTAATCGAATAACTAATAATAGTTTTCAATATTATAGGAGAACGTGGAACGATATTCTTTTTTAGTTAAATAAGCGATCATAAAGAAGGAAAATTACGGAGAAAAGCAATCAACCCTACGTTCGAGGTTCGACAAATGAAAAAAGGTTATTTTTTCAATCGAAGCCTTCTTCGAACGACCCCCCCCCCCCCGGTTCTACTACTTTATTATTTAACAACGAAAAGAACGGATAAAATACCAGATTTTACATATTATATACATTACGTACACGGCGTTCGGTTCCGCCGAGAGTTTCTTTTTTCGAGTGATTTTTTGATTCTTACACGCGTTTATGTTGCTCACCACGTGCGCTTTTTAATAATTCTTCTCCCATTGTTTTTCGGTTGCGCTCAAACGAGACGAACAAAAGTATGGAAAACGCGCGCGTACGAGAACGTAATTATATTACATGAAAAATCGGGTGGCAAAAAATACAAGTCAGAAAAAACAACAACTGGTGTTGGCAGGGACAAACAGTCCGAGCGGTACACGTCGGAACGGTCGGCGAATTGTTTTATTTTTTTATCGTTTGATTTTAAAGCGTCTGCGGTGGAAGTCTCGTTCGAAAAACACGTTTAGTTTTCAAAATACAAACGACCCAATGCCGGCGCATCCTTCGAACCTTTTGGGGAAAGGGGGAGGCAGGATCGCCCGGAAGACGGAACTCTGTGAATGCCGGCCGCCGCCCATATACCGACGCATTCAGGACTTGGCGACGTATAAATCGTTTTATTCGTTCGACAATAGCCTCATTATTATATACCTCACAATGGTAAACATAAGCGATATTTAATGTTTTACGGTTTTAAAATTGTACGAAAAGTTGTAGAGTTTAAATGAACATATAGTATATTTGATATTTCTAGAAAGACGGTTAAGTTTACTTTCTCTTTTCTTTTGAAACATAATAATAATGTTTTACCTATAAAATTGTTGCTTTTGTCACGGAAATATTCGATGAAACGAGAATCAATCTTTGTGTTTTCAAGATTTTTAGTATTTTAATAAAAGCTCATAGAATAACCTTATTGCGTTCGGCGTTCAAGGTATAATAATAAGGGGCCTTGTAATATACTTTATAAAATTATAACCGTAGTAGTTTTACTATACACAGGACTTCGGTGTCTTTTGAAAGTTATCTCATATCATTTGCCGAGAGAGCTCGAGTCGCGTCATTATTTTCTTCGTATTTAAGTTTTCTAATAATTGTTTTATTTGTCAGTCGAAAAGTTTGTGATATCCACCTTAATCTGAAATAACAAATGCCATCAAATCGTATTAATAAAGTCCTAGCGAGGAGCGCTGACATTGTCAGTCTAAAGAAAGAAAAAATGCTTACGGTTATCTAATATTCGTCGGGAAAGGACCGTTGCACGATGATTATAGTTATGATTTCATCGGTATATGATTCTACACGCCGGTCGTAAGTTCTATTGCTTGTTCTCAGAACGACTTGCATTCGATCCCCCGAGACGGCGGCCGAAAAGAAACCGGTGCCGTGACCTGTTTAACGAATACATAATAAAATTGTGAATCGTAAATAAATTCAAACAAAAGGAACTGTTACCGCTCGGTCGGCGGCGTGGCTCCTTCCGTCGCTATTATTATGTAAATCACGTATATAATTTTCATTTATCAAAACACTCGTAATAATTGTCCCCTTGGGCACACGTCGTCATCGAGTTCGTCTCTTTTGAAATAATAACGTTAAAAACAAAAAAAAATTAATATATTATTTATAAACGAACCGAAACTCGAGTAATTATCGTATATCGCCGATCTCGCGGCCGAGTCGCGCGGAAAAATATGGACTCGACTCTCGACACCCTCGTCGAATCCTTGTCCTGCCCCTTATTTTTATTTCTACGGACTTCGAGTACCTAAAATCCGATTGAAACGTTGCTCCGAGCGTTTCCAGATTTCACCGTCTGGTATATATATACACGTGGTACGATGAACGACCGAGTGTTATTATAATATCGACGTGTACTTTCCGCGAACGCTCTCTCAAAAGTCTATTCGCCGTAAAAGACTTTGGCGATATCACTTCGAAACTTCGAAATTTAATTAACGTCGCCGAGACGGAGAGCCATATCCACTTTTGCGGCGGCGGCGGCGGCGAGCTCGCACACGCGCACTACTTGTCAAGATAATTAATTATATTGTCACTGTATTAATGCCTATTAATTATTGTCTCGTGCAGTTTGTACCCCGCGTACGTACGCGCCCGCGGTGCACATTATTTTACCATAAACTGCACATATACATTTAACTCGATTACACACTCACGTAACGTGTGTACATAATGTTATTTAAACATATATTATACCAGACCGTATATGATTCGATCGAAATGAATTAATGCGCTATTGCGGAATACAGTCGCGGGTGTAAATAATGCAACGCCGCGGACCGAACAATAAAATACGAAAATAAAAGTACACTATTGCAATCGTCGAATGACGGAATCCTTTTCGCGATATTTTCCCCCTTCATCACCGGTCCTTTTCTACCGACAGCGTATTGTTCACGATGCAGATGATATTAATCAAAAATATTGTCACGGTCCTCGTTTCGATGAATAATACTATATTATGAAAATGTGTTTTTCTGAAGACGTGTGTGCGTTTGTACGAGAACTTATTATCTTTTCGGTTTTTTTTCCGATAAATCCGCGATCTTCGTTGTAGGTTTTTCTATATATATTGTATAGTATTTACCGGAACCGGCGGCGGACACGAGTAAATACGATTTTCGAGCTCGCGCGGTCGTCAATATTTACGTTAATGTATGTTTCCAACTACGCGCTCGTGCGAATCACTACTGTCGCGGCGAATCGCGTGAATATTATATTATCGTAGAGCGATGTTCTACGTAACGGTCGTTTTGTTATCATTGAAAACGTTCGTACGGATCGCACATCGAATAACGTCAACTCGGGTCAATGAAAACGACGCTTTTAGGAGGTGAATATTTCACAGTGTTGAATATTTAAATTCGTTTTCATTCCCGAGGCCCTTGTGGTTTTTTTGAAAATATTATACGAAAATTATAATATTACGTATTTAAACCGAATGATATGTGAAACGAATTTTGTGCTTGTAGTGCATTTTTTTACAGCTCGCGTGTGCAAAAAAATTTCGATTTGCATTTAAATATCGAAATACAACGAAATCGAATATATTTTAATATATAGTTATGATTTATGTGTCGAAACGATTATAACTATAGTGAAAAATCGAACACGCGTGTATGTATTACAGAGATCAAAACGTTTATTTCGTAATAGTGACTAAAAAATAACTAGCTAATTTAATATATAATAACTATTCAAATTTATTCGACTGTTAAAAGTTTAACGGCGTTTTATAGCGTTTTAAATTTTAGATGAGCTGATGAGTTTTTACTAAAATCATACATCGAAATAATGGAATTGAGAAATAAAATTACCGTCAATGAGAACAACGTTTATATCCAATGACTTAAGATGGCTAAAATGCGCGATTTCAACATTACAGAACGACGAAAAAAGAAATAGGTTGACGTGATTTGAGAGGTGGGTAATTTGTTTCGGTCTCGTCGGACTTCCGGGCGTTTGTGCAAAAATAGAACGCGCGGTTTGCGTCTGGTTAGCTAGTTAGCAAAAAATTGCACTGTGTTTGAGCAGTTAAGCATAATGCGTTTGGGCGAGTGATTTTAAAATATTGTAATGTGTTTGGGCGACCTTTTTCTTTCTTTTTTTTTTTTTATAATCAAGGTCTGACAATAGCAATTCCTTTTGTTTGTTTTTTAAGACTTTGAACACGACCCCTGGGTACCATTGTTTTGCCAAGTAGAAGCAGCCGGTACGACACTGACATCCGGGTTCGTTTTGTTCATTTATTTGAACTTTGATCTGTTTCATCGTCGCATTATACATATTATCACGACGAGCCAAGTTTTTTTCCGAAAACATCGTTTTCTAAATTCAATATCACATTATTCGGTAATATATTCGTAATACGTAGAATCTTGTTGCAAAAAGAAAAAAAAAACCGAGGGGAAATAATTAATCGACGAGCGAAGAATAAACTATCCATCGAACATTGTCGACTCTAGAAATTCGGGCGAGGAGCCGCCCCGACGACGACTGTATCGTCGTTTTTAATCGATGAGATTTTCACCATAATAATCGTTCTCGTCACTCGAGAGAAAGTTCACGCGCGTGCTCGCGCGGACAATAAAACTATTCTCATCGATAGCGGGAGCAACGATAAATCGACTGTTCTGGCCCGTCACGCGCGTACGAGAGAAACTATATTATGGTAAATTCTCGCGGCGGACACGCTTAATAATATCGTTGTAGTCGTAGTAATATCGAAACTACGCGACAACTAACGCGTCTGCCGCGCCGCGATAAGGTCGCCTAAAGTATCCGATAGCATTAAAATATCGTTCGTCGATCGGATGACTCGCCGTTTCGCGATGTTCGATCACTCGGAAACGTCTAAAATCGCGAACGCTTGACGTAGGCAATCGGCGACCTCTGTATAGTCTGTTTAGTATGAAATTTCAATTCCGACGACGACTCGCCCTTTTATCGGGAGGGCTTTTTCGTATGATATGTCTCTGGTGATTTTCGCGAATTCGATTGTGTTTTCGTCGTTTGCGCGACTTTTTTCTTTCTGGTCTGATTTTTCAGTACGATTTTTTCCGTGTGTAAATATAGATCTGGGGCGTTGTCGCGAGCGTGTCCAAATATTTTCCGTAGTAAAGTGTATTTTCAATACTTTATTTTCATCGTTGATTCGACGAAGAAGCGATTTTCAATACGATTTTTTCGGCGTCCAATACGCGATTCGTACGAATACTTTGTTGCTATCGTACGGTAATTTAATTTTTCCGTTTGTTTTTCGAGCCACACGAATCACTATCGAAACACAATCGTAATTATTGATCGCTCTGTATGAAATTACTATATTATACTAGCTGAATAACCCGGCTTCGCCCGTGTGCAGTATAACTTTTTATTTTATCAGTTTTTTTTTCATTTTTACCCCTTTTACCCCTTTTAACTCCGGTAGGTGTCGAATTTAGGAAAATCCTTTCCCATGGGGTCTCCACTGTATAAAACAAAACTGCTCACCAAATTTCATACTCAAAGCTCCAGCAGTTCCGGCCAGGCGAATTTTTCTAGTTTCACCCTTTTTACCCCTTTGAACCCCCTTAGGGTTAATTTTCTTAATAATTCTCTCCGTAAAAACCATCCTCGTACTTCAAGGAATATTAAAAAAAAAAAGAATTAGCGAAATCGGTTCAGGGGTTGTTGAGTTATGCGCTTACAACACATTTTGCGATTCATTTTTATATTATATAAGATATTTTTATGACTCGAAACAACGAAATAATTTATTATAAACTGCGTCGCACATAAAAATTGAAAAAAAAATATAAAGCCTACTCGATCGATTATAATATTCGACTGGTATTTATTTATTTTTTAATACTGTTTTCGAAAAGTTTTCGAGAGCACTCGGCACTCGAAATACTTTTTCGACGTATATACAACAGCGCGTCTAGAGTTGATATTTTACCGTACCCGAAGCGGCGGTTTGCCTTTTTCGGTCGCCGCGGCGGCGTGTTTGTTTGCCGATAAAACTATATCACGCGTCGAATCGTAGGTATACCCACTCGAATCGTTATTGTTTCGATACGCGATCATTTCCCGGCGTAATCATCTGCAGAAGGAGCACGTTTTCGTGTCACGGGCTTAGAGCACAAGTTTATGAGCCGCGTGAGATTAAAGGCGAAAATAATAATGGGTGTTTTCGCGGCGAATGCGTTCGTCCCGAGACAATTTACTCGTACACCGTGCGGTCGTAGAACATCTGTATCGACCCATCGCGGGGATTCGACGCGCGACCGTCGTCGTTGGAGTTTTCGACAAGAATTCAATCGAATTCAACCGTTGTTTCGGTCTTTCAACATAATAATATCATTGTAATAGAACCGAAAACAAACCGTTATTTCTTGGAATCTATGCGCGGTAAATTATAAACGCTAAAATACCTCTGAACTACGATCTGATCATTCGAGTTCGAGCCGGACATTTTCGTCCGGTCAGGTTCGGCGTTTGACGACGCGGGGCTCGAGAAAACTTTTGGAAAATTCGCCCGTTAAAATATAAACACATTAAATACACATTTATTCGTAATCACATAATATTTTGATGATTTTAATTATATACTTTTTTTTTTAACAACAATAATCCATACTCACTTTAACCTCCCAGGAAGTTTGTCAGGGACGACGTACATAGCATTTTTAAAATATTTCACATATATTATGTATAAACATTTGCAAAAAATTAGGGCTGACGGTATTTTCGGGGTAAACTGAAAAAAAAAAAAAATATTAAATATACCGGTTTAGCGAATATATCGTACATCGAAAATGCCGCGGTATTTATAATATTGAAATGGTACTAAATAAAGTTTGACCGATTCGGCAAACGACGAACATCATTATAAATCAAATCGTATCAAAACGCGCGCCGTCGGGTTTCGCGTTCGAACATCGGATAGTTCTTTGCGAACAATAACAATATTAATAATAACGATGTCCATTAGTCGTGAATTTGCTTTTATCTGTTTACCTAATTTATCAAATGGCAAAACAATTATTTTTCTCGTCTACTGCGCTCGGAAACCCTAACGACAAACGATTACGACCACGATGCGACGACGACGACGTCACGTTGTATAAATATTATGTTATCGTGTAATAATAAAGTTCGCCCTGATTGATTTTACCATTGTTTTCCCCGTTGTCTGCCCGGTCTCAATTAAACACTGATGTTTCGCTCTTTGTTTGCGATATCGTCGATAATTGAAAACGGACGACGGAAAACAATTTTCGATTTGCGAAACGTCTCCGAACTCAATAAATTATAATAATTATTATGGCGAGACGTTATTGTTGTCATTTTCCGTTTCGATGGCAAAATATCGCGTTTTATCCCGTCGTATTTATACATTTAAATACAATTCGCATACCTACACTGTTGTTTTCTAATAAAAATGCAATTATAATAATACCCGCGGCGGTAGCTATATTTATTTTTCTAACCAAATTTATACGTTTCGTAATCGCCTTAAGAGCCGTCAGCTGGGAGTCTCGACGATGTATATTATTAAGTACATATTAGGTACGTTTACGGTATTGTCTGTTTTATGGAAAAAAAAAATAATAATAACTAAAAATAATAAATAGTTATTAATTAATATAAACTGACGATTATCGATACGCGTCTATTTTGAATTGCCGCGGTGAACGCAAGGCCGTTACTCAAGACTTAGATTAGACTGCGCTACAAATATGTATTTCAACGACGCGCAGACTAAGTTATTATGACAAGAAATGATTTAGAGAAAAAATAAAAACGAGAATCGGCAGTGGAGTTAAAACGGGCCGACGAGAACGCGTCGTTACTATAGGTAGTAGTCTCTATGTGACGTCTAGGGATTCCAATATCGTAGATAAGTCGAGGGGGTCGAAATCACTCGGAATCGTCTATACGCTGAACGTTAGTGTAAACTATCAAATCGTCGGAATCGAAAAACAAAAACTGTATTTTTCACACAACCTTCCGGTCCTTCTGGGCAACTGTTCGTGCGCCGTTTTCTGCGGTCTCGTCGCAAATCAATAATAACAAAACGACATACGAAAGTATAATGTTCTGCTCGCGCGCGCGATATTATACGCCGCCACACACATTACAATATCCGGGCCGGGTATCGCGTTTTCGAGGAGCTGTTTCGCCACGATTTACATCATTTCTGTCGGTCGTTGCCGTGGGTCTGCGCGCAGCATTGCGATGCGGTGAAATATAATAAAACGCACGGCGAAAAAATTATCGTCCGCAAAAACGCGGGGGCGGACGCTTCCTCCGCAGTCCGCTATCTTTAGGGAAAAGAGGGTTTGGTTTCTCCCGCACGTTTTATTGTAGACCCGACAGAATCGCGTGTCTGTAATGTTTCTCCGAACGTAAAAACCGATCGATCGAAAATAAAGGGAAAAAGAAACTAATAATAATAAAAACGTTATAAACCGATGCTTCATCGGTCATATCATGTCGGTTTAGCGTCACCGACAGGCTTAAATGTAGCGTACCGTATTTACGTAGTCTATTATTCCGTTCGTACGGAATAAAGAAAACATATCGACGAACACACACACACACACAATCGATAAAAATATAAAACGCATCGTATTTCAGTGCAAGCTCGTGCAAACGTCGCGAGGAGCTGCACTGTGCGAACATTCGTAACGCGAGGAAATTAACGACGAATTTTCCGCGAAAAAACGGAGCGCGCCGCAGTGCACGAAATACGTGACACGTCGTCGATTTGAAAACGTCTCCGAACCGGGGCATAATGGCCGGCGTTCGGTTTCGCGCGTGACAGCGTAACAGAACGCGCGCTTCGTCGTGACGAACCGTTTCGTAACGACGCACGACGAGGGTAATTTAATCAGTCGCGTGGATCGGCATATTATCGTGTGATATTTCTAAAAAGTCGTAATAATATCCGATATCGTCGGTCGTAAACGTCGCTTGCAAAGGACAACTGTACGGCTTTCGAACAATTTTCCAAACAAACAGATAAAAACAATAATATGATAAACGTACCGGAGACTTTATTGTTCCGACTAAAATTGTTTATCAGAAACCATCTCTGAAGTGGTAGAAAGAAGAAGAAAAAAACACTCGCGCGCAACACAAACTATTATGTAAATAGCGAGACCGTCTAAAACATAAATAATATACGCCACGGCGATTTGAAAGGACGAGAACTCTCGGCGAAGGACACGGTGCGTTTCGAGTGTGTCCCGATCGGCGGTGTTTGACGAACGTATTAACGAGCGCGGCGCGGCGGCGTGTACGCGAGAGATTATTTTCTTCGCGACCAAAAGGATCCGTCGTAATAATCCGACGATAACCGACAAAGTGACTGCGACACCCTCACTCGAGACGAATTAAGGACGAGTCGACCGCGACTCGAGTGGTCACGTCGTCGACCACTTGCGCGTATCGTTTCGTTTCTCGCCGCGGTCGGCAATAATATTCCTCGCACAAACCATAACGTCTAGCACACCGCGCGCTACCCCAGACGACCCCGAGCTCGTGTCGCGTTTGTCCGAGACGCGATGTATCCGTTTGCGTACGTTTATCGCGCGACCTGTTTGCACAAACGTTGTGATTACTAAGGCGAAACGTGATGTGTCCGAATACGTGTTCGTGTCCAATAATACTTGGTTTTAAAACGAAAACGTCTTTTTGTGACTTGAATCCGACGACAATGACGGTTGTTTGGAATATCTTAACCGTCGGAAAAAATATCGATTCATCATCGGTCGATCTTCATACGATTACGATGGTCGTCGAGAAATCGACCTGGGGACACGACGAAAACCACGTAAATCCTTTCGTCACGTATTCGCATATTTGGTTAGGAAACACGACTATAGAAATAACCACGGTATTATATTTTAGTTTTACAATTTTCAATAATTTACACGTTGAATAGTTTTGCGGTTTTTTTTTTTTTTGTTGCCATAAACGCACGATTTCTCGTTTTTGTTATACTTTTCCAACGGTTAAAAACGAAAATAAATTCTCACCTACATAAAAACACGTACTCTTACGACCTACACACACGGTAAAACTTTATGGATTTGTCTTCGAAATTTAACGATATTCGTAACTTGGATTTTTTCTTAACGCTAACACGTCGTATGTATTTTGACGTAAATTAAATTTCACACGTCGTCGTCGGTTGTGAAGAATTCGTCACTGCTAATCGTCACGCACGTCCGAACGCGACGCTTCCAAACAACAATAATAATAATCAAAAAATCTGATAAAAAAACAACTTCGAACGTTTCGTATCGCACCCAGTGTCGTGGGTGCGGTCTGTTTTCAAAGTAATTCTAAACAATTCAAACAACGTGTTAATTCGTTTCTCGTGTGGCCGTATCGTTTTGCAAAATTCTACGTCTCGTGCTGAGAAATCATCGTTCTGCACCGCGAGGACCTTGAATGTCGCGAGCAAATGTCGTGCCGCGAAACGTTCACGCGTAATAAGAATACGTTTCCGAGTAGTGCACTCGGATGACGTATCACAACGGTTTTTAGCGCGTGTAAATTCCACGAATTAATTTAATACCCGCGCGATATCGTATCAGCGCGGGGAGTCCTTCGTCCCACGCGGCGAAAACGTTCCAGTTAAATCGCGCGGGATCGCTGCACCGTTACATAATATTGTTATTTGCCGCGTCGTCGCCGCGTGTAGAATATCCGAAGAAAAGCGCGTGAAAACGCGCTCGTCCCCCGGGATTCGGGGTCCGTTCCCGAGAGCGCGTAGTATTTATTCATTTGTTTTGTCTACGTACCACGGAAGACGCGCTAAAAGTTATCGCTTATTTGAGCCCTTCGATCTCTTTGACGAGTCGTTCCTTCGTCTCCTTCTATCTCTACGAAAGTTTGCGCCACGTACTCGGCCGAGTATTTCCTCCCGGAGCGAGGAAATCAAAGACCGAAAAAGAGAAAAATAATATAAAGTAAGGCTTGGATTTTAAATGCGATACGAATATTAAAAAAAAAATGCAAAATATTATTTAGATTTTTCCAGTTCTCGCGGTACGATATTATACGACCGAGCGTAAGTCTTGTGAAAAGCATCGTTTCGGAGCTTCGCGAGAATTTAATTCAACGTGCGTTAAAATACATTGTCCGTAGTAATAATCGCAAAACTGCCGTGTGAATCCGTTGTAGTTTTTTCGATTACGAACCCTTGTACAGTTACAGATCGTTTGTCTAATGTATGTACGAGTATTGCGCCCCGTCAAGGGAGTATGCCCGCGTCGCGTTTAAAAATTAAAGCCCCGCCCGTTCGTGTTCGGACGTCTTTCGCTGAATATTTGATAGCCGCACAGCCGGGAGACATCATTTCGTAGCGACATGTTTACGGCCGAACGTCCGTCCGTCGAGTGACTGTAATCGTTCTTCCGTGCGGGACGTATAGTGTCACGCCGATCACCGGCGCCTTTTCCTTGGGATATACCCCGTTTGTCCCTCTTCAATATTCTTCCGTCGTTCATAATTTATTCAAACTCGTCTGACTTCCCATTACACCTACTGATATTATTGTTTCCGTCTCGTCGCTATTTCTATACGTTCGTCAATTATTGTTCGTTATCCGGCGTGGTACGAGTATATCGATTGTTTTCGAAATCGTTTTTCTGTTTTCTTATATACAGTGACGGATTCGAGGATATAATAATATATAGCTAGTGAGAGAGAGGGCGAAAGAGTTTTTTTTTTTTTTATTAAATTGGTTTCTGCGTGAAAACTCGTCCGTTGAAAAAACAAACGTATCAATAACAACTGTTAAGTTATGTTTTTGAATTTCAACTCAAAGCGTATTTACTTTAAAACACTGTTGATGGACAGTCACTGCTATAGCAGTTATGGTGTTTTAAGTAGCAATTTGAGTATGACTGCTATAGCGGTTATATGTTTTTAAGTCGTAAAATGGCATAACAGCTATAGCAGTCATGTTCGTTGTGGGTTTATCGTGTTCAGACAAATGTAATGTCCATTTACGACTTTACAATTTTTTCTACTTTCGTTGTTTTTATTCTTTTATATTGAAAATAAAAGCTCTGACTCATTTTTTATCCGAAGCAATAGTTAATGAGATAATATAAAAGTGACAATGAAATTACAGCAAGATGCATGACTGCTATAGCAGTGATGTCCTTCAATGTGTTAACGGCGACTAGATGTAGACGATTTGTGATTATCACTAGTAACGACGAGATACTGGCACGTAGAATAAACAAATAACAAAGTATTTATTATATTACGAATGAAATAATTTTATTAAAGACTATTGGAATATCTTTAATAAAAACGTAAGACAAGGCGTATTAATTTTGTATTTTAATTTAACTATATCATTATTGAAAAACAATCGATAGTTTTTTATCAAATTATTTTATTTGATATTATTTAAATAACACGTTGTTATTGTTATATGACCGCTAGACATTGTTTATTTTGTTTCGTATTGTTTTCTTTTTTAAATAAATAACGCTATAACACGCGGTTTCGACCGAATCGTCGGAGATTCGGCCAATAAATACGCCGTCGTCGTTCGGAAGCAGCGCGAGCGCAGTGAACCGAGGCGGAACTTTTTAAACGGCTTTGAAAAGCGTCTCTACAACGTCGAGAGATTCGTCTCGATCGACGCGCGCACAGCCGCAGTCGTCCTGCGTCAGCTGAACGACGTATATCCGTTCGCGGTATTCGCACGCTTCCGGGGTCGTTCCTCGTCGTTTCAAAAGACTATTGTCCACTCGCCGCCCCCGCGAACAACAGAGTCCTGCGGATCTCTCGCGCGCGGCGTCGATTAATTATCGCGAACGGCGGCGATCCATCGTAATATTATTACTATCGTTACGCGGCGTTTTTGTGACGGCCGCGGCAAAACATCGTTACGCGTGCTCTTCTAAATGATATTATTTATAGTCGTCCCGAGCGCCGTCGACGAATTTATTATCTCATCGGATCGGATTATGAATAATTAAACCGCCCCGTAACGACATAATAACGCGCCAAACGTATGTGCGCGACGACGACGACTTAGTTTAACGCATTATATTATTTACGCGCGTGTCTACTTACCAGCCGATGGGTTGTATTTATTCGCGGATTCGATTAAATACTTTATCTTCTTGTAATTTATGCTTTGTCATCAATTATTATGACTCGACAAGCACGCAATGTGTATAGGTGCCGCAGTGCGGATTAATTCCTCACTTAAACACTGCGGCATTAAACTATTAACCGCGTTAGCCGAATAAATACGTACACGCACGCACACATATACGTATTATGAAATTTCAAACGCCATCAAGTCGGTTTGGTTATTTGCGCCCGTTTAATTATTTTTGCGCCTTTTATACGCATCAAAACGTCCTCCTAAAACACAACGTTTCAACCTCGCGCCAGGTGGAATTCGCAAAAAGAATCACTACGTACCTGCGGGTGTTCGACCGGTTTTTTATTTTGTTATTTTCGACGTCAAAACTCGAAAACCGAATGCGAGACTGGCCGCGATTCGATCGACGACGTACACGAAAAACATCGGAAATATTTCGTGGGCCCGACAATTTTTTCTTTTCGTCAGCAAATTATCGACGACGGTCGAATTATTTCGACGAAATTCTACGAAAAACATTGCAAATCAATTATTATTATATTGCGATCGAAAATACAAAAAATGACATTTTTATTTCCCAATCCGTCTTACCTGGAAACTGTTTCGAAGATTCCTCAAAAGTTGCTCCGACTTTTCCGCGCGCGTTCGTTATAGTGGAAAATTCATTATCCGTCTTTACGAACGTTTGAAAGTTGAAACTTAACGAAACAAGAATGTTTCGACACATTTCGAGTGAACGGTATTCGTTGTTTTGACATTCTTAAAATAATTCATAGTGTAATTTATATGGAATATAAAAATGGAGGCTAAACACTCGTCCGGTTCAACTCTGAATTGTTTTTTCGACAACAGTGGCACATTGGATTCAAATGTAAAAGACCAAATCCCGTGCAATATCGATAACCCGCCGTCGTCTGTATCTCATCGTCGCGAGTCTTGATTGTCGATCTATTTTTAACTTTAAAAAACTACTCTGCAAATATTTTCCACTCTTATACAGCTTGCCGTGAATGTTTTAATAAAATTTTAAATAGTCTTTAAATATTGTATTTTCGATTCTTTTTCACTCGCGATCGCATACGTCCATTAATAGTTTTCTACACTCGAGACGTACGAGACTGCGTTTTTCCAAATTGTTACTTTCGTCCGACGGATGTTGGTTGATTTCGGTGTCTCCCGTAGGACTCTGCTCGATTCTCGGCATCCAAGTTTGTCGGTGATATACTAAACTAATATTATAAGATAGCACTTAACGTTTTTCCTGTGATAATTCTTAAACGGTTTCCGCGGAAGCTTCGACGACTGTACAACGTATATAGTTCATATTATATTACGTTTATGGTAATAATAAACACACTGATGGAACGTTTCGTAAATTCACAGCGCACTTTAACTTCATTAATAAAAAATCCGTTAATTCCGCCGATACAAATTGTGCGTTTCAGTTGGGATGCTACCCGTTTTCCGACGACAAATAAATAAATAAATACTCGCGATGAGAGTTAATTTAAATTGTCGAGAACCTACGTAACGATCAAATATATCCAATAATCTGTCCGTGTATTGTACGCGTGTCAGTCCCTTTTGTTTCGTTTGATTGAATTTCGTTCCATAATACAAACGACGCTCTCCGCTTTGGCGTTTTATCGTGCCATTAGCGAACTCGTTTGAATATATCGCGATTATCGATTCGTATATTTATAAGGTTTGAATTACTCGAAATTATTTCGGATAAGCTCCGAAACGTCCGTCGCACAATAGTCCCGATTGGAAATCCAACACGAGCGATATAAATTACCGGAGTGATTTATTTTTATTCCTTACTCGGGAAAAAGTTTGCGAAACGATTGCAATAACCACGCCGCTGCGGCGGGGCTGTGTGTTTCGATCTTGTTTCATTGTGATTATTTTCTTTGTAATGCGTTCGGGGAATATGACGTAGTGTCTAAACACGCTCGTAGTTTTAGCCTATGATTTTTTTTTTACTTTCTTTTTCCAATTTCTTTTCATAACAAACGAAATGCGATCGATTTCGACTTTATTGCAGGTAACCGTGGAACGCAATAAAGTTGAAGGAAAAATAAAGATCATTTTTTTCAAACATCCTTTGACCAATTATTATTTATACACTTATAATTATGTCGTTTAATTTATTCCTTCGCTGTGCGAACTCTTTAATATTCTTTCGTCAAACAATTGATTAATACTACTTCGATTTTCCATTTCGAAATGGAAATCCTCGTTTTCAATCTCGATTGGCTATTATTTTTTATTGTAATTGCCTTGAAGGTCACGTTTTTTTATTTTTCTTCTCTTTCGACAAATCCTTTGAGGAATTGCGTAGCTCGTTTTATAAAAATTCGATTACAAAAAAATAAAAGCGAGGACTTCTCGCGATTCATCGCACGCGACGACAGGCGATTGTCGACAGTGCTCGGAATATTATAACGGCGCGGTGTTTATCGGATAATAATATTATTGGTGTAGGGATCGTTGCGACGTGTCGCACGATAGCGAATTTAGTATAAAACGCTACTCGAAAAGAAAAACGCAATAATGGGGTCTTTCGAATGGATCTTGCTTTCGAGAGCGTAGGAATGCGCGGATTAATGAAAAATGTCGATGAGCTCGACGTAAAAAGTAATGGAAACAGAACGCTTTGCGCCACGAATCTGGAACACCTCTCACAGGTAGACGTTTGAAAATCGTGTATTATACACGCAATCTGTTACTACGAAAGGTTACAGATTTTCACGAAACTAGCGATTTATTAAAAATACGAAATCCGACAATTATATTTCTCGCGTATTTTAATGTCACGCGTTGTTCTTCGAAGATTTATTTGCAACCGTAGATTGCAACGTTGTCTGTAGAAAATCGTAAATATTTCAACGACCCACCGACGACAAAATTGGGTTCGTCCGCGTCGCCTCGCGGAAATCACGACTATGCGCGACGACGACGTTTAAATCATATTTCCGTCTCTCCCTTTTTCGTTTTTATTTATTCCAACGCGACTCCTTAAAACGTACCGCGCTTGTTTAGAAAGACATCAATTATTAATGCGAACGGATGATATTTTATCGTATTCGTAAAACTCAAACATCAGTAAAAGTTTTATTTTATAGTCGAAAAGGCTCCTCTCCTCGTAGGTCGTCGTCGTCGTCGTCGTCGTTGTTGTTGTTGTTGTTGTTGTTTTTTTTTATGGACACGTAACACTTTGTTTTTCTTTTCTTTCGAACAACACTCCCCGGGGCAGTGAAAGTATCTCGAAACTATCGTGCACAGCGCATCCGATCGATAATAAATCGGTCACAGATGGAATACTCGAAAAGGCTATACTATCTACAACAGTCTCCCGGCTAATTGCAAATAAAAATAAAACCAAAAGAAAAAAGAGACGCGTAAAAAACAAATCAAACGTTGGCCACGAAATATATTTTTATCGCACTATATAAAAACCTCCTCGACCGTTATTTTGTAACAGCATTTCGAACGACCAACCTTCGCCGTGTGTATTTGTTTTTCTTCCGATATTTATTCTTCTTTTAAATTCATCGCCGTAATGATACGCGATCGCGGCAGAAATCACCGACTGGCGTTGAATACTCGAGCGGAGATAATTCGCTCGCTCTCGGGGATTAACCGAACACGTTTGTCGTTAACAGTTTTGACGCACTCGTATCTTTTTCGATCGTTTGGGATAATGGCCGCCGGACAGTGGAGTTAATTTAGTTTGTTTTTTTTTTTTTGTTTTTAATTTTCAACGAAGACAATGGCTGACCGGACGACGAACAGTGCGAAATCCTCTTGTCGTTTCCGTGACTGTTTTCGTTTTGTTTTTTTTTTTCGCCAAAGGTACTTGTAGATCGAAAAGTCTTGTGTTGAGATTTTTAGATTTAATTTGATCGATTCAGCACAAACGGACGCTAAAGGTTCGAATATCGTTTCATCCGAAAGTCGTTTGTGTGTGTTCAGAAAAGTGAGCTTTGTTTTGAGCAAAATAAATACTTAAGAACAGTGGCCGAGACTTAGATTGCATTTTAACGTAGTATTGTTTATAAAACGGTAAATAGCTGATGGAACATTTTACCAACGTTTGTTTCATAGTGTTACAGCATGAATAATATGCGTGGATATTTTTGGTCGATTTTTCTCCTTGGTCGGTTTGATACAAAGTTTCGACGAACGAGAGTTGGAACAGCGTGAGTAGATTTTCATGTTTGGTGACGTGGTTTAATAATGTCAAATAATAATAAAATAAATCCCGGTGCCGAGTGCAGTGCATCGAGGATGTTATTTATTTTTATTAATTCAAGCGGTTATTTGTTTCCATAAACATTTCGGTTTAAATCACAAACGTACAATATATTATTTATATCTCGAAACGTCACATTCTTTTTGATTCGATAAATGTTTGAAATCGTATCGGGTTTTTTTGTTCTTCTTCGACGACTACGTTTGTGCCGAATGCCGGGAATCGCGAAAATCTGTCTTTGGAATTTCTTAGGATTTCACTCGAAGAGTATACAATATTTTGAGCGTAACGAACGAATTATTTCAATAAACCGCGTTGAGATGTACATAATATTATAATCATCCACATGTCTAGGGTGAGGTACGTAACAACATATACATAATATTCGCGATAAAGAGAAAAAAAAAACACGAATCGATATGTTTTTCATAAATAAATTGAAAGCTATCCGGTTTTCGCTGTCATTATAACGAGCATATTGTTTTGTTTTATTTTTTTTTCAAAATAATCACATAGATTGACGATAATGATTGCCTTTTTTTTCTGCGAGTCACGTGAGATTATGAACGATAATATGTTGTCATTTTTTGAAATTCGTCGTTCGAATTGATCCGTACGTCGTTTCTGCGTTTCATTTACTATTGTACTAATGACAAATTCAGAAGTTCTCGGCAACCGCTTTTCAACCGGGTTTTTTTGTTGTTTTTTTTTTTTTCTTCTTGACACGATATAATCGTTGCGTGGCGAGTTCAGAGACTCGTCGATATTTCAACACACCGATGCCCTTAATTTTCCCGTACAAATCCGCCGTGCGAATCGTTGGCAATACGTTCTAGATCTGCACACAATGAAAATATAATAATATACGATAAACCGAATAAAAAAGGGTACCTATGGCACAGTTGGCCAAATTTCAGTGGCTCTCGAGTAAAATAGAATTAATCAAACATTTTTTAAATCCTATTTATCGTGTTGTGTAATTAGATTTATGTCATTTTAGTTAGTTACAAGAGGATCAATTCTCACATTTTTATATGGACTTTTTCAGTAGGTGCACATTATTTAATACTATAAACGACTCCATTTATTATGACCGTCGTACCGCTACGTGTAGTTATGTTTTTAAAACCGTCGGTGCAGGTGCCATGGTCCTTGGTAAAAAGACGTTTTGTTTTTTCAGGGACCGCGCGTACAGTTTTAAAAATCACGGTTGGCAAAAAATTGGCACTCGACCTAGAAAAGGTTCGCCGGAATACGATTTCGCTTAGAGTTTCGGCGCGCCACTGATCGTTAAAAATTACATCGCACACATCGTCGCGTTTATTATTCACGAGGTTCATTTCACATTTTAAGCCTAACCGAAATCTATCTTTAATAATCTATTCGGATTTTTTCGCATACAACGATAGACATTAAATTATATAATATTTATAAAGTCGTTTCGATAAACCGTTGTCGTTCGCGGAATCCGATGAAAGCACTGTCACCGGTTCGGCTCGAATATTTATCAACCGAAACGTATAATAATAATCTGATCGAGAGTAAATGGAAAAAAAAAAAAAAAACACGGAATAAATAATACGAGAGAGCACGGCGTAATATTATTGTTCGAAATCGGTGGGCATTATTCCGTCGCGGATCAATATTATCGCGGGTCCGCCGGGGATAAAGCGGTTAAAACGTCAGCGCGAGTAAATAAATAAAAAAAAATCGTCTTCGCAAATTAAAAAAAAAGAAAAAAAAAAAGAAGCGTTCGCCATAAATACGTTTCGCGATGTAAAACGAACGCGTAAATATTTATAACGAAGTGGAGAATCCAGTCGGGGAGGGAAAGATGTAAATACATTTAATCATGCCGCGACCGACTGCTGAAATTACGTTTTATGAATATTTAAGAAATATTAAAAGTCGAGAAGTGGAAAACGTCTTATTTTGGTCGCGGCACAGAACACACGTCCGAGCCCGGGCGCGCGAAACGATTTTTCACGCGGGGAGAAAACATTTAAAATGGTCGAATATTATAATCATCGTGTTCCGCGGACACACGTTCCGAAAAGAGAATTTACGTGTCAAAAAAAAAATGTTAAGCCGTTAATTAAAACCGGATTACTCGTCGCGAATCGTTATTCCCGCGCCGCGTGCGCTCCGACTATCAGATAAATTTTAAATTTAGATAAATTTTCGAATGATCATTTAATCTTTAGTATTGATCTAGAACCGTTCAACTTTCTATCTCTTTATTTCAGGCGCGCGTATAAATAAAACAATAGTAAATCTTGATCCAATTAAATTGATACTATAATACAGAAGTAGATTTTTATTAATTATGATGTATGTTTATACATTTATTTGTATTTTAAAAGAAGAATTAATTTAGTTTACCTCTATCTTAGATAAATTGTACCGTTGTTATCTTTATCTAGACGAATCTGGTCCTAACACTGGTTACGACAATATTATCAAACACTTTGTCGGATCCGCGTCGACTGTTTAGTAGGTACACGAGCATTGCAAGAACACCAATAACACTGATGTCCCCAAAGTCGTACGGTCGACGATCGGCACGAATCGACAATAGAATTTTAAATTTTTAGGAGAATTAAATTGTTAAAAGTAGCTATTTTCGCTTCCGTTCGAAAAACGTCGTTTCCGAGACGATTCGCACGTCGCGTACTATATTATCTCGGTTATGGTCGGCGTCGTAAAAAACGCTTTCGATCGACAGCTTTGTCCTTTGTCGTTTTTTTTACTCTTTTTTATCGAGTCGTCGAAACGCCAGCAGATTATTTTTAATGTATGTTTACCGACGGAATGCTACTCGAGAAACGTTTTTAATTCGTCCGTCGAATCGTAATAAACATATCTGTATTATATTATTTTTATTACGAAACTGCGATGATCGCTGTTCTAATTTCGGATTCCGCGACGTTATACGGAATGAGAAAGCTATTATCGATTCCGCAACGATGCGCAATTCGTTTTTACGACCGATACATTATTGGTTGTTTTATAGTGGTTACACACTGCTTTCAATCATTATCTCGAGCGCGGTGCTCGTTCGATCGGGCCATCAGTAATTGAGTCGAGTCTACTTCTCGGAGAGTTGCAATATCGCGGGATCCGTTAAAAAAAAAAAAAAAAACCAAACAGCAACAAAATAAATACGTTTGTTTTTTTTTTTTTTCCCCCGAAACGATTTTCAATTTTAATACATTTATTTATTGTCGTAAAGTTACCGAGAAGAATGGCGATTTACCGATCGGTAAGTAATATATTTCACCGTTCGCTTACTTGTTGTTTTCGACTGCGCTGGTTTTGTCACATTTTTTTTTTTTGCGCAACGCCAAACCGAAACGTATTCCCAATTGCCGCGCGCAATTTATCGCTTCGTCAGACAACGCGCCGTGGTAATATAATGCGGCGACTACGCGTTTGGATTTGTCAATTTCGATAATTGGCTATTCGACGGTTTAATAACACAAATTGAATTCAAAAGGCAAAACCTGATGTCGCGTCGTCGATACGTTTATCGTCCAACACTGTAGCGTCTATAATTCGACTAATTCGATTTCAAACCTGTGCGGTCGTGTCTACGTCGACGGTAGTTTTCTTCTTTCGTCTCGGAACTCTATCCGCACGAGTCGTATTCCACGAAAAAAAATCAAAACCAAAATCAAAGCTCTCAAAACCCAAATCGTAACATCACGTCACGGCAGTGTATATCAGTAGTACAGAAGTTTTACGCGCGATCGATGACGATAGTTTACACGCGTTTCCTTCGGCGCGTCACACGTCACGCGTAACGCAAAAGACTGTTATCCTCAAGGACGTGCGTGAGAAAAAAATCGAACCCGAGCGGTCGCCGTCATCGATAACTCGCACGCGAAAGTGTTGGAGATTTTTGTTTTGCGTTTTCGTTGATTGTCGCGTGGCAGCGTGATATTTCGCGTTTAGTAAACGATTTACTTATCGCATTCGGTAGCACACGTTACATTATTACAATATTTCACATTCAAAGCACGCGGCGGCGGTCATATATGTATGGGTACTATAATAATAATAAACGAAAAAGAGAGCTTGAGCGAGAGAGAAAATATGAAACGAAATGAAAATAAATGGTCCGACGAGAAGAATATATTTTATTCTTTGTGCGCTGCGAATATAATATATATATATAAATAAAACGTGGAAAATCCGACCGGTCTGAAGATGATTTTTTTTCCATTATTACTGTTTGATTTCTTTATATTATTATGTACGCACGCGCGGGAGCGCTCGTATACACATTCGGGATAGATTGCCCACAAAGGCTCGCGCGGCTATTACATGATATTATTATTATATATACCTAGATAAATGTATATATTTTTCTCGGGCGAATCTCGTTTCTCCTTATCCTTTTTTTCCTAAAACACCGCGCGCGCTCGCTCTGACAAGTGCCCGTGATAAATCGTTCGACACTGTCCGTCGATTTCCTGCTTCCTCCCTGTCCGCGCCGCGCCCGATTCGAGGACACGTCGCGTTATCGGACCGAAACCCGCGAAAATCAGCCCTGCTCGTGCCGAAAGCAGGTGCGACCGAATGATTATCGCGGTTGATATCGGGGCCCACCCTTGCCGGGGAACGATGCGTGACAACCGCCGTGTCGACGTTTCGCAGTCGATTTTTTGACCGCCGACGTAGTTTTTTTTCTCCCCGTCGTCGTCCACGTTATACTACCTCGGATCCGTCGCGTTGAGACTCCAAATGATATAGTAAAATTATCGTTACATCGAGATTTGCATTATTGCATTTTAACGTTTTAGTCGATTTTACTGCTGGTAGCTTTCAATTTAAAAAAAAAACGTGTTTTCATAATGTATTATGTAAAAAACGAATAATAATATTATATTTAAAGAAAATATATATATTTGGATTTATGATAGCGTGATATTTTAATGACGACATTGTCAATAACAAAATTATTATAACAACAACGATTATCAGACCGACTGCAAATATACGGTTGTAGCGACTGGGAAATCTAACGAAAGAGACGGGTAAAAAAATACGACGTAACCTTAAATCGATCGCGCGCGGGTTATTGGCTACCTGCTTAAAATATTTAAACGTCATTACTAAATGTCCCGAGACGATAAACCGACGAAATGTATTGTTTACCCTAGATTCAACAACCAATTAGTTTTGGGGAATCGCAACGTACTGTATCGAAACGATACTTGGCGAAAATAGTGACGAGGAATTTCGAAATAATACGATTTGCACATGAAAAATGATCAGATGGTATTATTATCACCGGTGATTTTGAATTTAAATTACATAGTTAATAAATTATAAATTACACGCCGTATTAAAACTACAGCAGAACCGTGTATACACATCGTATAAATATTTCGATAAAAAGAATAGTTAAAAAAGATAACGCCGTGTATAATATTATACGATATTATGTAAAAACTTTTTACTTACTCCGCGCGAATATTATATCGATATAAATCCTGGCGATCGATCGATCGACGGTTAACCACCATACGGTCTGGTATTTTTTCCCTCGCCGACGATTCCGGCTGTAAGTTTACGCCGCGCCGTAGTAAGCCGGGTCGAGATTTAAGCCCGCGGGCCGCGCCCCCACACCGCCCTGCCGCAATTCGTCTGCAGATATACCACGCGTTTGCAGTTAAGTAATGACGTCCTAAAACAGGCCCACCACGCACCCGGTGATATATAGTTTATAAACGAATGTACACGAGCATCGCGATATATCGCGTTACAGACCGTGACAGCGAACGTGTCTCGTGAAATCGGCGGCACGACAAATGATTACACGAGAATATCATGCAAATCATCGTAGGCGTAAACCGGAAGACGGGAGTAACGAGACGGGACGACTGCGTGGTTTGATTTTTCGTCAACTAAGAATAGAAATCGAAAAATATACGAATCACGTGGGGGAGGGCGGGTTTTCCTTACGGATCGATTTCACCTCACCCTTTAGTCTTTTTAGGTAGTAAAAGTGGCGACGAAAACGGCCGGATTTATTTCGTTTGAGCTTTTAAACTTTGAACACGACGATCGAATGCTATTATTCGGCCCGGATAATAGACGCCGCCGCCGTGACAATAACAATTGGGTTCGTTTTGTTTGTTAATTCAAATGTTGAACACAGCTGTATCGACTTAATAGTCTCGGGCGACCGACGAACTCAGCGTCTCAGCGATTAAATAGATAGAACAAAAAAAAGACGAATAGATGAATAATTTTTCAAAAATTTGGCTTAATCGATTGGCCAAAAAGAATACGTTTGGTACGCGCTACACAGTTGCCGCACTGAAAATTCAAACGAACGAAAACGTACAAAGGATTAAAAACCGAAACTTTTATAGAAAAACAAAACGAGACCGCAAATATAATAATATAATGTACTCGTTGACCACAGCCGGGAGACGGTTACGCGCGAAAATACAGAGCCGGTAATCGATATTATCGTTTAGCTATTTCTTAAACGTAATTATTTCTAAATGTTCCGCGCGAATCGCCTACCCATTATTCGAGACCAACGTCTCGTATCGAGTTCGCGGGTCGAACGAAACGGACCCGTAGACCGGCGGCGGCGGTAATGACTTTAAACTTCGCGGTGACCGCAGACGACGAGATTCCGCGCGGAAACCGAGTGAACGCGTCGATGTCATAACAATACGCGTGATTATCGTCCGCTCCGCGTGAACGATAGACGATATTATGTCGTGCGACGATACCGTCGACATTGGCGTCCCGGAGGCGGGCGAGCCGCACACGCCGACGGAAAACAAAACGGCAACAACGACGACGAGGCAAAAAAAAAGTTCGGCGGGCATTTTATTAATCGAAAAAGTACCTGCGCCGCCGGGCGCGTTAATTAAAACCCAGGGCGCAGAAAGTTCATTAGCGCGTCACGTAACTGTCAAAATATTTACCGAGAATTAAATCCATTACGGGATCGCCGCGCGTGCGTGGGGCGCGCGCGAAACGTGCGATTTTCAAAATTATTTATATTCCGAACGTTCGTCGTTCCGGTCGTCGCGGAATTAAATATGGCCTACGCGTAAAATAAAATCAACGTGCGTACAGACGTTCCGAAACTTTGTCGTTTTCGCGTTTTTTCATCTTTATTTGACCTCGTTCCTAAACGTTTTCCTCTCTCTCTCTCCTTTTTTTATCTTGTTATTATTATAATATTTTAAACTTTGACGGTTTCGTCGCACATCGGGTTTTGTCGTCGTCCCTCTGTGCAGAGTCACATTCACCGCGATGATAATATGACGCGTACGCGAAAGAAATAAAAAAAAAAAAAAATGAAATAAAAATAACGCGACGTTTTAATTAACTTTTTGAAATGACGAGACGACGATATCGCACAATCATGACGTGCAACTGACCCGCCGCGTGTTTTTATTACTCTATATAATAATTATCGGTTTACTGTTTTATAATAATAATAATAATAATAAATAATAACGAACGTTCGTCGACGTCGTCGTCGTCGTCGTCGCCATCAATGGAATTAATTGGATTTTTTTTTTTTTTTCATTTTATTTATTTGTTTGTTCCGTCGGAATGACGTTTTATATAACAATTTGGTATATTACGTACATCAAACCGAACACGACGCGCGTACGTCATCGACGGTATAATTAAAACGATTGTGCGTATTGCGCGCAGTGTATACAACACGCTCCGTTGAATTTCGCGAACAGGTATTTATCGCGTTGCGTCATTGGGTTTTGCGAAAACGAGCGATACAATAACCGACGACGTCGTTATTCGCGTCGAATCCGGAAGGTTCGCGACGGAAAATAATGATAAATATTCGTCGGTGTTTTTTTTTTTTTTTTTTTCTTCGGCGCGCGGCGACGACGACGTCTCGGCCGAGTCGATTTCCGGGGCCTTTGCGCGGCGATTCCGATGGGTTTTGTTCGACTAATACGGCTCTGTAGACGCACGCGAAAGATAATTGAAAAAAAAAACCCACTTTGACCCAATATCTATCGATAATATTATTAAAATGACAAACCGTCAATATACGTATTATGCGAAAGCGTGATTTCGACTTCGTTTTTATGCAATGTCGCTCGCAGTATCATCGCTCGATATGAAAATATTTACAATGCATAATTTCATTTCCTTGAAATCAAAGAGTTTATGCCTAGCAAAAATATTTCTACTCGTATGATTAAGCCGTGCCCAATAACAAAAAAAAAAACAAACAGGTATCTTAGCTATTTATGGAGGGGTTACGACTATTTAATATGGTAAAATATACTATAAAAGTTCATATGAAATAGTATTTTTGTGATTTAATGATCAAGTCGAAAGTAAAATAATATTGCAACTATTATGTAATATAGTTGAGGATTTTCTACGGAAACGACAGTTAAAAATCATAATAATATCTAGAAGTAAACTCGCGACGCGCGCGTTTCGCTCACAAACTCTACCAGAAGCGCGCGAATCGATTTGTCGGTTATGTTTAAGCCGAGGCCACAGATACGCGCGCACGTGTTCGCTATACGCAAACGAAAAACCGTTTTCTATATTTAAACGGGCCCCCCACACGGACTGTGCAGGTGCACGCTGTGTTCGCCGGAGTGTTTGATTGTCGGCTATGTTTTCGAGCGACGATTTGATTACGAGTACACGCGTAATAAACGTAGTACAAGCAGAGTTGTCGTGCGGTCTACTCCGTAGTCGACCGCGGTACGTAGCCTACTAGCTCTCCGAGTGGCCTCAACCTACAGGGACTTAGTACGACTATATTATATGATACGTAATAAATCGATAATACTCGTATTATGAAAAGTTGTGTAAAAAGCGAAAACTTTTTGTTTCGATGTTTTTCACTTTGTCCGGTTCTTTTATTTTATTTTTAATTATCAACACGGATAATAAATATGAATATGTGGGTCGAACTGTTCAAAAAATCAAACCTTAAGAGTTCGGTTTGGTTACGATAATCGAACCTGAAATCGTAGAAACTCGGCGCGCTTTGTAAGAAATTCGAGGGTTCGCATCGGGAGTTCGAGATTAAAAAAACGATCGTTCGGTACCCGGGTCCGTTCAGAATTTTAAGCTCGGGATCTCCGTTCGTTTCCAATGATTATTACTACGAGTAGAATTGAATAATTATTACGCGATTTTTATTCTCTTTACGAAATCGGGTTCGATCGAAACGAATCGATCCGGTAAATCGATGCGAATAGACGAGTTTTTTTTTTATTTTTATTTTAGACGAATGTTCTACAACAGCGACGGCAGAGTAAAACATAACTTTCGGTGGAGATTAAACTTTAGACGTGCCGCGTAATGGCTCGGACGAAATATACGACTGTAAATTATGATAAATACATCTGGTGCGAAGAAACGAAAAAAATAAAAACAAATTGCCAGGCCATCGCTTCGGCAGCGATCGTAATTCACATGCATTTGTTCGCGCGCGAAAAAGTACACGCGCGTGATACGTACGGGAAAACGACGGTGCGCTTGGATCGATACTAGACTTATCGCGTAATGGCGAACGGAAGAAAATATATATTTATTTTTGTTTTCAAATTTATTTCGCTGTTGTCAAAACGTAACGAATGAAAAAAAAAAACGCTAAATTCATATATATTTATATGTTGTATAAAATATACGAAACAGTATTATAATATAATATAGGTACCTACTATAATAATGACTCAGTCGTCGTAAAGCTCGGTTAAGAGGAATACTTAAAGGTTCTTAATTTAATATATGTGCATAAATATATATTATTTTTATCGTCGGAGAACGTTAAAAAAGAGTCAAAGTTTTTCTACTTTCTCTTTTGGGGTTTTTAGAAGAAAAAAATTACAGAGTGCCGTTTTAAATTAGAATAAGAGTTTTTACGAAAATAAAAAAAAGAGAAAAACCAAAAAAAAAAAAAATGTTAAGCTGTTTTTAAACCGCCGAATGCACTTAATACGTATAATCTCTGTACACTGTGTTATTGTCGGACAAAATCGATTTATGAACTCAAAATGATTTATAAAAATGTTACTATCGTATATAATATTATTAAGAACATTTCGAGACCTTTATAACAATTATTATAGTCGAATCGTGTAAACCACTGAAGCCACTCTTTCTCTCTCTCTCGCTTTCACACACACACACACATATTATATAGGTCGTATTGTGCTCGAAATAGTCATTTCCAAAAAAATAAAATTTATATATATATTTTTTCTATAATGCGAATTTCGCCGGATGGGAAAGAAAAAAAGTAAGTGGTTTTTTCTAAGGCAGGTAGTTTTTTTCTATTATGAAATATCGGATACGTTCGATGGTTTTAAAAGAAAATCGATAACGATATGACACTATAGCGTCAGTCGCAATCACATTAGTCTCCGCACAGTCGTACTCGGTCAAAAGACCCGAAAAAAAAATAAAATAATAATCGTTGAACGTGTTTTTCAATTAAATAACGCCAGCAAGGATGGGATTGGTAGTTTTAGTGTTTCGTCACCAAGACAATTACACAGTAATCGCCGAACGGTGATGACGCAGACCGCGAGACGTAAACGCAAACGTACGGCCGGACTTTAACGACTCGTAGACGATAGGACGAACGAAGAATTTCGGTCAATTCTTAAACGATATCGATCGTTAAAGGGAGCAAAAAAACGTATCGTTAGGTTTGGTAAATGATAGTTTCAACTTACCCGAATCCAGTTTATAGTGTTGTTTTTCAACAGAGTTAACAGCTGAAATCCATACAAGTCTTCTCGATAGCAATTGAATGAGAGCTATTGAAATTGTGTTGACAAATACTGTTGATTAAAATGATCTGAATTAATTCAATTTTTTCACCAGATTCAAATCTTCTCGTCGACACCCGATCCACTTACATTACCTATTCCGCCGTCGGTTTTATTTTTATATCTACCACTGGCTTACTAATTATTTAAACTCTATTATTATGTAAATATTTTTAAATTTAAAAATTGTATTTTATTTCGAATAAAAATTGTATACAAAATAAAAAAAAATTCAATTTTTAAATGCGACCCGTTGAATCTCGTATTTGAAATTCTTCGTAAAATATTAATTTTCCAGAATATATCGATATTTATAGCACAATAATGAATCTAATGAGTGTGCAATAATGATTGAAAAATTAAAAATCAACTTAAAACTTTATGCTCTCCGAGAGCGACGAGACCACGTGATTCGGCGTATTATGGTAACGTGATCTTAATCGATTTATTTTTACGAGGTCGAGAACGTGCGGCGCGATTTTATTGCATATTTCAACGTGTGTTCGATGTCGAACAGACTCGATCGAGACGCGATTCGAATGTATATTTTAATTACGATTTGATCCGACGGACTGCAGAAATTCAATTTTATATAGCGCATAAAAATTGTTTAATTCGATTTTAGGTTATTGACTGTGGCGAGTACAACAGACGGTAAAAATTAAAAATAACATTACGATGTATACCAATTATTCGAGAAGAATGAAAAAAAAAAACGCGAACGCGACTGCTTTTTACGACGCTCGGGTGCAGACTGATCGTCTGACGAGTGATACGAGCTCGTGTGCGCGAGCTCGTCGAAAAATATCCTTATTGCGCGCGCGCGCGCGCGTTCGGCCGCCCCTTTCGGTTTGTGGGCGTTACCACGAAAACGACAGCTGACAATTCTATTATCGTTAAGAGATAACAATAATTATTTCCTTTCCTTACCAAAACAAAAACAATATTATCATATGATTTTCAATAGTTATTATATAATTTTTTATTTGAAACATTTTTTTCTATTGTAAAACATAGATATAAATACAATTTTTTTAAATATTATTAAAAAATATGTCTGCAGTAAAAATATCTACCTCATTTAAGCGCAACGCTTGATATAAATAATAGTATTATTCGTTAGGAATTATGTTACGATAATGTTTTTGTAGTCGTCATTGTAGATTAAAATAATATTCGATAATAAATAATAATCGAAACGACCGTGTGAAATTCGTTATCCGGAAACGAACGGACGGGCATATTATATATTTTCTTAAGTGTGTTTCCGCGTGTTTTGAAATTGTTGACTTCGCGGACATCTCCGATCGTAATTATTATTGTATTGCTGCGATCGGCCTAGCGCGTCGACAATGGTCCGCAGAATTCTCTCACGAAGGGTCGTATATAATGAGGGTCCCGCGAGGATTTACCATTTCGAAGCAGCGAGAGCAATAATGGTATAAGTGCGACCGGTGTATATACATTTATTGTCCGGAAGGTATATCATAATATAATACTTACCCACACGATGTCCCACGACGATTCGCCAATTCAAAGCGCGGGGGCCAGGGGGGGGGGGGGTTAATAGAGTTTTCATTACTTGCTCGCCACTTGAAAATATAGCGAATCCTCGCGGGACACCGTGGGCGCACGTATACAATAATAAATAAAAGTAAAAGTACTCGCTCGGAAGGTCTGTCGCGTCGTGTCGTATCGATTCGAGATGACTATCGTTTCTCGGGGACGGTTAACCGACGACAGCAGTGCACGGACGAGATCATTAGTCCTCTCCCGACAGCGGCGCGAGAGAGACAGACGGAGAGACGAGCGATTCGCCGAGAGTGTAATGTATTATATATATATATATATATATATATAGAGGTACTCATTTTAAAATCTAAAACGTTAATCGTTCGCGTCCGAGGCGCCCACACACCGCTATACTATCTCGATCGCCGAAAATGATTAATCTCTCGTCGCGTATCGGATTCGAACGTCGTAGAAAACCCGAGACGCGCGATATAGACGCGTATTATATTTTAACGTAATATACGTTTATTATCACCTCTCTGCGAACACATATTCACGTCGATTAGTATTTGAGCGTCGAACGAATCACTCGATACGTACGCTGTATTATATTATATAGTCACGAGTGTATAAAATACATATTTTGCACGGTTGTAGAAAACTACGTGATAATACGACCGGATTCTCGCGCAATTGTAACCCATTATTGCGCTTTCTAAATCGTATAGAAATTAAAGTCCAAATCCGAAACTCCGGCGGAGTGTTTTACCATGCTCCGGATCGCACGTTTCGAGGTTTTCGTATTAAAATATGCTTTTTACATTAATTTATTTCATCCATATAGAGAGGTACTTTTTATGTTTTATAAAAAAAATAAATAAATAAAAACCACACGCTTTCATTTGCCGTTATCGATATTACTTGTTGTTCAAACAAATCGGTACGTAAATTTAGTGGAAAATTTAGAGAATTAATAAAATCGGAAAAATGTCCATAGATCCACCAGAAGACGAATTTTTTGTGAAAAATTCAAATCAGTTTTCGATGAAAATACCGGACGCGTCGTTATCCGAAACTAGCAGTTACTAATTACAATATTATATTACCGTGTAAAATCTATAATATTCGGCAATACTATATTTGCCTTTTGCTCATTCTAACGCGTTACATATTATATATTATATCATCGAAATGATAATTTAAATTTGGTCCTATTCCAAGGTTCGTTTTCTGTTTTTCACAAGTGTCCTAGTCTCGCCATTTTTTCACCGTCCCGTCGCTCTTATGCGCTTTCGAGTATAATGGACGAGCATACATTGCGTGCCACTCGTCGTCGTTCATTTATTAGACGAAAAATACTGCCACGCCGTCGTCGTAATAATCGAATCGAAACACAAATGACGCGTTCGCACAACGTGTTGCCCCGCTACTACTCGCATTCGAGACGATAAACACCCCGTTTGTCGACGACTAACAAACGACGAAAACAGTTTTTCGATTTTTAAAAATCGTCTACTTTAATCCGAATTATATTGGCATAGAGTCATAATATATTGTTTTCTAAAAGACGAGAAGAAGAGAAAACGGCCGGTTTCCTAAAATTCAGTTTTCAAAACAATAACGCGGTATAACTCGATTTACGAAAACGTGCACTCGAATAGTCAAACTTTATTACATTGACAAATATAATTTAGGATTTATATGGGTACACGATGTGATTTCATGAGCCAATTAAAAAAAAAAAAAACGCGTAAACTCGAAATACGAACACAATCGAGATAATTATATTACCATTATCATGAACGAAATCGCATTAAAATATTTTAAATTGCACGTGAATAATATGAAATATTTTATAATACTATAAAACTAATAGTAATAATATTATAAATTTCGATTTTCCGTGTTTTGCCGAGAACACGTTTTCCCGTATAATTTTACCTCGTCGTCGTCTTGTCGTCCACGTAATAAAATGTTGTTTTCGTTAAACGGTTACAGTTCGCGATCTAACCATGCGTGACGACCAAGGTCGCAGTTGACATGGATGGCGAGAACAGGATCATACTGAACGTCGGCGGTATCCGTTACGAGACCTACAAAGCCACGCTGAAGAAAATACCGGCCACGCGGCTCAGCAGACTCACCGAAGCCCTGGCCAATTACGATCCTGTGCTCAACGAGTATTTTTTCGACAGACATCCGGGCGTGTTCGCTCAAGTACTCAATTACTACAGGTAAACGCAAGGCGCGAGAAGGATTTCTGAATTTCGTGTCGTCGTGTTCTCTCGTGCGTGTGCAGTGGATGGCCTGTGGTCGAGCCAAGATTTCGAAGGAGCCGTGAAGGAGCTTTATATTTTTTTTATTACTGGTTTTCTATTCGATAAGTTTCCGAGGAAACGGGTAAAATCGCATGAAAAGTGTTTAGTACGCTTATAGTACAACTTTAAGTACAACAATAATCAATGTCGATATAAAAACGTTCGAGTGACCGCGCTCGTTATAATTTCAAATTTACAACGCGAGTATAAGAAAATCTAGTTTCTACAGGTCAGAAATTACGACTCGATTAACGCTGCAAAACATGATAAATATTGTCTACGAGATATTATAATCACATCAATCGAAAATCGCAATCGATCTATCGAGTTTCACTATATGATCACCTCATAGTAATACAATAGGTTTTTTTTTACCATGAGTTTTCATAAAATTGAATGGGTTAACCACAATGATATGACGTGATGAAATATATATTTAAGGATTTTTGTTTTTAGATTACATTAAAAGGAATGGGGGATTGTGCGCTAGGCCGAAACAACGAGTTTTGTGGTAAAATTATAAAAAACTGATGACCGTCGTTTTTGTGGTTCCATATAGGACGGGCAAACTCCATTATCCGACCAACGTTTGCGGACCGCTGTTCGAAGACGAGCTGGAGTTTTGGGGACTGGACTCGAACCAGGTGGAGCCCTGTTGCTGGTCCACTTACAGCATCCACAGAGACACGCAGGTGAGTCCGAACGTGGTCCACAGAGACACGCGGGCGAGAGGTCTTTTATACGAGTATATACGTATACTTATATGCGGCGAACGGAATAGTAAGCGCGTAATCAACGACGGACGAATGAGTTGAATTCTATTTTTCTCTCTCTAAAATCTGAGTTTCGTTATTTTTTCTCATTATCTTAAATATATAAGAGACTCCTTGCAAAATTCTCATACGATTCGCGGTGTGTGACGTAGTTTTTGCACTTTTTTCTCCGGCTAGCAAAAACTGTACAAAAAAATGTACTGGGCACTTCGATTCGTACGCTAGAATAGAGTTCGCTAGACAACGTTATTGGGATGTTTATTTTTCACGTCCTAGATACGTCTGTTATTCTGAAAATCAATTTCGTAAGCCCCGGATTTCGGAGACGAAAAGAAAACGTCAAAAATATCGTCATTTTACCGAGTACACCGGTAGTACTAACGCACCGTTAGTTTCGGGGACGGACGCCGCGATATAAAAGGATAAACAGTTCCCGTGGAAAACATGTCACTCCGACAGGTTGAAAGTCGCGTATTCGACGGCTTCTCGACTCTTCATTTATTCGTTTTGTTTCTTTTACAACGACCGCGGCTTGAATTCAATCCACAATTACGTAATACTCGTAGCGATCAGATTGTATAAAGACCACAACGTCCGCGGCGAAGTAGATTAATTTCATCCGGAATGACTTTTGATACAATTGCGCGTGTTATTAATAACCGCGCGGCGGCGGCGGCGGCGGCGTTCTGGCGTTCGCGTCGGGGCCAAAGACAAGTGTATAAAATGTTATTGTACACGGAGGGGACAAAAAATCAGCAGCGACGGGCCCGCGGGGTTGATGGATTGTACAGGAGTCTGTTTAACGCGGCTGATTAATGACACGAAACAGTCACGCGTACGAG
Organism: Drepanosiphum platanoidis; assembly: GCA_948098885.1. Lineage (NCBI taxonomy): Eukaryota > Metazoa > Arthropoda > Insecta > Hemiptera > Aphididae > Drepanosiphum > Drepanosiphum platanoidis. Next base: position 21,874,088 of record OX402529.1, read on the forward strand.
TGAATATTGTACGTCATTTTGGCGGGCAACGCGGCGCGGTATCGCCCAGAGAGAGGACCCGTATTATAATAATAATAACAATATAAGGATCCCGCCGCGCGATACTCCGGGACACTTTAAAAATCAACGGACCGGTGGGCGGGGGAGGCGAGAAGGCGGTCCGAGTGCGTTAATATGTATTATAATGAGTTCTTCGGGTCGGGAGTGACATATATTTTTTACGATAATAATAGGTTTATGATACGAAATATTGTGCCGTTTTTGGTTTCAAACGCTCTCTCCACGCGGTTTTCAGGCCACTTTAGCCATCCTCGACAAACTGGACATCGACTCCGAGAAACCCAACGAGGAGGAGGTTGCCAGGATGTTCGGCTACGAGGAAGAATACTTGGCCGGCACGCTGACCCCTTGGCAGAGGACCAAACCGAAACTGTGGGCGCTCTTCAACGAACCGCATTCGTCTCTGTCGGCAAAGGTCAGTGTGCGGCGCGCGCAGGCGATTGCAGCGCGACCGATAACGCGATGCTTTGAATTATGACGCTCGAAATAACCCGTCCGTCGACGGGCCGAATTTTCCAAATAATTGTTTTTGTTTTTTTTTTGAAGAAGAAGAAATTTCGAGTTTAAAACCAATCATTGTCCCATTATTATTATTATTATGTGTTGTTTTTGCTGTCTTCTGACGGGCGTTTTTCATTCGATTGGACTGATTATCTCTCCGCCGACGCGTCCGCGGCGAGAAAAATATAAAAAAATAATCGTAATGTCCTCTGCGATTTCCCGTCGTTAAAAAGACGAACACAAACTCCGGCGGCGGCGTGGCCGTTCGATCGAAATGATGATCTCGCGTTTTACAAGCCGATGACGCGGTGAGTTCTAGTCGCTTTTCCACTACCCGACCGTTCCCTGGCGAACCCACCCGCGACATGTCCCGTCGGGAATACGATTACGTCGCTCTCGGAGCGGCGCGGAAACATTAAAAAAAAGTTCAAAAAGTCTTTTTCTACTCCCGAAATAATATACCGACGTACGTATACCGGTGTGCGTCTTACACGACACCGCATTCTACTCTCTCGCATTCATAAATTTACTGCAGTCTCTAGGTGTGCCAATCGATTGCGAACGCGCTGACAGAATGTCAAATCGTTTTTCGATTCGCCGTAAAAAATGTTACGTTGCGTGGGAAGGGCGAAATGTTTTAAATTTTTCTTTCGAAGCCCCCGCGGCATTGGCGGCGGCCCTGTCGTCCGAACCGGAGCGGAACCGACGACGGGGTACGCTGTTATATTTTATTATAATGCGTGTGCGAAAAACCATTAGCCCCGCCACGGTCTACTCGAGCACGTCATAATATAATATATTGGATTTTATAGTATTTTAACATTGTGCGCCTATGTTTTAAACAACGTATCTGTTCGTAGGGTAAATTCGCTCTATTGTTTTTAACGGTATCGCGTGATGTAATAACCAAATAGGATGGCGAGATAAACCGAGCGCGCGAAGAAAATAATAATCAATTCCAGACGTTTTTTTTTTTGTTTTTTTTTTCATATATATACGAGTATATTCATATAATATATCGACAAGACATTATTAATTAAATAATGTAATATCGTTTTACTCGTTAGAGGCGGTGTTGGGTTTTCGATTTTTTTTTTACAACGAAATCAATTTAAATACATTTTGTTATAAAAGAAATGTATTTGTACGAGAAAGGACGGGTAGGAATTTTTTTAAACGATTGCTTTGAGCCCTATATCGGTAGGTCTTGGATAGGCGTAATGAAACGTATTACACTTTTACTTATTAAGTAAGTACTATATAGTAAGTATCGCGTATGAATCAATGTACTGCACCGCTACATAAATTACCTACCCGGATAAATATTATCTCAATAGTTATCAGTATAAGTTTGTTTGAAATTGACATAAAATTAAATTCCAAAAAAAAGGGGAGGAGGTTATGTATCTTCTTACATTACGTACTCGTAAAACGATTTAAATCGGTGGTTTTATTTCCACAACACGAAAATGGTTTTTTTTTTTCGTAAGTGAATAAATAAACGCGCAACGATGCAAATAATTTGAATGGAAATCGGAGTGTGAAATTTGTACTTTGGTGTACGAAAAAAAAAAAAAAAAATGGTAGCGTAAAATTGATATTTTCAACATACAATTTACTTCAAAGACTAAAAAAAAAAAAAAGTCCCCGTCACAAGTGAATACATACGTGCACCGAGGAAGGCGGAAAACAAATGAGTATTTATTTTTATTTTTTTCCAAGTCGAACCTTTTCGTCAAAGGAAATTAAATCTGTTGCGTACAATAAGGTAAAAAACGTACGCCGTGATCGGTTAATCTGCTACTCGTCTACTCGTCGTCGTTCCGACATGGGTTTTCGAATTATTTCTCACTCTTCTCCTCCACACCCCTCGGAGCCGTTTGACGCTCTGTCTCGATCCCGAGAGGGTTTTCGCGCGGCGTAAATTGTAATATTTCGTCAACTCGCGAACAATACAATACATCAAATCGTCGTCGTTCGCCCGTTTGCCGTCACGTCACGCGCGAGTGACGTTTCGTAACGAAACCGTGCGCTTGCGTTTTGCGCAGCCCGGAGGCGACGATTTCACAGTGGACTCGAACGCGGTTTTGTCGCACGCGCGACAATTGCGATTTTAACCGCGGCGGCGCGCGTCGAAACGTACGAAATCGCTACGTTTCGGATCGATAAGAAACGATACGTCATTATATTATATTATACCTACACGATTTATGGCCACGAACGCAATCTAGAGTGTTCGGCGTTGGTATTAACAATAATACAATCGATAACGTGTGTCGTATACACATTATTTATTGTTTCATAAAATTATATTAGTTTCGTTCGCCTCCAATAACCACGTAATTTATGTATTATTTACGATACCTAGGTACTAAAGTTCTAACGGCATAATATTATTGAAAAGGTCGTTTTATTCCGTCGAGTTATTAATTCGCATTTATATTGTGGACAGACTACGGCTGTTGTTATTGTGGTTGTTGTTGTTGTTGTCGTCGTCGTCGTCGATGTTGATATTGTTAAATTGGATTAGTTCGAGTTTAAATTTATTTCACCTCGTTGTTGAACATTGACGTATGCCGCGTGTGGTCGGCTCGCGGTCGACCACGACCCAGGTTATTTGTCTTGGCCCGTGATTTTGATTAACGACATCGCCTTCGTACTATGCTAAATCGGATTAAGATAATTGCTTAGGTAACTATTTTTTCTTTTTTTTATTCGAAAGAAATTCAATATTTTTACACCAAACGCTCAGTTGTATATTGGGTTTTTTTTCTAAAAACCTCGCGCACGCGCCGCATCGGGACATCATTCGGTCGAAATCCATATATATAGCCTTACGAGGTTTTCTTTTAATCTGATGTGTCGCCACGCGTACCGTCCACGGTTTAGTAATTAGTAATTACTAATTACAGTACTAAAAAACTTCAACCGTTTCCCGAAATCGGAGAAACTAGTTCGGCGATTAGAATTCGTCGTCGTCGGAAATCGGAACGTTGGAATTTGTTCAAAAGTGTCGTTAGCCGTTTTCAAGTCGTCGTATTTTATTGTAAATAAATATGATACTATGTTATAATATTGTAAATTATATTTTAAAGAGTCGAAAACTAAAGTTTTATTTGGTCAATTACTTAAATAATAACGCGTGCGTTATGCGAGTTTTTGAAAAACGTAATAAACTTTGTGTAGATACTTTATCAATATACGTATTGAATTTATATCTGCGACGAAACGAATCGTGCATTATTCTATTTCAATAACGCTTACGGAAAAAAAAAAAAGAAAATAAAAAGCAGAAAAAAAAAAAATGAAAATAATGAATAAAGAAGACTAGAAGATAAAAAAAAGAAAAAATGTCATTATTATAATTTATTACTCTTTTCGTGTACCTCGGCGTAATATTTTCGCATTGATTTATGTAGAATTTCCTACGGCTTTTTTTCCATACGCGCGCACACAATGTACGACATGTATTATACCTATGCATATTATAATACGTATCAGACTAAATAAAAACACAAAGTTTCACTCTGCGCAGTTAAATGCATGTTTTATTGTACGTATAGTCGGCTTACGGCGGCGGTTCTAATCAATTTGCATTTTGCGAAACTTATATCTGACACGCGGTGTCATTATAAAACATTATTCAAAAATAAAACTTTACATTAGACGTCGTAAATATATATATATCAGAGGTATAACGGTTTACTCACCCCCGCTCTCTCTCTCTCTCTATCTCCTATCAAACTAATGAAACCAATCCGATGAATTACGGTGGCAACTGCGTCTGATAAACTTTACACCACGTTGTTAAACACTGACGCGCAGTAAATCATTGGATTCGGAGACGCCCGACCGCGGGTCGGTGACCGCACGCGATAAAGAACGAAAACGACGTTTTTTTAACGATATACAAACGGCGACAATCGATTTCGCATAGTTTTCGAAATGATTAATAACGTCGTCGATTGAAATCTCGCGCATAGATATAACGCGTATTGTCGGGGAAACCGTGCTAAACCGTCGACACAACAATCGCAATAGTTCGCGTGAACTTTACGTCTATTCGCTTTCCGTTTCAAAGAGCACGAGAGCCAGTGTAATTTATTTATCTTTTTATATTCGTTGGTCGTAATGGTTTTTTTTTCCGATTATCAGCCGGATTCTATCGTCACGTTCATTCGGCTTGGACCGATAGAACGGTGTGTGCTCTTCAGAATTTTCGGGGCATGCCGGTTATTATTAGAGTTTACGCGTAAAAAATAAACCATTTCGCAGGACTTTGGCAAATCCGGAGCGACTACGACTTTACGGTGTACGTCCTAAGTTTAACTCCGGTCAAACTCGCGGTCGGCCGGCCGCAGTATAGTGCGACGGTAAAATAGATTATGAAGATATTGTATTTAATATGCATTATCTCTCGGCGAAACAGACGCGACGTGAACGAAAAACGCGTAGGCGAAAAAAAAAACCCGACAGCCAGAAAGCGGTCGGTTCCCGCGACTTTCCGAACATATTGTTTCGGAAGAGTAACTGCATTATACGCCGACACTACTTACCTACACGACGTTACTACACGTACGCGTAATGTGACGTTATTATTTATCACGCCCGCGGGGGCGTGCTGCAGAAAACACACGACGTATAACATATTACACGCAGCCGCCGTACAGGGTGTCCCGCAGAGATCCGACGACACAATCGCAAAAACTTTCGTAAGCCCCGCTCTACCGGTTTTATTATGATTTATGTTTGATTTGTTTGTGCCGAAAATTAAAACGAAAACAAAAAAATGTCATAATAATTTTACTACGTACATATTTTCATTTCGTCCGAAATCCTTATTGCGCGGCGGGTCGTTTAATAGATTCGTTTTGAAAAAATAAAAATATCTCGTCACGATTAAAAAAAAACCGGCCGTTAGTTTTTTTGAGTTTACGAAAACGTTAACAATTATAAGATACCATATCGACGAGCAGGAAAAATATTCAAACTACAACTGACTTTAAAAAACGTATGACCCGACCCGATTAAAAGTTTCAGGCGTCTTCGTTTATCTAAAAATCGCATTCACAAAACGGTCGTCAATTTTGTTTTGTCGAAATAACATTTTACGTTTTTATTTCGAGTTAAGCGCAGAAATAAACACTATAATAACATATAGTTATTGCGTTTTCGTCACATCTTCGCGGAGCACCCTGTGCACACGGCGTGACAGATACGTTATTAGATTAAACAGACTTGCCACGCCACGTCGGGACGCGACTTTAGCAATTGAGAATTACGATTGAAGTCTGATGTGTTGGTACGAGTTCGAAACGATCGATAACGCTTAAACGTACACATATAATATAAAACCGGAGTGTCCGGTGAAGATTTACTAATTTTAAGTGGCGTTTTCACCGGAGTCGCGTATTTGATGAGCAATCTGTATGAAATAGGCACGTGTTTACTTGGTGGCGATTCGTTTAAAGGCGGTAAGTATTATAAAGGCGGCACGATATTTTCGAATCGTTTTGAAAGATTATTATAACGACGCGTTCGCGGCGGCCGTAATAGCCGTATACGATTGCCGCGGGTTAAAGTCGTTGACGGGAAAAAAGTTATTTTGGCCGTCCCACAGAAAATAGCTGAAAAGAACGTCAACCATTGAAATCATTATTATACGTTGGCGGTAAATTTCGAGTAGAAATCGTTCGGAAAACCCGACGTCTTGCGCGCGATGATATATCAGAGCGTTTGCGTGGAAACATCGGCGGAATCCCATCGTGAATTTCTGATCGTCTTGTACGCGGGCGAACCCACCAAATCCAGTCCGCGAAAGTCGCGCGGACGGGGTTAATTTATATTCAGTATGTATGTCTTTAAGGAGCTATAAATCTACAAAAACCGTTCTGTTTGTGTTTCTATGTAGGTGCGCTGGTTTACTATGGTTTTTTCAATCCCGCAGTCGCCCGCCGCTACGAATTCCAATCACGCAGTGGTTTCAGATCGTGTGATGTCATTGTAATTACGTTAACGCCAATACGTCGCTGAACTTTTATCACGACGCGAAATACGCGAAAGGATTTTGTTTTTGTCAGTGATGTGATTTCATCTCGAATTACATATCCGAGGTTTTATTTTTCGCTTGATTTCGCATAGTATTTTCGCGGTTTTGCTGAGTTCAAGTTTTAAATAATTTCAACGAATGAAAATAAACTCGACGCGTTTGTTTCAACAAATGCCATTGTATTTGTTATTGTAATGAAATAGTCGTTGAATTTTTTTGAAAGTTTATCGGCCCCAGTCGACTGTAAACGAATAGTTTTTCTTAACTTTTATAGTATCTAGCCACTATTGATTTGGGAGATGACTCTTTCAACAATAAATAGGTATTGATGAGTGTCGAGTACGATTTGTAAAATGTTGTTTGAGAATGTTTTTTTTTTTTTTAATTTAGAAACATTTTTTGTCGACGATAATATTTATTACAATACCCCGATCGTATTTTCCAAGTGTATTTTCACGGTGGCGTTTTAATGTATTTTACATAAGAGTGATGATGATGATGATGATATGTTAACCGACTTCTGGAACGATGACGTAACGAAAAAAACGTTCTATTTGTCGATTTGTTTCATGACGATCGCGTCCCGACGTGAATTATCGATAATAATCCAGTTCGAACAGCGTGTACACGATGTTCGCAGTACTCGGAAGACGAATGCATATAGTATCAAACGTGCAGTACCCCGCGATTCGAATACGAACGATCGTTCTGGAAATTTATATTTTAATGTTTGCTCTTGATCTCTTCGAACATGGGCTTGCCCGTTTCAATGCGAAACGCGATGTTCGCATTAGTTATAAAAGGTACCCGCGGCGCGTTTCCATTGTATCCTGCCGTCGTCGATGCAAACACTTTGATGTAATTTCACTAATGCGTATTCCTCGCGATCATGTATCGCGATTAGAGCGGCTTCGCGTCGTAGCGGGATGAAAAATAAAAAATATAGAAAACAAAACGAATAAATAGCGATCGCGTGAGTATTACGCGAAATGTACGCGACAACGCGTCGCGTCCTACCACGTTTCACTGGTATAGTATCGGGGATAAAAATCATAACGCATCATTCTCGCGAATAACGCGCGCTATTCCGCCTTTTGTTCGCTCCGCGTAGAAATGGCGTTCGGTTTCGCGTTTTGTTTTCTCCTCGACAACCCGTCGCGCGTCGGTCGTCGATGTCGCGCGCGCTTATGACGTATCCGAGAGATTTGCGAAACACGACGATAAAATCAAATCGCCCCGTATCCCTCCGGGGCCGCCGAAATCGGCCCCGATATCGCGTCAAAAAGAACGGAACGACGAACAAACAACGAAAAATAAAAAAAAAACCACGTGGCATACGGAGCGATTCGTTCGACGCGTAAAGTACGCCGGGCTCGCGATGTCTTTGGTCTAGACGGGCAACTCAAAGTTACTAGGGGACCGATGTATTGAACTTTAATGACATCAAAATGTATATTATGTAAACATAAATATTTTCATATGTTTATTTGTTAATTTTATAAACGAAATTTGAGCGATAATATTATTGTACTCGAAATGTTCTGATAAAATAAAATATCGAATTTATCTTTCAAGAATGTTTTCTATCATAAACAGTTGTTAAAAAAGTTATTTTACAAACAAATTTGTAAATTCGAGTATTTTCATAGGATATTTTTCAAGCGTTCCTGCCTTTGGAATTAGCTCTTGATTTTTAAATGGCAATCACTATTTATTTCAATTATATTACATTTTTTTTTTCCACAGCGAGAGAACTTTGAATTACAACTTACAATTTTCAAATTATAAAAAAAACGCTATATCGTTTTGCAATCTCAAACGCGCCGTCGTAATTTAAACTTAAATATATTTCGCGTGGTAATGGAAGCGTTGATATTTCGTACATTTTGCGTTTGATAATAATTACAAATGCGTTTTCTTATGGCGGAGGAAATTCGTTCGGCGTTGATAAATAGTTTTCTTTCCGCATGAGATAATGAGTTGTGTCGGCACGGGGGAGAGGCGGCATCGACAAAAAATATTACGGACGAACGTTTTGGTGATGAGCGTTTTCGTTTTAATCGTCGTCGTTACAAATCGTCAGAAAAACAGTACATAAACTTGAACTCTCAGTAAATCGTCTCTCCTCAACACAATAATAATTACTGCCGATTGGGTCGTCGTTGTTGTAAATCATTTTATTCTGTCGCCCTCCCTTTCTCTCTCTCTCTCTGTTTTTCTCCCGAGCTCAATTAGCGTTTAACGAAAACAATAACTATATACGGCGTCTCTTTATACGAAAAAAAAATAAAATAAAAAGTAAAAATACTTTTTCCACTTAGTAAGACAATAAAAGTGTAATAAAGTAACACAATAAAAGTAACGTTGACATTTGAATCTCTGGTGTCGATAGTAAGCGTATTGTTTCGATTTAAAAACATTAAAAATGGATTTTATACACACATATATTGTATTATATATAAAATGTTATAAATACAATTGCTTAGCGCGCGATTGTTAATACACTACAAATATACGACAACGGAGCAAATTCGCGTAAACCCTTTTAACGTTTACAAAACAAATTAATGTTCAGATAAAACTGACACGTTTAATGGTCAGCATTTGTTAAATAACCCGACAGCGACGTCGCCGTCTATATACGACACTCTTTCCGGCGATCCGAAGAGAGACTAAACTCCACCCTGCAACGGCACGGCGCAGACGACCGCGTTCGCACGTGGCGTTTATTATTAATCGCATCTCTTTCTTATATAAACGTGTTCCTTTTTATGTTACACTTTTCGTTCCGTTCGATATTTTTCATTGTTCGTTCGTTGTAACGACACCGAGAATCTCGCACTTTACAGTTTTGACCCTTTTTTCTTCGAACTAAAAGTTGAACGGTTTTAATTTAATTTTAAATCCAAAACGGGATATTTTCACTGTGTTATTCATGAAAAACACCTACGACGATTTTCTATGGAAATTATGTAATAATACCGTCGATCGGCGGGAAAATATTTCAAATATTTATCGACGAATTTCAAAAAATCAACGAATTAACTAGATCGAAACACCATCGTTTTTCCATTTCTTTTTTTTTCGTTTTATCTTCTTAGATTTGATTTTACACTTTATTCGTTTGTTTTTTTCACGTACAAACAAAAAAAAAAAAAAAATTCCACTAGACGGCAAACGCATCGCCTCGCGGTCATCCCGTTCGCGCGGCACTACGATAAATCACGGTTTCCAGCGCCGCCGCCGCCGCCGCCGCCGGGAAAGGGTTCGGTTTTGCGCGTTCCGAAATCGACTGCGAATCGATACCGCCAGTGTGCAGTAATTAACGTCGTCGTGTCGGTCGAACAGGCGGAACCACCGGATTCCGGAATTTCTGTGGCGTGCGCGCGCGGTGTAGGTACGTTATTAATTATCATCGGTGCACGTATGTGCAGTACGCCCAGACGATAATATATAGTGTTTTATAATGTAATAACGACGACATCAATAATCTTCGAGTCGATCGCGCGGCGGGGACGATTCGGATTCCCGATTGAATTTCAATAATAATAACGCGAAATAATAATAACCACGACGACGTAGGTATACTAATATATACGCACCTGTATGGTATAGCGGTAATAACGAGAATCGATCGGCCGCAAATAACGGCCCAATTAAACGCCTTTATCGTGTTACCCAAAGTCGCGTGTGATTTATTACGACCCCTTGACGAGCGCACGATCCGTAATCTCTTCGAGTGCGCGCGTTATATACCTCCTACTTGAAACGGTCGACGAAACGGACGATGTTCCCCTGGAACAGGTCGACTGGGACGTTCGTCCTCGGTCCTGCGCGCATTTCGGGGCGCGGCGGCGCCGTGGACAAAAAAAAAAAAAAAACAGTTTCTTTCAAATCGTTGGTCGTTTGATTTTACGATGTTCGACGACGCGAAATTCAATCGCTCTACTGGGCGGTGGTGTTTGTCAAAGCTGCGCGATCCCACGCGAGATGACGAGATAACTCGATCAAGACGCAAAACGTGTCGACGAGAAATCGCAATTTTTCTCTTGTTTCGAGTGGTTACAGACACTCAAACAAGCATTGTATAATATATAACTACCATCTAAATGTTTTCATGATAAATGTTATCGTTCAAAACCTTCTTCGAACTCAAATTATTACAATTTTATTCCTCGTGATCGTGTCTAATGCTAAAATATGTTAGTAGAAAGACGGAGAAAGCATTGTACAGAAATTATTTTCACATTTACATTTCACACTATACCCGGTGATATAAAATACCACGAAAACATTATAACTCTTATACGTATAATGTGTCTGTTGAAAAAAAAAAAAAAAGGTCCCCAGAAAGTGATTTATCCGCGGTCCCGCGAAACATAAGGCCACCCCTTATATAATAATATTCGTTTCGCCGTCAAAAAAACGAATCTCCCCTTTTTTATACGATTTATTTGTTCTTCGCGACCGTAAACTACCGACCGGATATCGGAAACTGAAAGTGATTCGACTTCGGTCGAAATAATTATATTATATTCGATTAGGTGGCTATGATAGTATAGTAGTGCTCGTACACCGTCTAATTCGAGTGATACTTTAATTACAATACAAAAACGATCGAGAACAATCAGATAGTATTTATGTTATACGATAGCCCGGCGCGTGATTTAATCTGGAGCTCGGCGCCTACGGACGCCGTACGGGTTAAGTCTAGACTCGCAGTGGTCCTTTACGACATAAACGAATAAACTCTGAAGAGACGCCGCCGCCGGTCGATAACCATCGAGCAGTCGATTAACACCGCGGGATACCACCGATGACTGATATACGAGGGCGACAAGAGCCCGTAGTGGTTCGTAGTATAAACACTAGAACGGAGTGCTCTTATTCGTGAAAAATAAACTAATTAGATCGAAGCGGAATCTCTTTATAATGATATGATATCGATAAGTGCCGGAGGGTAATGAACGCGAACAATAAAAAAGTGTACGCTTTGCGAATCGCTCAGCCAACGTGACGGGTAATCGAATATATACTGATCGATAGAATAATATCAAGCTGTTCGACGAGGACGCGGAGATCATCAGAGATTTGAGTTTTCAAACATAACGCGAACGGGCGTCGTACTGTTCGCCGGAAACGAGTGTCCGAACAAATTCCTCATGTCGCGAATCCGACGATATCATAAGCGATTCGTTGAAAATCGAAACGCGAAACTTGAATAGCTCTGGCGAAAATAATCGGTCGCGCCGATAACTCCGCTACTTATACTAAAAACGATTCCAACAATGGTACGAGTTCGTTCTGAAGAAGAAAGTAAAAAAAAACGTGATCAACTCCGAAAGTCATATTTCTAAGAAGTTTACGACGCGCCACGACAAAGTGTCGTAGCCGACAATATTACGTCCAAATATCGTTGGAGCCTATTTCCGACGAACCGTACATAATAAAATACGTCACCGCGTGGACGACGATCGCGACGACATTTCCGCGCGGAAAAAAACGCGAACGTTTTTACATATTTCATGAGCGAGCTTCTTCCGGGGAGGACGAAATAGTAATGCGCTGCCGCGAGCGAGCCGAATAATTGGCCCTTTCGAAACGCGCGTCCTATAAATAACGCCGTCGTTTTGGCAAGGTCAACCGCATATTATTATCTCGAAGTCGGCGTCTGGCCGTGTCGCGCGCCGAGACGGTTTCCATCGAATTTCCCAAGAGAAACGCGCAACGCATTATCGTAATAACACGTCTACGTGTGCACTCGCATAGCGATCGCGTTATGTTGTTCGCGTTTGTTATCTCGCTGTGCAACGACGTCCATGAAATGTAACTGCGTTTCCACATTTTTAGACCGCGGGATTTCGTCGGGTTTCGATCGCGCGCGCGCGCGTGAAGGTCGCTCCACACCATGCGTGTTTCGCGTAGTTTTCTTGGAATATTTCGTTCTGTTACACCGACTGTTTTTTCACTTATCGTTTAGTTTGTGGTCGACATCCATAGGTCGTTCCTTTTCATTTTTTCGTAACCAAATACTAAACACCTCCGCGAAAGAATAGTCCGGTCTCCCAGCGAGGGGCCGACAATCGATACCGTCGCGATCGGTAGCACATCCGAAACTCGTTCGAGGCGGTCCAACCTTTTTGTTATCGGTGTTCGTACAACCGATTTGTTTTCAACACGATAATGTTAATTAAATTCTATAATATATTTGTATCCACGAGGTAATCGAAATATATTATAAAACCGCCAAATTAAGTTTGAAACTTTATAGTCGGTGATGAGGATAAATGCCATGCGGTTCGAATGACAAAAAAATAATTTTCAAGTGGGACGGGCGATCTCCACCCCCATCCCCCCCCGTCTACGACTACGATGTCATGATATTTCGATATTTGAATATTATCGATGAAAAACAGTATTCGATTGACTTGTTGTAGTATCAAAAAGTTTCTCGCGCCCAGTGACCGTTCGCGTTCTGTTGAATTAATGCGACGACTTCAAAGTGCCTGCAAAAAATAGAAATCGTTCACGTTGAAAAAAAAAACCCGCCGCGCGTTTCTTTCTCGTATCGCCAACGGGTCGACGACGTCTTTTCGAATCCCCTCTACTCGAATTTGGGGAACTTACCGACGAACCGGACGCTTCTTGTAGTCGAGGATTTATTAAAACCGTACTGTCGTCACTCCGCCGCGCCGGCGGACGACCGGCATATTGATCGCGCGTTTCACGAGACGTTCTGGCCGCAAGAGGATTTTTCAACAAAAAACGTGCCAACCGTATCATTATCGCGTCTTCTTGACGGCATCTTTCCTAATCTGCGAAGCGACAAACACGCGTTCGAATGGCGTCGTGGTCTTCGTACACTGCTATTATTATTATACTGACCGCCCGCATATTTTTATAGGTTTTTTTTCTTCTTTTTTTGTTTTTACGACGCCGAGACGAGGACTTTTATTCAATTTTTACTCGCCAGTCCGTGCGCTTATACACGGATATACGTTCGCCACACACGCGAACCACCGCCGTCGTCGTTAGGATACGAGGGCGCAGCAGCAGACCGTGGTATAATAATGTGCGATACGATATATAATAAACGGAAAATATTTATTATTACATTTTATCAGGAAACGTTTAAGTACCCGGACAGAGAATTTATATTAAAACGTTTCGGACCAGTGCACTGGCGAATGTCACGCGCGCTGTAAAAATACCGATAGGGTTTTGAATTGCATAACAGCGCGTGTAAAAATCGGCACGAGGACGGCGGCGCGCGCATTTTTTTTTTTAACACTAAAACACGGTTCTATTCGCCGGCCCGTTCTGCATTCGTTTTCTTAAACCGTTCTCTTTGCGGTGTAAGTACGGCGCGGCGTGACGTACGGTATTTTCGCGTTATATCGACCGAACGTTTTGTAAAATATCGAAATGTTACGCGTTTCTAATGTTCCGACGATATCGCTGGAAAAAATATTACTTTTTCGTCCATAAAACATCTATCCGACTGAAGTGTTGCCGTACCCGTCGCCGCGCAGTAGACGTCACTGCATAAAACTGTACACCGCAACGTCGTCGTCGAAATCGTTTTCGGTTGAGGTTTCGTTAAACGCGAAACGTTCCTTTGTTATTTAACTATCTTTAGCGATGGAGTTTTGTGAAAAATGCTCGCATTACGATATTTGAAAAAAAAAATAATAAAATAATTATCCCATAAATCGTCCGAGTTGCTATGAAAAATGAACCCTGCGTGTCATCCTGCGAGAGTATAACAAATACTATATTGTATTTAAATCCGTCTGAACATTTTCTTCTAATCTTAATTTATATTTCAGTCACAACAGTGTCTGCAGAGATACTAAACTGTTCGAGTGTATCCCGTTTATCCCGCGCCGTTTAATTTTAACCTTTTGACTGCCATGAGTACATATTTATGTAGACGGCGGCGTGTTATTCCATGAGGCCATGCTGATTATTATTGTTTGCACCTCGTACGCCATAGTGGTTTATCGAAATTACGTGTTTTTTATTTTTAAATATATTATAAGGTTTTAAAAAATTGTGATACAATATTTTGTACTCAAAACCAAAAGGCACGTTCAGGTGTGTACAATTTTTAGTACTCATAGCGTTTGTGGCAATGTACAAAAAAACCCGTGGCAGTCAAAAGGTTAAAGAAAGAAAAAATCGCGTCGATATGACGTCGCGAGCGCGCGAGATCAATTTTTCGCGTTCGACGTTCCGCTCGAGTGTTTATTTATTTTTTATCGTAATATTATACCTCGTAAAATGCGGGCGTTTTACTAATAACAGTTATACAATTTACGGCGGCGGCGTAATAACGATTTTATATTTGCTCATAATTGAAAATTTATTTCACCCTCTCCGAGCGGGCGCGCGCGCGAGCGTACAATAAATATGAAATTTAATCGCTTCCCCCACACACTCTTCCGCCCCTTCCCCTCACACTAATATCGATTAATTTGTTATTACTTCTCGGCGAGCGTTCGCGCGCACGCACGGCGCCAAAACTTTTATATTCTCGCACGATAAATATCACGGCCGTGGATCCGACTCTGTAAATTAATTACGATTCCGGCGTTACGTAACGATATTATAATGATAATTCGTACGCGACGGACATGACGCGCATAATATTTTACGGCGATTTATCGTCAATTAGCTTGACAATATTTTGTATCGCCGGATGTTTTCGTCCGCGAAACGCGCGGCGCTTTTGTTCGCCTCGCAAACGCAACGACACCGTATTTCGTATTCATACACGCCGAGATAACGGGAACCTACGTCTCGGGCGAGACCATTCCGCCGGGCGCTATTTCACAGTCTTACCGCAAATGTTATTATAATTTTAATATTATTATTACCACTGCGGCAGAGAGACGGTTGCCCTGCACCACCTCCGGCCCGAAAACGGCTCTGCGCCATTTAGGTCGAAACCCGTTTTAGGTAGATACGCCGCAATATACGGCCGCCGTATCGGTCCTAACAACCCGAGCACGCCCTACTTTTCTTTTCTTTTTTTTTTTTTAATGCGTTACGGTCTCGTTCTGATTCGACGGCCAATTCCGGCGGAAGTTGGGACCGCGCGTCCTCTGTACGGTAAAATAATGCAAATTTCGCAAATTCAATTATAATATTATGGACCGACCCGGTCGTCCGCACAGACCCGGAAAATAATCAGTTCGTCGTGTCCATCTAAATTGACTCGAAAAATAAATAAAACAAAAAGATTATTCTCGCCACTGGTGTTGTTTCGAAACGCGTAGATGATAATATAACATGCGGAAGGCGCCCATTAAATAGAACGATAATTCGATTTTCTATGCTCATACGATAAAACCTCTGTATAACGGACCCACGTTCGGGCGGAATTCTTTTATTATTGTTATTGTGGAAAATGCCAATAGCAGCTCGGTTCGAATTACTATAGTGAAATTTATCCTGTTCGGGAAAATGTGTTGGTCCCGAGCGATTCCGTTTCGACAGAGAGGTTTTACTTTACTCTTTACGTGTGTACCTATATAGAGAGACGATTCTACAGTGACGATGTCGAGTTGTTACGTTATAAAAATGTCGCGAAAAAAGTCACGCCCGGGGACGAACATGAACTTACAGTAACCTATATAAATCCGCGAATCGTACAAAGGACCAGCCGCCCGCGGGTGACGTGTTCGAATCGGTTTTTCGTTTTCTGGGCGTGTCCGTGGGTCCTTTTATACCGGCGAAAACTCATCGTTTATACGATATTTCATAAATCGAACCGAAGGCCACGCGCGGTTTCAGTCGGATGGTAAAAGGACGTTGTTACTTTCCACCTCCCCACGACTTCTACGGCCAAGTGCCAAACAAACGTCGCCGATCATCGCGGTGACGACGTAACGACAGAGCCGATTTCTATTTGATCGTCGTCGGTTGTTTCTGTCTTGCCGGCTGATCATTACGGCTTCGGGGCTTTTGGCCCGAAGGATAAGGAATGCCGCTTCCATTCCGACGTCCTTCTCTCGTCGACCGATTTCCTCCGAAATTTCCCCCGTCGTTATGGTTTCGGAAACGCACCAAAGCCCGTCGTCGCTCGTGTCGCTGTATTCTGTCCGTCGCGCGTTCACGTTTATTATTATTTCACATACTCGTATTTATTTTATAATAATAACCGCTTCGGATTTTTTCTCCCGATCTGTAATTGTATTTATTCGTGCGATACACTCGGCGTGAGTGTACTCGAGTAGTCGTCACTGGGATGATCGACTTTTTCTCAACCCCGTTATGACGAACGAAGTAACCGTCGCGCTTCTCCGGCACCGGCTTTCTTTCGTTATATACTCGTTTATCGTGTTTCCAGAAACGTTATTTTTAATGAATTATCGTCGACAAACGCGCGTGGTGGATACGAGTGTTTCGGCGGGACGCTTTTGCGCGAATTCCGGCTTGCTGATTTCGACAGACGACGGCCGCGTCACGAAGACAGTGACGACTGACGGTGTCGTTATTGTTATTGTTTTCGAACGTGTCGTGTTCCGCGCTTTGCGGAAATCGTATTACACGCGCGTACGTGGCGTGAAATTTTCCAAAAAAAAAAGCCGCGAATCGTACACGCCCGAGAGTATCGACAACAACCTTTTTCGGATCCTCTCACCGCCCCCCCCCCACCCCTTCTCCCCCCTAATCCTCTCCCGCCAGGATATAAATTTCCCGCGCCGATTTTCGCGCGAATTATCCGCACGACTACGCGTTTGTTTGTTCGCTCGCGAGAAAAAAGCCATTATTCGTATGTTATTTATGGCGTAAAAAATACACGAAATCACCGTCTGATTTATACGTCGCACCTGCGTAATAAACACACGTATCTACGCGTTTCCACGTGGATCGCGACGTTCGGGTAAATTAATAATAAACATAAAACAAAAAAAAAAAAAAAACACAGGACGCGCAATGTAAACGCAATGTTTATTCGCCGCGCGTGTGTACATTATTTAACGCCGTGACGGGTGTTGCGCGTAAACCATACGCGTTAAGAATACCACTCACGCGATACGCTGATATTATTTTATTTCGGTTAATGCTCGTGTAGATACTCGGGTAATACTCTCGGGTCTCGGTTTTCGTTTGCACGTGACGCCCGGAAATTAAGCAAGGGGAGTAATTGACGATAAAATTTTGAAAAAGTAATTTGTATTTATTTACATTTTACTCGATTATATATTATACTATATAATAGCCCCCCTTGAATCCACCCCTGACGCCCTTCCATCGCCAAGCGATAATTTCTTAAAAAAGATTCCCGCAACCCATCGCCGCCCTCGCGCCCACTGCGAGCGTGGCAACACGACGACGATCCTGCTCCTAAGACAAAACAATTCCGAAATCGACCCTTTCCCCGAAAATTACTATTTGCAACGACAGGTTAGAACAGAGCGAATCGATTGCAAAACGTTATTTTGGTTTTACTACTATGATTTATGTGTGTGTGTGTGTCATCATAATCGTTTTCGATTAGAAGAAATGGTTTGATTTTCAAGTTTTAAAGACGACTTCTAGTAGCAAATATCGCGTAGTTAGTAGTAACCATGTTTGGGGACCAATTTAGAAATTGGCCCAAAAGTTTTTAGGAAAATCGTGAAAAACTGATTGAAAAAAAAAAAAAACAGGTAAAATTTACGAAACACCTGCGGCTTTCGACGAAATCTGATTTTCGTTAATTCCTTTGGTTTTTGAAAACAATTATTGGTCAGGCACTGAAATCTCATAACATTTCGAGGAGAAGAGTTTGAACCTCATATTATAATCCACTACAATATGATCGGGACGTTGTGATAAATTCAAATTGTGTGTGTTTTTTTTTCACCCGTAACGGGCGTGGTCTTATCGTCCGACGTGGTTCCGATTGACTGCAGTACGCCGGTTTGTTTCGGATCGCGCGGTCTTTTTCACGTACCAATCGAGGACAGCGAAAAGTTTCGCGCACCACAATCGAAACGAAAAAAAAAAAAAAAAATGGGAGAAGATTTAATAGCTTCTTTTATGTAATATTTTTCTTTTGAAACTTCACGGTTACGGCGACGACGACGCCGCCACACCGCCGGTGATTTACGACTCGTTTCGTCTTGCGAGCATTTGTTTTATCTTTCAGCGTCGCGTATACATTTTAAACGTAATGTTTCCCTTTGTGTTCATTAATTTTCTTTATAGGCTTCAACGCACGTGCACACGCGCACGCAATCATATAAATGTATAATTCCGCTATTAAAAAGCTTTTAATTTTCGTTACTATACGGCTCAATAATTACAGTCACACTAGCTCGGAAACACTAAATTAAACTACAAATTACTATACTGTACAGCGCCGGGTCTTAATGATAAATAATAATTAAAAAGTTACGAACATTTGCACATCTCCGCGTATAGAGTACGTATAATACGATATTATAATACGGCGTATCGTATAGCGTTGTCGTAAACACGGGCGTTAACACCGACGACGCGAACAACAGAGGAATATTACAGTAATAAAATAGAAAAAAAATCCTTTTTTTTTTTTTATACAGTTAAGAGAAGAACGTAAAGCCCAAAAGTTCGATATCCAACCGGAAGCGAGATATTCTCTCCGGTCTCATAGTTTTTCGGAACCCGATTCCAATATATCAATCTATAATATCGTACGCCTTTCGCGAATAACCGTCAACATTTTCGTCTGGAAACTCTTTCGCCGAAAAAGTTGTGAAAATGCAAAAAACTGAATTTTGGATACAGCCATATATTATTATATTATCCAATGGAATTCCACTACCGGCCGCGGGCGGGGGGCATCGAGAGTAAACACGCGTTATAATATTTGTCTCGCTGTTTATCGTGTTTACTCGAGACGTTTACGATAATCATATTAAATCGAATACCGGACGAAAAGTCTTAAATCGTCTTCGGTAACTGTTTACGAGTCGCCGTATATACGGTGTCGGAATTGTTTAAAAGTCAGTATTATAAATAGAAATAGCATCGCAGGCGCGGGTGTATTTATTTTTTATTCCAATTGCGTACAACGTTGTGATATTATATTAAATACGTTGCGAACGTCGTCGCCGCCGCGCCACTAAACTGTGTGTGGAACGTCTCGCGCGAGTAATATGATTATACGAATCCAAAACAAATAATCCGTTTCCGTCTCGTTCCGAGATAACGGTGTACAAACACGGACGATATTTCTAAACGAAAAGCATAAAGAGTTATTACATATTCAACGTGCAAATATTGTTTTACGGTTAAACCTCGTGTATTACGGACATTGAACATCTCCGAGACGTTCCCGCCGCCGCCGTTCGTTACGATTATACCGTCGCCGTCATTATCATCGTAATAACCGCTTACGCGGTGTAGACGAACACGACAATCGAAAACCCAAGACCGCCGAGCAAAGAGCAAAAACGCGCTTTCGAAAAACGCAATCGAAACACGAGTGGTTTCCGCGGTAACGAGCGTTACCGCGCGATTACCTGCCTCCCGCCCGTGTTGATGAAACGCCGCCGCCGTCGCTTTGATTCGAAGCCTTTTGAAGTGCGTGCGTTTATTTTCAAACCGGAATACTGTTGCGACGAATATTGCCCCCGAGGAGTAGCAGCGAAAACAATCGTATTGCACGTCATGTGTATCGCGTGATAGGCCACCGAGTGAACGCGATCGGATTTGACTGTGTTCGCTTACAGGTGTGCGCGATTTGGAACGGGACGACTCGGATGATATCGTCGCGTATAAGTGTCTCGGGGATTAATCATTATGCCGACGCCAAGACGCTAGTGCAGAGATTCCCAACCAGGGTGCCGCGGACAGTTATTTAGGGTTCCGCGAAATTATTTGAAATACATATTTTTTAAGAAAAAACGATTTCGTGAAAAATAAAATATAGCACTGTGTGTAATAAAACAGACTATAATATGGGTAGAAATATTGTGTTGTTCAATCTATTTTAATGTTCATAGAAGAAGAAGAGCTTGCTGAAATACGAAACAGTCGAACTCTTTTATCAAAATATAAAAATGTTCCATTAAATGAATTTTGGATTCATGTTGAAAAAATTCACGATAAAATTGGTAAAAGAGCTCTAAAAATATTATTGCAGTTTTCGACGTCATATTTATGTGAACAAGGATTTTCCATTCTTGTTAACATAAAAACAAATAAACGAATGAAAAATATGGAGTTCATTGAAGAAGAAATGAGAGTATGTCTTTCAACTAAGCCCAAGTGTCACATTAGTTCCATGAGTTCCCTAATTTTTAATTAATCTTGATAATCAAATAATATTATGAAATAATAATAAAAATACAAATATATAGTAAGTTAATGTTCAATGTAATAATTTATTTTATAAAATATAATATTTGTATATATCATATACATCTACGTCTTTCTACTTTTGTTTATACTTATATGCACTGATAAATAAAACCGAATTAGTCTATAGGGTGCCCCGGATTTTTAGAAAATGATTAAGGGTGCCGTGAGTCAAAAAAGGTTGGGAACCTCTGCGCTAGTGTAACAATAACCGACGACGGCCGAAAGTTATATTTTAACTACGATAAACGCACGTCTCGTCGCGCGTGCCGGTGCTCGACCCGAGACCTGGAAACAAATCGTTTTGTTTGTTCGATTGAATTTTGATCGCGGCCGCTTTTCGCAGTCCATCGCTTTATCCAGCGATACACTTGGTAGTAAAAAAAATTTCGACCTCTCCGCGAGCTCAGAAAAATACTTAGTGAACGTTGTTTCCTCCGAGAGTTCACGCCTGTCTCGCCTCGTCCCCCCGAAATGGCAATTGGTTGCACCGCTGTTGTGTTTATTCGGCGCGTATAATAAATACGAGAAGCGAACGAACCGCGCGCAACAGTACCGGAGATCATTGTTCAAAGTTTCTCTCGCGCGTCGTCGACGGCGCAAATGTTAATCTTTCGAGACAGACGTCGGGCTGCGTTTCCGTATTCGGGGCCACGGGCGAGCGACAATAGGAAATCGCGTTGTCGAACGTGACTTTAGCGCTAAACCGAATAATTAAATCGCGCCGAATCTCGAAAGATAACAACAATATGTCAATCTGCCGCGGGATACTGGCAGCGTTACGCGTGTTCGCGGAGTAATCTCGTACGAGAAAGTGTCGCGCATAGCGTCCCCGGCCCGGCGCCGCGCCGGCGCCGCCGCGGTAAGTAAATTAAACCCCGCGTCGGAGATAATTATTCGCGAAGAATTTTAAACTCTCGCCAAAGGAATTCTCGTTCTCCGGTCGAGTAATAGGATTATTTAAAGGTCGGCGACGGGGATGGGAAATGTTATTTCTATCGACTTTTAACTCGTCCGCCGCCGTCGGAAAAAACATAATAATATTTTGACGACGCGTGTCGACGATTTTCTTTCCCCGCGCTGTACACATCGTTTTTATCGTTTAAACACGCGCTATTGGACAATCCCATCGTTTATTTTCCCGTTTATTTTTCTATAATCTATTGACGACGACAGCATTAAAAGTTAAATCGTTTCGTATTTATCAGTTACGCAGTATAATAATAATAACGACGACGATAATATTATGCTACTATGGTGTTTATTGATAAAATCGATTTCGCGTAAAGTTATTAAATTATGTTCACAACAATGTGATTGGAGTATTCGACGAGAGATGCTAGCGAATGCAATTTTCCGGATTATATTTCGCCAACACGCGTGATGAAAATAAAATTCTAAGTACTAGTTCAACAGTTATTTTACCACGATACTTTTTCGCACACACTTTAAAGCGAGTTTTTATTCACGTGAGCTTATTTTCGTTTTTCAATAACGATCGATAAACATTCAGGTGGTTAGGTTAGGTATTTTTTTATTTTTTTCTACCATTTTTAGTCTATTCGACAACAGCGAATCGTTTGTACGCGGACGACATCGATTCGTCTCATCGATTAATCGACTAAACGACAAATCGCATTGTCTACGATAACGTTCTATTACCCGCAACGATGTGAATAAAATTAGTATTCATTTGTCAGCGAAACGAACAGACAAAACAAACCACAAACGAAATATTCCTCGTAAAACGTATTACGCTGCGCCCGAGTAAACTATTTTTGTGATAATATTACGGTAACGTCCGACTGGTACGCTAGTATATCGATATGCGCCGGGCGAATCGTTCGTAAAATATCGGTTGGCGGGCAGGGGAGAGCGCCGAAACTAACCGTTTCGGGTAATATTCCTGTGAGGATCGCGGCGAGGATTCGCGTCGTTCCCGAGGATCGTTCGGTCCTGCGACCGCCCGACACGTCGTGCGGCGGAAAACTCGTTCGTCGGCTCGGCGCGCGCGTGCACAAAGTGAAGGGCGACGACGACGACGGTAAATTATAATATCTTACACTCCGTTCGTCTCTCGTTTCGACCGAAAGCAGCGCGAGCGAAAGAAGAAAAAATTAAATAAAAATAACGGGGGCTCGTCGAAAGCGTGGTTTTTTTTTTTTTTTTCTGTTTCCGTTCGATCGACTCTGCCGCCGCCGTCGTCGCCACACCGTCATCGTTGCAGTTTTTAAGACATTTTTAATTTGTTTTTCAACCCTCGCGACGACGACGCAGTAATAAAAACTGGGGGCCGGTTCGGCGGCACAAAACTAATTTCCGACTTTTCCGATATAAATATACATTTCTCTCTTCACCCTCCGTTTTCGATGTGACATATTTCGCCGCGGCGGCAGTCCGCGACCCGAACAAATCGCACGCGTTTTAATCCAATCGCGGCACAGAACTTTCTCTCTCTCTCTCCCGCTGTATCTCTCTTTTTATTCCTCATCCCGCCCAACGGCGTTCGTTAACTCACACTGGTCGCAAAGCTCCCGTCCGAGTGTAGTCCCTGCCAATGTATTGTTGGCGGCAAAAGTAAATAATAACAATAAATCGAGCGGAAGCGCGCGAACGGGCTGCCACCATTCCGAATAGTTTAGTGCAACGAGCGTCATCGTCTATATTTCACACACTAATCCAATTACGAGGAGTTTCGCCGAACGTATATAAATTCGAACCGTTCGCGTACGCGGTCCGCGGACGACTACGCGGTCTTTCTCTCTCGCCGCCCCGAAATTCCACCGTTTCGGTATATTTTTATATCACACAGCTAACCGTAGCCTAGGACCTATAAAAGGACTTTGGATAATGCGGCCGTACTTAAGAGACCTAGGGCCCGAAACACTCCTTTCGTGTCAATCGGACAAAAATCTCGTTTATATTTTTATGCACACATTTAACGTGACGTGATTTATTTCTAAATAAACCCCTCGACGCGCGTGTATACTTATATACTTAATCAGGAAGAGATTTGTATACATCGGATAACTTTTAACTATACTTCTTACGCGGCACGGTACTTAAATAACATAATTTATTTTCAAACTCACGTGACTGCACGTTGAACTTTCTCTTACGAACTTGACTTTATGTTTTTTGCCACGTGATTGATAATGATTAATTAAAAATTCCTCGTAAGTCGATCAAAGTCACAATAAATTTTTATCAGATTAATTTAGTCAGAAAACTAAGCGTGGAGTAAGTATTGGTTATTTAAACGAAAAAAACAACAAATTTTCAATTATACTCGATTATAGGTGATGGTTTTTTGTTTTTCATGTCGAAAATTCGTTCGAATTAGTGATTCAAAAAATTACTTAAAATATTATAATTTAACCGTACGAAATAGAAAAAAAATGTCAACTAGCTATCCTTGGCTCGAAATCGTTTTTCCAAACCGTTGGAATATTGATTTCGCTTAATAAGAATACAGTTCAGCATTATCGGCCACCCGTTACGTACCATCATTATCCTTTTTTTACACATCATTTGAATATCTGGCCGGAGAACCTCATCGCGGTTAAGCCCCTCAGCCCCCTCCAAGGCGGTCGCTTAGTCGTCCCAAGCGAAAGTTCGTCGCTGTTTGTCGGCGCGTTAGAGACGACGCGTCACACGGCGGCGCCCGCAAAGCTCGTAGTTTGCGAAGAGCAAACGGTATAATAATATATAATATTGTCGAACGCATGGTAAAACAATACACACAACGCGGCCATCCCCCAGGGGGAAGAAGAAATCGCGAGTTTCGTGTAATTTCGGCATGTGTTCGGGGAACGATTCGCGTTCCGCTCAACCGTGCCGGTGACCGTCGATAACGACTGTGTCATCGCTGCCGATGACATTTCACGGATCGTTGAAATCCGCGCGGTACGCGTCCTATGCAAATATTGTGAATTATCGACGCGGGCGGATGGCGCGCGAATCGATCGCGATCGTATATTTGTACAGCGACCGGATGAATTCGCGTGAAAATATAAATACGAATGGCACTATACCGTCGAGACTCGGCGTGCTCCGCTGTATTGTACATTTGAAATCCACGCGTAATTCTCCGGTCAAACGATTTGTACCGTACAAAATAAAACGTTTTAAACAGTACAGTTTGGATGGCGAATCGTCACGTCGTCGGTTCCGCGAGATTGTGGACGTGATTTCGAATCGAAGAGACTCGCCGATGGTTTTCGGAACGACGCGATATTCCGTCGTTGGTTTCGCGAAATCTTTACTCGCATCGTACGCGGATATCGATTTGTTTCGTCGGTCGCTCCGTAAAAATCTAGTGAATGTGGTTTTCCGGATGACGTACCGTCGACAAATGCATGTGGCGGCCGTATGGAGAACTATTTTAGCGGCGGAAACGTCGCGTCAATACGCCCTTAGCCCGTCATGACTTGCGCGTATAATTTGAACGCCGTTACTCGCGCGTAGAGAGATTCGCTCACCTTGTATATTTTATCATAAATGTAATATTTTAAGAACAAATAATAATTAATAAATCATAAAATAAACTAATTTTGAATGTTTTTTATAAATATATTGAAAAAAATGAAAATAATTATATGAAAAATTATTAGAAAAATGTAATTTTATGAACTCAATATTTCCTCAATATTTCGTTCTCCAGTTATTGTATTGTCATCATTTTCACTATCATCAGTCATCACTACACGAATCATTTAGTGATTCTATATCTTTATTTAACCACGATATAATTGCCTCACTCGTACTTTTGAAAAATAGAATAAACGGCAAAAAAAAGTAAAATATTGAATAAAAAATAACAACAAGTAAAAACGAAAATTTGAACGCGAAATTCAAACGCTATTACTCGCGCGTAGAGGAAATCGCTCACAAAACACGACTAGCTGATTTCAGAATGCAATAGGTTTCCTCATCGGAACGATTAAGTACCCCTAAAATGATAAATCTATTTTTAAATATTTCGTCATAAGGTACTATGAATTTGGGAAAAATATAACAACAAACAAGCCAGTGGTTACCTACTTAAAAACAATGTGAGGGAAATTCTCACACGCGAGCAATGACGGGTTAAAAACGATTTCGGTCGAAACTCCCGGGACGAAAACGCGATGTCGAAACGGCACTCGCCGACGACGGACGCGGAGACTTGGGTATTATTTGTGTACGCCGATCGCGGCTAAACTTCGGCGCACAATCAACACGCGTTATATTATACACCTAATATGGCTTAGGGCTGTGGTTAGTTTCGAAACTTTCGGCACTTATCGTCACGCAGACGCGCGCGCGCGCGCGCGCGCGGTTTACGGTCGCGGGCCGAATCGAAGACACGTGTCACCGTGTGCCGCCGAGTGTTTATGGGTTTAAGCAAAGCAGTCACGCGGCACGCCCTCTAATTGGGTCGTTTCCATCGTCGTCGGGTCGAGAATGAAAAACGCGAGGCGAACGCGCCAAGTAATTCAAACTGTCGTTTACACGCCGAGACGACGGGAACGCCGCCGCCGCCGCGACGGTAAGCGGTGTTGTAATAACAATATTGTCGTAAATAGACTACCGATTGAATTCCTATGATAATTGAAAATTCTGAAATGACCTCTTACACCGGGCCGTTAAGCCAATTTTTTTTACGATTATAGTTCGCTGGAATGAGAAACCGCTAGAACTCGTACGTGTAGAACTCGTTTTTTTTTTCTTAAA
Source organism: Drepanosiphum platanoidis (assembly GCA_948098885.1). Classification (NCBI taxonomy): domain Eukaryota; kingdom Metazoa; phylum Arthropoda; class Insecta; order Hemiptera; family Aphididae; genus Drepanosiphum; species Drepanosiphum platanoidis. The sequence goes on from OX402529.1 coordinate 21,900,750, forward strand.
GATCGGATTCTTTTTCGTCTCGATCGTAAAAAAGTCGTTTTCCACCAAAGTGACGTCGTCGTAAGCCATAGCAGGAGATATAAACGATGAAAAAAAAAATATCAAAAATTACCCATTTCAAATGAGAAACGCGATCGAAACGATAAAAATACGGACGTTTCGGTTTGAAATGGCATTGTTAATTCGTTTTTTTTTTCCAAGTACGTTCGAAACAAATGTATGCATAAATCGAAGAGATAATGAAAAAAAAAACGTGACGGATCCTGAAATTAATCATCGGGGGGGGAGAGGTAATTACAATTATTAAGTATTATTCAATTGGGTTACTCTACTAATACTTTATGTTATCGAATTTTAAAAAACGAATTAATCAACAAATCATATACGAGGGCGCTCCACCTGTTATCATTAGTACATTTCTTACAGAAATCATTCGGACCGCAATTCAGGAGACGGGATTTACTAAGCAGTCCACGGGGAATTGGATTTAAAAATCGTATCATCGATACGGGCCGTCGAGTCCGCACGACCGGAGCGTTGGGAAAAATGACGAATTTCGTCATGTTTATAATATTATATCATTGTGTGTTTTCATAACGCACGCGTGACGTGCGCTGTACGTGACATCGTAACGTCGTCGACGACGAGTGTTTATGACGGCCGCGCGTGAACGTATTATTTGTGTTTCGAGTGCGATAAAATTGTCGCGGTCGGAATCGACGTGCGCGTTATAAATCGTACGGCCCGCTCGAAACGCGAGGAATTTTCTCTCTCGCGCCACTTGTCTGCACGTTATTCGATCGCGGTGCATTCTATTTCGTTCGGTGATAATAATTCGAAACATCGACGTTTCCACCGGGAAATAGGAAAAGAAAATCGCGCGCTCGTAAACAGTCGACGTCCGGGAAGGTGCGAGCGTCACTTTGCGCTGTCGGCTTCAGACCTTCGCGCCGCCGCTGCCAACGCCGACGTTTTTACATTTGATTTTCTAACTCTGACATTGGAATTCTCGCGACGAAAAATCATTGAAATCCATTATTCTAAACGTTAAATTATTGTTATTATCTACGCGTCTATTGTGATTAATGGCCATGTCTCTCGAAACGCTTTGTCGACGACAACGTCGCAAATTAAAGCCAAAGCACATAATATATAGAAAGTATATTATCCAATCAACGTGCGAGAGTCCAGAATTTGTATGATAAAAACGTCATTTAAACTGCCTGCGTAAAAAAATACTCAGTTCTTATATATTATCACTTGAAATTCCCGTATTTGTGTTTTATATTATTACTCTATTGGTTTACAAGACGAAAGGTATTTATTCCAAATATATAAATACGTATTTATATTATACATAATAAACGAATTAATGCGAGGTGTTGGCGTCATCGGTCGATTCGTCGATAGATAAGGGACAAGTCCCGACCCGGAGTCACTTCGGCTAACTCGACTAACTGGAAATTTCCGATTTCGTCGAAACATGATTTTCTAAAGCCTATAAAAACGTTTCCATTGTTCCGGTATAGATTTTTTACACTCTCTAGAACCTTACGATTACGTTTTCAAGTATAGATATTGAAAATATTGTGAGTTTTTAACTAGAAAAAATTGGACAACACCTATCGCGGTAAAATCAATAGCTTCCTATTGTTTCAATCGGAATCTGAAAAACACATAAACAATGAGAAAAATGTGCACCCCTCCGCGACATTTTCAATGGATTTTCAGTTGTTCAAACGATACCGATCCCGCGGAACTCGCGTTAAAACTGCCACGAAGGGAACAATTGTTGTCGCACTCGGGACAGACAACGCGAGAAATAATAAACCGTTTTCGGTATCGTTTTCCAATCGGGTTTATTAACGCGCGAGCAATGCGTGGGTGAATTGATCGTTTTTCGTCAGATATGCACACATGTCAGACGAGAGAAAATAATATTTACTCGGCAAACATTTATAATTACACGCGGTAAACAATTTGCCATGACTGAACATCGCCGACGACGACGTTACGATATTCTTATAAAGAGCACTTATATGAGCGCGTGTTTATTAGCGTATGGCGTATATTATTAAACGTGTTTATCGTATCATTAATGTACCCGAATAACACGTAACTATAATAAAGTTTTAATACTTATACGTTGATAATGGTAACGATAATAATAATAAATTTGCGTATTTTGCGCCGTAACGTCACATTATATATTCGTTTTATACATTACGTAATTTTATGGCCCTACTAAACATCAAACGCGATACCTTATAATATTATATATGATATGTGTTATTACCGCCGAGTTTTGGGCGATTCGCTCGGTGCGCGACTCGCGTACGGCTTTTAACGTTAAATCGGTGTAAATTCCGTTCGAACATAACGGCTCGTAATAATAATAATAATAATATACACCTATTATATCTATATAACCGTTGACGCGACGTCGGGGTCATTTACATTTTGAATAAATCAAAATTTCAATAATAATTAATTCTGAGAATATTAACATCGTGTATAATTAATATTTAATACACGCCAAGGGTTTGATTAAAAATTGAAAAAAAAAAAAACGGCCAACGGTTTTTTGTTTTTTTTTTTTTGCGATGTACAACGCGAATGCTATTAATTAATAATTAATATTCATAAGATAATCGTGGAAACCGTCGCGATAAATAACAAATTGTCAATATCAAACGAAAAGTGGGAAACCGGACGATTCGAATTAATACGTTAATAATACGTATATCGACAGATTGATTTCTTTTTCCGCTCTCGAGTAGACAATCGTTGCGGCTTTCGCGGTCGGTTACTACATTTTCGTTACGCCGTCGTCGTGACGTATATTGTAATAACGATGCCCCCCGAAAATTACGGCCAGAACTGTCACGTCGTCGTTCGCACCCGAGAGCCGCGTAGTGTGACCGCGGTGTAGGCAATTGCGGGAACCGATCGAGCCGACGACGAGACCGTCGCCCCGCGCAGGACACGGCGAAAGGATAACAATATTATTTTCCGTCGACGATTGTGAAGTCGCCCCGCTAGCTGTCACGGTATCGAAACCGATAATTATGTGCCGATAAACGTACCTCCCGTTTTTGTAAACTCCATTTTGATTTCGTTTCGGCCGATCTACGCACGTCCGATCGACGCGCCGCCCTCGCGCATTATCATTTCGTTAAGCGTTGGAATTCAAATAACAATCGTTTTCGGGGAAATTCCACGGCGGAGTTTTCGGGAAACGGGCTAGAACTATAAGAAAGAATGATTTATAAAAAAAAAAAAAACGTTCCAAGAATGCTGAACGTTTAAAGTAACGGTTTTTGATTTTTTCTTGTCTTTTCGATTGCGATTCAAACGAATACTCACTGCGTAATGTCAACAATAATCATTGTTCGTTATTACGATTCGTTTCTTTTCTTACGTACGATTTATATTCACAACCACAATTGCCTCGTCGCGGAATGTCAATATTTTTATTTTCGTTTAGCGGGCGCAACCGATATGCCCGCCGCTTCGTTACGGCTTTTCTATTGGGTTGCACGACGAGTCGACGTCGGAAAACCGAAACCTTTCTGATAATGTCAATGATTTAAATTTGCCTCTGAGTTTTCGTAAAAGTCTACGTCGTCGTAATAACAACACGTGCTCGGATGATTCGCGTTCGACTTGGGGCAAAACGAATAATAATAATTATCTGACTAAATTGTTTTCTGATTTATCGGTGCCAGTGGATTCTCGTCCTCTCGAGCACCGCCACCGGTCACCGTCATAATTACATCGTCGCGTCCTTTCTTCCGCTCGCCGGGCACTCTATTACTGTTTTCCGTCCCGGGAAACGCGACCGTTTGAAACTAGACGCCTAACGTTTTCGCAAATGCACGCGGCACGAAGAGCTTTGTATTTCAAACGCGACGTACCGCCGCCGGATCGTCTCGGACGGGACTCGGATCGCGCTCGGCGTAGAAATCTCGAAACGCGGGGAGTCTACTACTGCTGCGCGCGCATAATATCGCGCGATATATTTCATTAGAGTCGGTCCGTTTGAAACCCGAGTAATGTGCGGTGACTAACGTGTGCGTACACTGCGCGGTGTTCTCGACGAACGCGAGCTCATATTTATGTACGAACGACGTTAAAATAAAATAGCTACGTGTAGACTTACCGCCTTACGCCTCTGTCCGAGTCGCGAATAATTACAATCGGTTACAATGTACGACAGAGTCGTTTGAAAAACGATATCTTCCGGGCGTGCGCGGAATGTTAATAGAAATAATATTGTATACGCACGCAACGGCGAAAGAAACGGACATATTTCGAGTGAAAAACAACGGCGTACTCTTACGTTTACGAGAACAAATAACAGTTCGCCTTCTCTCCGATAGACATATATATATATATATATGAGATCAACGTCTACTGTCATGTATTCATTACAATATTTATCCTCCGGCCAAGAAGATCTAATACTCATAGACGTGCGTGTATCGGGAAAACGATAATACACGGACGATATCGCTCCGACCACAACGGCGACGACGGTGCTTTAAAATCAATACATTTCGCCCGATAGCCGCTTTTACATTCAGAACCCCAATGTTGTATTTTATGTGCGAAACTCTCTGTACGTTATTATTTTTTTTCAAATTGAAAATAGCTATTTTTCGAAACGTTTATAAATAACTGATTATTATAATATGGGAACGTTCATGAATATAAAACAAAAATATTTATGCAATAGGAATTTATTTGGAAAAACGGTCTCGCCGATCACGCGAAATATATTGCAAATTACGATGAGACGATTTGAAATTCAAATAGGTTTAATTTCGTTAACTTCGTCGACGTCAAAACGGACTCGAACGGATATTTTCCAAAGAATCCAGAGAGAGTAATATTTTCAACGAATCGGCCGCTTCATGTTCTCGATTGAGAATAAAAATGTCGAAATGCACGTAAAAAAGAAGTGTTGCGAAATTAAAAAGAATGTCGAAATACGATATATCTATCGCGACCACGAGTGTACGTGGAAAATTGGTTTTAAAAACAAGCATAACCGCTGGGTTATCAATGGATTGTTATTTTTAGTAAAAACCGTCGTTATTAATCGTCGAGCAAAACGTTGTTATGGAATCGCCAAATCGAAAACATTACATTCTGTACCAGAGACAAAGAACACGACTGGAGAAAATTGATATTTCCAAAAACGCCCACGTCGAAAAAGCGAAACCGTTTATTTTCCGGACATCGGTCCGTCAAACTCCTGTATAGTCGATTAAAACTATTGTTTCGATCGAGTCCGGAACGTTTGAAAACGACCCGCAAGCCATTGAAAACAAAACAAAACCATACCCATAAGAATTCCGTTATGTGTTGGCACGCGTGAATTATGCGTTTGTTCGTGACGTCGTGTGCTCGGTCTCGCGCGTATTAAAAAAAAAAAAAAAAAACGTAAATCGAAACGTGCAGTAATTCATTCGCCGTGTAATCCCGCGGCGTACAATTTAAGCCGAAAAAAATATATTTTGGCGTTCGAAAAAAAGAAGGGAAAAAAACATCGTTTCCAGTGAATAATTGTTATTTTAAATCCTGGAGATTTCCGTGGATTTTTTCCCGCCGCCGCGTACGCCGAACAAAGGTGTTGTTTTTAATATTAATTACGACCCTGCTGATTGTCGTCCGTTTCCACTGCGTCGAACGGGGGGGGGGAGGGGGGAAATCGTAACGTCGCCCAGAGGAATATACTTGCGCACAGTCTCAGTTTGTTTGTATAGATATTTTTTTTTCACCGCAGTGGAAAAAACGCGCTTTTTATTGCCTTTCTTTCGCGGGAATTTCGCGAAAAACAAAATATTTTCTCACGTTGTAACGACGACGGCGCGGCGGCGTGATATTATAATTAGACAAAAACACGCGACAAAAAAAAAAAAACAATAGTTTTTCGTATTTGACGCAGAACGGGTCCTTCATAAGTCAAGTGCGGTATTTTTGCTTATCGTCGACGTCAATTTGAACGGTGACAATATTATGGGAATATTAATTTGAATATTATAATCGCAGCCGCGTAACGAACACGTTTCGTTGTGATGCTCACTACGACCTTTATTAAACCTTCGCAGCGGATAAAACGATTTAATATTGACAGAGCGCGCGTGGGACACGAATGAAAACTGTCTCAGACGAGTATTTAAATAATTTGATATATATATACTCGTATATTATATAATAATCAAAGCACGATGGTATTTTAATTGAAGTTTCATTTTATTATCGAAAAAATGTATTTAAAATCTATACGAAAAGTGCAATGATAAATCACTTTTGTTTTTCAATTAAAATTCAAAGGTTAAAAAGTACAATTTGTCCGCACGTTTGCGTTCCGGGGTGAAAATGTACCGCGGCTAAGCGTGTGGGGTTGCAGGGTTTCTGAAGAAACCGCGCGCGCGGTCGAAAGTTTTAATAGGAGCACACATTTTTTTCCCCCACCCCTCCCCCGTATTAATTTAACGAAATAAAAACGTAATAAAGACGTCGACGTAACACAGCCGTTGCGGTCGTCACGGCGGTTATTTGGCATTTTTTTTTTAATTAGCGCGCACACCGGCGCCGACGACGACGAAATAGATACACGGCACGGTTTTATACCGCCGACCTTTGAGTAAATTAAATATATCTCACCGGTCGTTATAAATTTATTTCAACGCGATGCACTCAATTTATCGCCCTGCAGTCGGAGGCAGGGGGGGGGAGGGACTCGTTCCGAGACGGCTGCGCGGTCCGAAGCTTTCATATACCTCCTAAACCGCGTTGTCGTCGTCTGGCCGTTTTAAGCGGGTCTCTTTTAAAATAGCGCGGCGTAATTATCTCGGTCGGACGGACTCGAGAGAAACCCATTCAACTCGTTTCGAACCTCGCCCGGAAAATTGCGGTGCGCTGCACTTTAAACGGATATAGTCCATATTAATTATAATATTATACAGTGTATACGCGCGTGTCACGCGAAAACGTTTCGAGTTTTTCGTCGGGATTTGCATCGCTACTATATATAGTGTTAGATAAATTGTGCGCACCCGTGTCTATATTTTATCGTTTAGTCGATATCACGGTAATTACCGAAAACCCAGGTGTCGTATTGTTTATCACGCGTGAGAAATAAAAATTCGAGCGATCGAGTTTTTCGAATTATCACCGCTCGACAGTATTTATATATTATACTAGCTGAATAACCCGGCTTCGCCCGTGTGCAACTTTTTATTTTTTTCATTTTTACCCCTTTTACCCCCCTTAGGGGTCGAATTTCGGAAAATCCTTTCCCAAGGGGTCCCCACTATATAAAACGAAACTGCTGACCAAATGTCATACTCAAAACTCCAGCGATTCCGGTTAGGCGAATTTTTCTAGTCTATGAAACGATAATGTTTCAAAATAAAATGAATAATGTGCCAACTATTATATTTGTTTACTCTAAAGTTCTAAGTGTCTATAATAAAAAATGTATATCAACCAGAATATAAAAATATATTTTTTTTCGATTTTTATCGATATTAATCGATTTCAAGCCCTGCTATTATCGATATTTGTATTATTATTTATATTATATTTATATTTTTATTTTTATCTGCTAAAGGGCGCCACCGGTGTAACTCAGTTTTTGTCTCTAAATCTCTAACTCACAGGAGTTAGGTCCATAATTTATGCTATAAACCCGCTCCCCGTCATTCTCTATCATTTAAAAAAAATTTGAGCCAATTCGGCCCAGCCGTTCTCATCAGTTGCAATTTCGAATTTTTTGTCTCCATTTATATATATTATATAGATATTCGTACACGCGATAGTCGTAAGTAATATAATAATATTATGTGTGACGTCTATTGAACGCGCACGCCGTATAACAATAACTCGAAATCCACAACACGATAGTGATCGAGAAAATATAAAAAAAAATCTAACGCAGGAGAAAATAAGTCGAATCGATAAACAATATGCTCAATATGCATCGGGAATGTGTTAGATGTGATTGTAATTGTAATTTATTTAATCGCATTCGATGCACTTAAAATATAGAATATGAAATAGATATTGTACTTACTATAATATCACTTGTACGATGGACGGTGTGAGTTCGGTTTCGTGTGGCTGAAAAGAGTTCGAGTCTAAACGCAGCCTGTCGTCGACGATGATGACGGTCAGAAAAATAAAAACTATAATTGGTTTGGTAATGTTTTGAAAGAACGAGAAGAAAGACGATTATATTAAAGCGATTGCGTATTGATCGTACAGTGAGCATTGTTAATATGAACCGTGTGCGCGTGATTCTCGTCAAACTTCCGGTTCGCGCGCGTCGCTCGGTTACTATTGGTCGGCGGGCGTGGTTTCCGGAAGCGCAACAGATATCGTACGTTTTATGACGAAATATTGTTATGTAAAAAAGCGCCGACAATTCAATTCGATAGACATTTCGCGTGAGATCGATTCATATCAATTCAATTCGATACGTAGGCGTCGTCGGCAGTCGAAACCGGTTGACGTAATAATTTCATATCAGATAACATGAAGGTGGTCGAATATATTCGAGGGACAAAGGGGGGAAAAAAAAACGATTATTTGAACGCGAAATCCGAAGGAATACGCAGAAAAACGTAGAGTCCACCGAGGTCGATTGTCACATTATCGTAATACGCTTATATGACGTTTTACTGCGATCGCGTGAACGTTGAGATTTTCGCGAGTTATCGCATTCAAGCGAAGATTTTTTTTGTTTTTCGCGCACCGCCGCAGTTACATAACGTATAAAAACAATGCGTAGAACCGTTTTATCACGATAAATATTTACGTCGAATGTAATATACGGGGTGTTTCATTTTGTTTACATTTCCAGGTGGTGGCCGTCATATCGGTGTTTTTTATATGCGTGTCCGTGTTGTCGTTCGCGCTGAAGACTCATCCCGACCTGCGAGTGGCCACGCTCAGGAACGTCACCGTGCCCAAAGACAGGCCGCCGGCCCCCGGCCTGGATCCTCCGCTGGAGTGGGTGCTCAGCAAGGACCGGACCGACCCTCACGAGGCTTTTTTCTACGTCGAACTCGTGTGTAACGTCTGGTTCACGTTCGAGCTGCTCGCCAGGTCCATCGTGAGTATACCGCGCGGCTGAGATACTTATACTTACATACTTTTTATTTTTTTCTTCGCGGTTTCCGTACAACAATGTGCCATCGCCTAACCGTCCGATTGACGTGTTTTTTTTTCTTCTGACACGTTGACAAACGGTGCCTAAACGCGTCGACTAGTAAACGATCGTGGCGATCGATATTCGAGTACTCGATTGCCAATAATCGATTAGTCTACAGTAATATTGTAATGTGATGAGATCGTGTGAAATGTGCCCGTCCGTTTGCGTGAACCGACAACGAAGATCCCTAAAAGCTATTTCATAACGTTCTACTCTTAATGCGCGGCGAATGAATTTATAATTTAATTTATATAATACCGAGACGTTTCATAACGACCCCGTTGTAACCGATTTTATCATTTCATTATAAGTTCGAATTCAATCCGTTCGGTGTAGTTTTCGGACCAAAGTCGATACGTTCAAATATGGCGTATCTCATATAATATTATTCAGTTTAAAATACAAACATTTCGTGGGAAAAGTTCGAGATAGACGTATAAAAATTAGTTTGTATTACAACGTAAAAGAGATTAACTTTATTACTTTTTTTTTCTTTTTTTTTTTTTACGACCAAGTTTACGAGAAGATAATTTTATAACGACCCGCTTTTCCACGTACAATGGGCTTCTTCAATGTTGACGATGCCGAGTTTCGATTCTGTTTTCGTCACACTCGTTATAGACCTGCATAAAAGTTACGATTTCGTTTAAACGAAGAACGATGAAGTTTTTCTTTTCTCAAAACGAATCGACCGAGAAAAAAAAAAATAATAATAAAAATATATCGCGTAGATCGCGTGTAATTTTTACCGGATGAATGGAGTTTCGTGTCTTTTTTTCCAATCTAAACAATTCCGTCCCGTCGTGTTTGTTCGATAAAAACAGTACTCACAATAAGCTTTGGGTTTAAAAAAAATAAAAAAAAAAACGGTAATTCAAAATTTCGATTTCAAATCACGAAATATGTCATACAGTATATTACATACCTTCGACACCGGATTTATAATCTACGAAATCGATTAAAAGACTCGTACTATTGTCTAGTTATAACTTTTACTTTTCTTTTATTCTCGTAACGAATAGTGTGAATAAATATTATGAAAAAATAACGTTGGTAAATCGCGAAATAATACATTCTTCTTTCACGTCGTCGTAATAATGTATTATTATCCGCGAGAAACGCGTCGTCACTTCAACTACGGTGATAAAATGTATTTTTTTTTTTTTTTAAAAACGTCGGGGACAACGTGGCGAATACGCGCGTCTTCGGCGCGGTTAACGGACGGCCGTAGAACTCGAAAACGACAACGACCAGTGTTTTTGGCCGGATTTCAATACGACGCGCCCGTTAAACTCGGGTCACGATAAATAATAGAAAAACCGAAAACGTCAATAGCCGCGTACCGCAGCGCCGGGCAACAGATCGTCCTCCGGGGATCCGAATCCTGCGGCAAAGGAAGGTCCTACTATAAAATATATATAAATAAACGGTATATTATACACCGCGCGTGATAAAAATGGTCAGACGTCGGGAGTATAATATGCAGACTCGTGTTTGTATATGTATACGAGTATTTATTTCTTTGGCGACGTCGACGTCTCTCGGAATAAGGACCGCGACGGACGACGCGGTTTTAGGATCCATTTGTTTTTACGGCATATTAAACGCGCGCGCGCGCGGTCCTTACTCGTCCGCCGTTTTACGACGTACGTGTGTTTGTTCGTACGTTTTTTTTTTTTCGTTTTAGAGTTCCCGCGGGGCTTAATTTCTTTATTAAACACGGCGGCGGCGCGGCGTTCGCGGAAACTCTGATAAAAGACGACGACGACGGGAAAATAATCTCTCCGCCAGGACGATACGTAATAACGCGACGCGCGCGTGACCGTACAAAGGACGAAAATCTTTGTTAAAACGAGCGCCGCCCCTCCCCCCCCCCCGGTCCCTGCCGATTTTCGCGAGATCGTCTCCGACGCGAAATATAATTAAAACGCGTCGGGCGTTCCATACTCGTGTTTTTATATACCTACGCGATATTTACCACGGCATATAATTCTATAAACGGTAGAGACGGATTTAACCTAATTCGCGGTCGCGGTTAAGCATAGTATTTAGGTAAACCGTACGAGTAGTAAATGCGCGCGCGCGATATAATAATAAATAATATATTACACTGTTAGGTAACCCACGCGCGCGCGTTTATAATCGCAGTCGGTCGGACTGCTGATTATTATGCTGCCCTATATTGTTTTTATATACGTATATACGATTAACAGCGTAATGTTCGCCGCAGCTGTCTCGTTACGCGTCGCGCGCATACTTATACTATTATTATTATTATATTATTCGCGGTGTAGCGTCGCGTTTCTCATTAATAATTGTAATTCATTTAAAAAGCCGATCCAATGTCCGACGAAACCTTTTAGCGTCCTTCGCGCACTGCGTTTCGTCTCGAAACGTCGTCGGGACTACGACGGTCGGTCGTGTGACTACGCCCATCCGATGGCGCGTTTCCAATTATAAAAGGCACCATGTATGCCTCCTAAACTCGTAACATCGTCGTAGGATATAAAACGGCCAGCGCTCTATATGTATCTTCCGTCCCCGTGATTCCGAGACGTTACGAAATCCGTTCGAATCGACGACGGGTTGCTTGCGATTTTCCAACGAGATAAAATAACATCGCGGTAGCTTCTTTGTTTTTTTTTTGTTTTGTATCGAACTCGTTGTAAAATACATCTCGTCCAGGTCACTCCGAATCTCGTGCATTTCGCCAAGTCTCCGGTGAACATCATCGACTTCGTGGCCACGCTGAGCTTCTACACGGACACCATGCTCCAGAGCACGCTGGCCCACCGGTTCGACAACACCGAGATATTGGAATTCTTCTCCATCATTCGCATCCTGCGGCTGTTCAAGCTCACCAGACACTCGCCCGGGCTGAAGATACTCATACACACGTTCAAGGCGTCCGCCAAGGAGCTCACGCTGCTCGTGTTCTTCCTGGTCCTGGGCATCGTCGTGTTCGCCAGTCTGGTGTACTACGCCGAGCGGTTGCAGGTAAACGCCGCGCGCCGTTCAAACGACTAAAACGGCCATCGCGTGCGCGGACCAGTGTTGAACAGATATAATAATTACAAATCGCAGATCGAATTATCTAATCGATTTTAAAGTTGTATATAATTCATATGATTCGTAATTTTCTCGTTAAATATTTATCGGAAATTTTAGCGCACCCCGCCGGGTCTTGTTGCGCGCGTAGTCGCGATTAATTATGATAATTTTAAAATTACAATTTCAAAATCACCGACAGGCGAACCCGCAGAACGACTTCAAGAGTATTCCGGAGGGCCTGTGGTGGGCCATCGTGACCATGACCACGGTCGGGTACGGTGACATGGCTCCCAAGACCTACATGGGCATGTTTGTCGGCGCGCTGTGCGCCCTGGCCGGCGTGCTGACGATCGCGCTGCCCGTTCCCGTCATCGTGTCCAACTTCTCCATGTTCTACTCGCACACGCAGGTTTGTTTTATCCGTTCATTCTTCGTTCGACCGACGACGTGTCGGTCGTTTCGCGAATGGTTTTATTATCTTTAAAATCGATTTCCCGTCCGACAATAATGTTATATTCATGTAATACGTGTCGGACTACGTATTGTGGTCGTTATCGCTCGCTAATAAACGTTTTCGATTCGACTAAAATACGATGTCTGAGGACAATTCCGGGGGAACGTTGTGCGCGTTACAATAAAAGTTTTCTACTCTATATTGTCGCTGGCGAGACTAAATTTTTTCTAGAGTAGACCGTCATCTGTTCTCCGTAATATCATCTCCGAAGCGTCTCTCTCTCTCTCTCTCTTTGATATCCATCTCTCTGAAATCATTAAAAGTGCCGTCGGCTACTTTTCGCCGACTCGAGAAAAAGAAGCAAAATACTGGCATGATATAGTTCGCGGCGCCACGTAGTCGCAATGCAGGGTGTCTCGCGAAGATCTGTCAAATGCAATAATTTTAGTTTCATTTTATATTTTAAAAAGTTGTTTTTTTTTTTTTTTTGATAATATCTCTTTTATTTCTGTACCGTGATAAACATATTTTTAAATTAATTTTACTTTCGAGAAACTTGGTACAAAACACGTAAAATGTAGTTCCAATTAAAATACATATATATATATTGTATTTATAAAACTTATAGGAAAAAACGTTAGTCGACGTCATTAAAATTATGTAAATTGTATTAAATTAACGACAAAACTGTATACAAAAATGAAATTATGATTGTTCTATTTTGGATTTTAATCGAATTTTATAAAACTTGAATATTTTAATTTTCAGTAAATTAACTAATTAACAACAGTTGTAGCCCAGAGCTGTTCTATAGTAACTTCAAAAAAAAAAAAAAAAAAAAAAAACAAAACCTTCAAATATTGAAAGAACACAAAAGTTATTACATTAATAAACGTCAGATGTTCGCGGGACTCCGTAGCCCTGTGTATAACGCCAAACGGTAACGTTTCAAATCGACCCTTCGGCCATTTTTCAAACGTGTCATTAAAAAACAAAACAAAAAAAAAACACACACACAGGACTGTATACGCGTTCGCGTGTACACCCGGGGGTATTATGACGTGATAATATTGTTAAAGCGCGTTTTTCCTTCCGTCGCCGAAACGAACGTACGCGAATACTAAATTGAAAACGAAAAAAAAAAAAGTCAACACGAGCCTCGCGCGCAACTGTACAATAGTTAGTCGGCGTTCGTCTCCCCCCCCCCCCCCGTTTATGTACCGCGTGTACGTATTATTATTAAAATTTTTTATTTTTTTTTTGTTTTAATTATTACGCCGTCACGGCGAACGTTTCAGGCTCGATCGAAGTTGCCCAAGAAGAGGAGGCGCGTGCTTCCCGTGGAACAGCCGCGGCCCAAACGATGTGACGCCGTTTGCGCGGGCGTCATGGGCGCCGCCGGGCTGATGGCCAACCGTCGGATGGTCGCCGCTCCGTCTCCCGGAGCGATACTCAAGGACACGTTCGGAGCTCCCAAGCTAGGTGAGTCCGTCAGAGTCGAAACAAAGGACGTTTTCGATTTCGTCCCGAAACAATTTCCTTCCGCGCTACCGACCGACCGTGTTATTGTTGTTATCGTCATTTTTTTTTTCGTTAATTTTTTACTATTATTTATAGTTTGTATAATAATTATAAACCTATAGTTTCGTAGATGTATTGAATTAGGCCTCACTCGAATTCTTCGATAAAAAAACATTGACTTTGGTTGTAATAACGTCGTACGTATACTGTTTACGTATTCGTCATCGTCAGTAAAACAAAAACGTATTTGATTTTGCCAAAAACGAAAAAGAAATCGCGTTCCAAAGCGGCTGTTCGCCTCGTACACTTACACAAAATATTCGGTTTGGCGAGTATGAAATCGACGACGACGGACACGAGTCTCGTCGAAAACGATTGGCCGCACGTCCGGAGAGACGACGGAGGCACCGTGTGGGAGATGGACGGACGAAAAGGAGAAGAAAATGCGCGAGTACGTTCCTAAAGAGGTTTTGTAACACAAACGCGGTAGCCGCGACCGCGGTGGCGGCGGCGGCGACGACGGTGGTTTGGCAAAAGGGTCGAAAGGGAGTACTAAAATTAGAAACTTTCACCGGCGGGTCTCGCGAGCATCGGCACCGCGTCTGGTCTCGGTGAGTTTTGCGTTCCGATCGTCCATTGTACAATGGCCGTAACATTTCTCGACCTATGAACCGCGACCCCGGTTCGGGTCGTGAGAAATTTCCACTGGGTCGCGGACAAATCGAAAAGTTACTGGCTCGCTCGCCCCGTCTATTGAATCTAGAAACACTAACATTTACGTTATTATTATTGTCTTTATTTCAGAACCTCTCGTTTTCCAAAAATTACGCAGAAGCGCGGATTGATTCGTTAGAAAAACGCTTTCATGACCAAAGAAGTCGTTAAATTCGATAACTTTCGAGTAAACGTTATGCGTTGTTTATATTTTTACAAAAAAAAACGATTATGATATTCAATAACAAATCGGTATGCAACAGGTATAATACGAATACGTTCTCAAGTCAAATCGAATGCAATCGTGTTTGTTCGAAATTACGTATTTCACTATTACAATGGATTTCGAATTTTTTTTCAAAAGTCAAGCGAACAATTTGATGAATTTTTGTCAATTTTTACACGCGAAAGTCGAGAAACGCATATCCATTGTTATTGTACCCGCGACGCGTTTATATTACAATTATTATAATATTATCGTCATCACAGTCGACGGGAGTGCGATGGGATTTTCGAGGGCTCGGGGTGAGAGAAGAATAGGTGTCCCGGGTAATTACATCGGGAAGCGGGTGGGTGGCTGGCGGGGGCGAGTTACATTGAGATCGACTGATATTATTATATCCGTGGCGCGTGCCAAAAACGGTTTCGGACGACTCGGCCGTGATCGCGCAGGTATTATTACGATGGCACTGCGTTTGTGTTCCGTAGACCGAATTGTGCTGCCGAGACGAGCGACGTTTTTCTCTCCGTGTCTCTCGTTCTCTCTCGGTCTGTATACGGTCGTCGGGAGCTTATACGCGTCGACGTATAGTTTTTCACTCGCAGGCTTATAAAAATTCGCTGCCCGCTTCACATTACACCCGAAGAAGACGTTATCCTATCGGCGACGTCATTTTTTCTACACGACTATGCTAACTACGACCACATACCGATTTTTTTTTTTTTTTTTTATTATTTAGAAATCAAAATAAATGGTTACAAATTAAACAAATCTAACAATTAGGTACAGTTTTGATTACCTACCTCCTGTAAGCTAATAGATAGCTTGTGTTGGAGGTAGGGAGTTATTACATTTACCAATAAAATACAATAATTAGGTAATTTCTTATAATATTTTATATTACGTACATTGACTTATGAATATAAACACAGTGATGTAAAGTTTTAACATAAATAAATTAGTAATATATTTTGTTGATACAGCATTAAAGCAATCAAAATATACATATATATATATATATATAAGATACAATTTGGCAATAATTTACAATATTGGACGGTTTTTATTTTTTACGCCGATTCGGTCAATCGAGGGCCGTTTTCAAAGCGTTACGTTTTAAATCTCGGCGATTTCCGAAACAACCGAACGCGGACGGCTTCCGGATGAAATCATGATCGTACGCAATTATTTTTATTCGGGGAAAGTGATTATTTCGAAGAGAACACGACTCCGCGTGTCGCGCTTGATTTCAATATGACGTGCGCGGAGTGAAGTGTTCGGCGTGCTTTGGCTTCGGACTAAAACACCCGATTCGGAAACCGATACTCAAAGCCGCGTTGATATTAATTTCCGCGCGTTAGCTATGATAATAATATGCCGCGGTTGCGAGACGCACGCCGAGAAAACGTCAGAGGATTATCCGCAGTCGAAATTTCGTTTGCGTTACCGTTCGCGACATCTAAACTCTGAAAATTCCTGAAATGCCCGACGTGAGGACGGGAGGTTTCCCGGAAAGACGGTCGTCAGGAATTCGAGGGGAAATAATTCCCGGGAACGCGTCATACTGTCCATTAACCAGGAAGGTAATTAATATTGTGTAATAATGAAACGACTTTCGAATTCGACCGAAAAAAAAAATCGCAAAAAATGTGCGATATTGTTTAGCAATAAAAAAGTAAAGTAAAATGTAATATTAATATAGTTAATAATTAAAAAAAAAAAAAAAGAGGCAAATTTTTGTAATTCTCCATCGACAAATAATAATAATAACAAATTAAATATATAAATTATAATAAAAAATTCGACTCGACTGTTTTCGAATAATAATATTATCAATTTTATAAATATAACTCTAACGCGATATTATATATTATTAATCGCTGCGTTTTAGAAATATCTAAAAAATCCAAGTATAAACTACTCATATTAGTAAGTATTATTAATACTTTATTAACGCGTTCGTTTCACTTCCGCGGGGTAAACGATTGTACCCGTTTTCGCGTTTATCACGTTTTCTCTCTCGCCGTCTCAGATCGACACGCCTATAATACGTCCTTCGGCGGCCCCCGCGTAAAATACTGTACTCAAAGGTTTGCGATCGATGCCGCGTGTTTCTCCTCCCCCCCCCCCCCCCCGAACACTTAGCAATCCGCGGATAAACGAGTTGTACTTTTTTTTT
This sequence comes from Drepanosiphum platanoidis, assembly GCA_948098885.1. Classification (NCBI taxonomy): domain Eukaryota; kingdom Metazoa; phylum Arthropoda; class Insecta; order Hemiptera; family Aphididae; genus Drepanosiphum; species Drepanosiphum platanoidis. Next base: position 21,918,115 of record OX402529.1, read on the forward strand.
TTTTTTTTTTCACGCGTAATGTAAATGCATTTACGACTTTCGTATTTTTCCTTTTTTTTTTTTTTTTTACGGTACATATTATACGCATTTACAATGCGGACGTGCGCGGTAAATCGTACCTGCGATGTGTAAGTACGGTTTTATACAGCGCACGGCAATTGATCAGCCGATCGGATAGAGTTTTTTCCCCGTCTGGAATTTCGGATTTAACATTTCGGATATATTCGCCGAAACAATTTGGAAAAGTGTACCGCAGAGACCTCGCGCCGGCGACCGAGTCGGGTTTAATGGAATTCGATTCCGCTATTAAAACATAACGGTATCGCGCGTTCGAGGATAAATCGTTTTATTGTACTTATGGTTTACGATGAATTCAAAATCTCCGACACTTTCGTGTTGCCGTCAAACGCATATAGGTACATCGTCGTTTGATGGCCGATAATCTTATTCATGAAGCATCGTTTAAATTCGTATTATATATTTTACGTCCACGCGCGTCTGCAAAACATAGATAAAAATATAAACTGGTAGAAAAGCCAAATTATAGTCTAGTTGAAACGAATCGAGTGGAGTTCAAAAGTCGTTTGATATTTTTTATGTCGCCAGTAAGAAAAAAATAACGTTCAACGTTATTAGCGAAATGTGTACGTATACATTGTCCCATCTTTTTTATTATATTAAATATAAGAGTTTGTTAAAAAAAAATTCACCGACAACGTTTGCACGCGGTGATATTTCAAAGCGTTCTGAAACAGTTGGGAGTTATTTATTGCTCTTGTTTTTATTTTCCGGACACTATATTATCACTTGATAATTTTGTTCACAGTTAAAACACTTTAACCTCTCCTGTTAAAACGCGACGGCCTTGAAACTTTAACACAGACGTCTATAATTTAAATTACAAACTCTTAAGTAATATATTAGCTCAAAGGTTCGTTCATAAAGGGTTGGACAGAGAGAGAGAGGAAGAAAGAAAAGAGTTTTGTGTCGTATCAATCGATGTCGCGACGGTTTGTAAAACGAGTGAAATCCAATGCCAAACGTTCAACGCGCGATGTGCGATCCAGAGAAAACGGCGTGTCAAAAACGTTCTACTACGATGTCAAAGCAAAGAACACAATCGAAATACAAAGACACTACGCGACGGTTTCCGAACGGACATCTTTTTCTTTGAATGTGCCCCCCCCCCATCTGTCGATTGACGTATTCGAAATATACGTACAGACATAAAAAAAATAATAATAATAAACGTGCAAATGGTATGGCGACGACGGGCGGTCCGACAGGCGAATCGGTTTCAGCAGACGCGTGTATACGCGCCAAACGACGCCAATCGCAGCGTGTTCCACTGTTATGGTTTCCTTTTCTCGCGTCCTTTAGCTCACGTGGTATTGCGTCTCAGCCACCGTACAGATATGCCAACTATTAATCGACGTCACGCGTTCTGGTTCGCAACACGGCCGCGACGACAAACGAGGTACATATTATTCAATCGTTGTATACGGTTAGCACTCAGAAGCACACTCTCTCCTTTCCTGAAAAACTCCACGCGCATACATATGACTACATCGTATCCGTATATCGCGACAACAATAGTAAAAGTACGTCGTAAAAGTTACGTACGTCGTCGTTCGGCCAGTTTCGTTTCGGTTTCGTCGTCGATGGAATTGTAAGACTGACAAATAACACGTACTCGCCGAGCACCTAAAGGCGCGTCCACACCTAACAAACATTTTGCAAACATTTTGAACGTTTGCCGAACATTTTTCGAATGTTTGTCGTACATTTTATTAACGACAACAAAAGTTTGTTCATAATTTTGTTGTTCGCTGTATGTTTTAAAACTATTAAATAATAAATCAATTAAAACTGACATGCAAGATGTTCGCTCAGTGAGCGAGTGAGTGAATTTGTTTGGAAACACGTCTACATCAAACAAACGTTCGCCGAACGTTTTTCAAATGTTTGTTAGGTGTGACGCACCTTTAAATGTTCGACAAAATAAAAACCCAACGTCGACGTGTATAGAAAATATAATCTGTATCGCGATGCACGAGCGTCGAAGTAATCATGGCGGGGCGTTTGCGAACGTTTCGATAAAACAAAAGCGATTTTTTTAATCTTTCTTTTTCATATCGCGTTATTTTTTCCTCTCGAGACACCTGCAGGACGCGTTGAGCGAACATGTCGTATCGATTGTCGCGCGGGCGAGCCGCGGGACGAATTAATAATACATTTAGGAGGTGTACACGGCGACGTGTACGTCGATATAAATTGTACTCGAGACAAAACACTCGGCGGCGTACGAGAACTGCAAACGCGTCCGCCGCCGGCGCGCCCGCGGAGCGACGAGCCGCTGCGTTTTCGCACGTTATTACCGCGAAACAGCGCGATAATATAATGATAATAGCAACGAGAGACGGTACGTATAATGTGTGTTGTACGACATAATCGTACAACAGTTGAATATTCGTGGCGTGTCGAACGGCGGCCGCACTCGAACGGATTTATTGCGCGCGGCCGACGGCTATGTTTAGGGTGTGCGCGGGGGCAGGCGAGGGGATGGAACATTAGCATTTTTATAGCCCCGCGAGTTGTAAAAAAACAACCCCCGCCAAACCGCGCCCGACGACCGGCTCGCCGGCCCGCGGTGTATTTTATAGTCGAGGCAAACGTGGCGTAGACGTAGTATTTCATAACAACGCGGACGCGGCTATTATGATAATAATAATAATAATAATAACAATTCGTCAGAAAGGTTTCTCGTGTAATTTTCACACAAACACACAGCGCACACAGACGACGCGCGCGAATCGTAAATTCGCGAAAATTCGTATCAGCAGCGTACGTAATATTGCGATGATTTATTTTATTGTTTGTCGTGGGCCCCCGGGCCCTTTTTTGCGTAATATGTACAATCTGTAATTAATCGAATTCACAACACAGTAATATTATAATATGCGATACAAAACAAACGAAACAATATTCGAGACTTGGGTTTTTTTTTTTTTTTGTCGTCCACAAAACGTGACATTTCCAACAATAATATACTATTGTGACGTTCTCCGAAACTGCGTTCAGTTTAATGACAGTTTAATTTAGAGATGCTTAACGTTTTTCAAAACAAACTAAATAAATCGGTCGAGCTTGAAAAAAAAGGCCATCATATTACGTACATGCATGACGCATACGAAGATAAACAAAATATTCACACGACCATATTATTCGGACTTAACTTTGACCGCAGCTGCAGATGATGCGTATCTCATCGTTACAGCCGATGAACTAAGTTTTCACGACTATCGTCTTGAATTTTATATCACTTTATAGTCGAGTTGAAAAGAAAAAGATTACGAACAAAATTATTCAACGTTTTTGTACGTTGACGAGTCACGAAGAATCATCCTAATCGGGCGTTATTTATTCCGAAAATTGATTTAAAACCACTCGCCTCACTTCAAAAGCTGTCACTGATAATGTTATTTCAAGTCGACGGAATTTATATATAATAATATATAAAATAAATATGCGAAACCTATTGAATGTGTTCTAATCGATTCAATAAAATCAACTAATCCAATCGATTCGATAAAATGTTTATTTAATCGACAAATATTGTAAAATATGCATTTAAACTTCTCCGGCGCACTCGAATTTTAATATTTTTATGCGGTAGTGATAAAACGTGCATATTCAAATGTTCAATATAACCTATCCTCGTGCTATAAAAACATGTTTATACATCACTCGCATTGTTCTGCGACCTTTCTAGACAAATGTGAAAAAACTAAAAGTTCTCTTCTACACTCTTATATCGTCGCAATGTTCAGAATGTATATTATTTTTGTTCAAACCGCGAAATGTAATAATAATACACTAAACAGTTGCACGAGAAAGAAAAAAAAAAAACAATACTCGTTTAGTTGTTTGTATAACTTTCGGGCGGGTGTCTTCCGCCAACTGAACCAGGTTTTGATACGAATTCCACGAGGATTACGGATCTTTGACCGTATTTTCGAGAATTCGACGTTTCGGGGTACTAGTCTAGTCGCGAACTATAAAAACGCGCGTGAAACATGCTCTCGTGGACAACATAACATGATTATTTGCAACCGACAAATGAAGACGATTGAGATTTTCGAATTCCCGCGGACGTTAAATCAAATCCAAAATATTATCATATCAGCTGTGTCGCCGAGTCGTTTGACTTGACCTCGCGTAACGGGAGATGAGATCTCACGCCGTCAGCCAAACTAACAAGGGTCTTGACAGAACGCGAAATCGGGTAGAAATTAATTTTACCGAAAACGCCATTACGATTAGATTTCGTAGGAGACTACTTTACAATAAAAATAAATGTTCGGTAAGGCTATTTGATTGCATTTAAAAAACACTCGTTGTAAACGATACGATAAACGATAAGTTTGATAAAACATAGTTTTACGACTAAGATATACTAATTTTATAAATAAAAAACGAGTACCGACGTTAATCGTAGTGTTGTTTTAAGCTAAGAGATGCAATTTAAAAAACATATATATTAAAATAATAATGTTCACGTTTTGATGAGCGAACAAAGCCACGTTTTATTCATCTAATTTTAAATTATTTTAATCTGTGCACGCAATAATTAAATCGACCGTATGGTATAGTTATTAGTTAGAATCTTTGCGTTTTATAAAAGTCAACATAATAATAATTTCTCGACGATTCGATTGGTTTTTATTAAATATTTTAATTAACTATACGCCTGTTCGTCGATTTTCACCACTACGGCGGAAAAACGTGTACGTCTAGTAGTCGAGTTCGGACGTTTTTGACCGTTATTCACCCCTTCCTCCCGCCGTTATTCTCACACTGCACACGACGACAGTGAGTAATAACCTAGTAGCGCCCGAAAATAAACCCGTAGCCCGTGTCAATACGAGCGCGAGTTGTAATTTGTTTTAATTTTTTCCCCCGTTTTTCATTTTTCATTTTCGTTCTTTTCGCTCTGTTTACAGGCAACATGAACGGTATGAACGTGCTGAGTTTGGCATTCCAAGCGCCGCAAATACCAGGCATACCAGCGCCGTCCTTTTTGCCGTACAACTCTCCTCCGAAAACGTCTCAGGGTCAGTGTTAAATCTCGTCGATTTTCACGCGCACGTCAATTATACGTATAATATTATGATCATAAACCGCGTTGTGTATTCCGACGATTTTGTCCGACGCGCTCTATCCTTTGGTTTATTTTCGCAGGATCGCAGGACACGTTCCCGGGAGGTGTGCTTAACGGCCGCGGCGGCACTGTGGCTCCCGCCCCGCTTCAACCCAGAGCGGCGACGATTGAATCCGTTTTCCTTCCGTTACAGGTGAGTGACGTGCACGTTACGTCATATAAACCAGGTCGCCAGTAGGTCAGACGCATCGATGGCTCGCAGTGTTTAATAAGTATACAATTTAAGGAACAAGAAACACGTATTTTTTTACCATCCAATTTTTAACAAAAGTCTACGTTCGTTTCGTTTTACAACAGTGGCTAATTTTCTAAAATATGTTCGATTCAACGATAAAATATAACCGAAACAATAATTTCGAATTTAGTAAAATAATCCGCGACTTTCTACCCGGATACTATATTAACAAGCCAAGGAGCCGCGAATGCTTGACATTATCGGTCCAGTTCATTGACCCGAGGTCCACAGTAAATAATGCGTGTTTTTTTTTTGACCCGAATTGAATAAACAAAGCAATACAAGTGAATCGTGGCACTGCGTGTCGGAACTAGAAAATACGACATGAAAATGCGATTGTACGCCCGTGTTTTGAAATCTAAAACGTCTGCCGTATAATACGTTTTAGATATTTCTCGATGTAAGTCGACGAGTCTAAATCGAAACTAAAAAGTCGAAAATCGTTACGCGAACGATATAAAAAAAAATCATAATAATATATTACACTTCGGTGTAAAAGTATTTAGTAACGGTTTTATAATATTTACACGCCTCTCTCAACCCTCATACTTGCCCACGAGTACACCACCGAACGATTTAATCCAAGACGAAATAACACGTCGATACGGCGCGCGCGACGAGTTTGAAACAACATCGTTTCCCCGCGCGTCGTCGAGTATATTCGCGATTGTACGTTGACAAAAAGTTCCGGCAAACTTTCAAACGGCCCCGCGGGCCGTTCGATACGGCCCGACATTAATTCGATTCAATAGCTAATGGCACGTGCCCAAAACGACCTCACCGTAAGCGGTCGAGCCCGTCGCGCAATACACTCCGCGACGACACGCAATAAAACAACGTGACGTAACGACGCGTCTGAAAATAATACACCTCGTTATCATTCGTACCGATCGGTTTCCGTTCAGAAAACGACCGTAGAAAAAATAAACGTACTTCGGACCACCCCGTCCGACCGTATCGGTCGTCTACTCGTCGAAAACCGTTTTGATTCGTAGAACATTAGTGACCGCGTTATTTCATTCCTTCGGGGAGTCGTTTTGGGATCTATCTTTATTCAAATCACTCGATCTCACAATAAGGCCGGGTGCACATTGAGACGCAGGCGACGCAGCGCAGCGTAGGTTAGCGCAGCGCAGGAAAAACTGCGCTACCTAAGTGAGCGCATATTACTACGCAGTTCTGACGTTTCACCGTTCATTGTGACAGTTGTTGTTCACCGCTACCAGCATGAGCGATAGTATGATGGCCGAAAATTTAATAAATTTAAGTTCTGAATCAGATTCCGATGACGAATTTGATGAACTTATTTTGTTGTATTCGTTAAGTAAAGAAAAAAAAACGTGGAAAAGTAATTTTATGAAAAAAAGACAAAGTCACAGTGAGTTCAATTTGTCATCGGAATTTTCTGACAAACAATTTTTAAACTACTTTCGCTTGGACCGAAATCAATTTAATGAAGTTCTTAATTTAATACGAGATACAATTTATTCATTTGGATGTAATGCTCAAAAGCCGATTGATCCTGAAGAAAAACTGGCAGTCTCGTGCACGTGTGCAGTAATCTGTGTCGCGAGCACTACGTGACGCAGGCCAACATAGACACAGCACTGCTCTGCCCTGCCCTGCCTCCCAATATGCGCTAATAAGTTCTAACTAATAGATTACAGAAAACTACGCTGCACTGCCCTACGCTGCGCTGCGTCGCCTGCGTCTCAATGTGCGCCCGGCCTAACGCGCGTCGAAGGTCATATTATCATATTATTATGTCGCGACGTCGTCGATAAATATTTCGTCGTCAACGTCGATCGCATGATGATTGTAATTGCATACGACGTATAAGGTTTTCAACGAAACGGATATATCCAACGAGTTTTCACTACAAATCGAGCCTTTGATAGCGAAAAATAATATTACGGCTTATTATCGAACTTATTTTAACCGTAAATTTGCCACCATCGACCCCCTTGAAATGTGTAGAAAATATGATTTCAATAGTACCACCGAGTTTTATTACGTTTAATTGATGGAGACACCAGGAGTATGAGAAGGCGTGGACAACGTGAAGTTATCGGATTCGATTGATACCGGAATAGAATTCCATCGTGCACGCGCGTCTAGAATTTATTAGCACGGTTTTAGAATAAACAACAAGTAATTACACGTACCGAACGTATCACTGTATAATCTATCGAATCGGATTTCGATTAAGAAATCGAATGACTGAAAGAACATGAAAAATAATGAAAGTAACATTATGAAGTCTCTAATGGGAGGTTTTTTTTTTCTTTCTATGTCACTAAGATTAAGTTGAAATACCGAACAAAGGGGAGACGGCTATAGTGTACGCACAATGGGAAAACACTTGAACAAAAAAAAATGAAAAAAATAAAAAAAAACCATGACAAACGATAGTCGTATATGATTTCCGGTCTGGTGACTACATTTTCGATATGGTTTTTACTTTATTACGGTTACTTCGAGGATTTCGAGCTTTCTTTGTAGGTAGGTAGGTCTCTGGAAAACCGCCGGGGTCATATTTTTAAGAATATATCTGTTTCGAAGAAAAATAAAAAAATATATATTTATACTCGTATATATATGTGTATAAAATGAAAAAAAATCAACAACACATCATCGACGGTAAATGAGCTGTAGCATAACATTTAATAAACTTGTGTTGTCCGTCGAGTATCAGAAGTATGAAAAAAAAAGCACCGATGAAACAACAATCCCTTTTTGTTCGCAAAATATTTGTCCGAATTTCCACTGTCGTTACAACTCGGGAAAAATTTCGTTTACTTTTTTCATAATAATTTCAAGTTTATCAACATTATATGCAATTAAATTCATATTGTTAATTTTCGGTACTTCCGGAAAACAATAAAACTTTGTACACAATCAGACGTGTACTTCAAGTCAAAGCACCTAAAGCTAATCGTTACACGTGAAACATGTAATTAGTATTAATAACAGTGTTATTAATAAAAAATATCAATTTTTAAATATAAAATCTCGCGTTGATTTAAATTAATTTTCTAGTTACATATTATATTAATTTTTAAGTTTATTTACAATCACAATCCGTATAAAAACGAGCGTATAATAACAGGAAAGTGTTGAAAAAGGGGGGGGAGGTTAGTAATTTAAAAGCTTTTATCATTCAACCAGTGCCAGATTTACATTACGCGTCATCGAAAGTATGAAAAAAAAAATGCCACCTTTTTATATGAATAAATTGTTTCATACAATCTTAGTGTTATTATTTTTTTTTAATATCTTTGTCAAGCTTTAACACTTTCCTTAATTGTGAAAATGATGTACGTACAAATTTATCTTTTCTGGATGACATGAAAAAAGCAATTAATTAATATTGAAATGTGTAAAGAAAAATAAAAACCATTTGCGTTGGAATATAAATTTCAAAAAAAAAAAAAAAAAACGTTTTGAGACTAGATTAATTGTTCACCTTTACTAAAACGTCGATTTCAAGATTCATAAAATTACTTCTGTTGATTGCTCGATACCTCTGTAGACCAGTTGAACGCGAATTGAAAATTAGAAATGCAATTAGAAATTGCTCGTGCGCGTCTGTGGTGCGTTTTTAGTTTCGATTCTTACGTATCGATTCCGACGCGTTTGGAAAAGCCGCGTCGATAAATCCGATCGGAAGGTGACCTTTAATCGGTATCGTTTCAGAATTTTAAACGTGTCAAATTTTAAATTCCAGAGGACGCCACGTCTCGCGTCCGATTTACCATCGACAGTCATTCTCCCCCGTCCTCGCCCCCCACCTTTCGTATTAAGGATATTTCGAGCAATCCTTTTCCATATTATTTACGTGCCAGCGTGTCACGTTAAAAAAAAAAAACCGCTCATCATAAAATCACATAATATATAATGTTGTTAAAAATATACTATTTATGGTTGTTTTTTTTTTTCATGTACCCGTTTCTCCAGCCGAGTCTATTGGTGACCTTGGGCGACGAGTCCAGGCCACAGGACATGGTGATGCAGAGGACGTCTTCGTTGCCGAACTCGTCCGGAAATGACTCGGTCAACCCATCGTCTTCATGAACGTTTTGCTCACGTTAGATTGTTTTTTTAGATTCGCTCGCATTGGCCCAACGCCATCTAGTCGACACGCCGGCGGTGACCGTGACAGCCGAAAACCGAATTCGTTCGCAACACAGATAGCGGCTGTTATTGATACTTTTTTAATATTATTATTATTATTATTATTATCATTGTACACACATTATTATTACTATATTATTATTCTGTTACGGACGAGCGAAAATCATTTTTTGTAAATTATATATTTTATCCATTTACTTCTTCGTCGCTGGTCTCGTCGCGAACGCGTGTGACGTGACGACGAGAAAAAAAAAAAAAAGGTGTATTATTGTTATTTTGTAAAATAAAACCTTCGGATACGCAAGTCGGGCGGAAAACGTCGTTTTTCCTAGGGAAAGCCGATCGAACAGGATTATATTTTAAAACGATGGGCGCGCGACCCGTTTCGCCCGAATCCGCCGACCTTTCGCCCACACCACTCGTTTTTTCTACTCGACGAATTCCCTGCCCGTTTAAAACCACATAAAAACGCGGCATATCATTGTGACAAAGTCGGCCAGAATTTTAACGTGGTTTTCGTTACGACGATAACAATCGAAAGCGCACAGCGGAACACGTACCCACGTTTCGCACGTCGCCGACGAAATTCTTCCGTGCTCGCGTAAATTTAAAACTGATCAAAAATCACCGAATATTTATTCCGCTTACTTTTAACAAACATAGCCACTAGTAAAGACCGATTGAAAAAACCAAAAAATTATCAAGTCCTAATTCGGTCACGCAGAAAATCCTCAACTCGTCACTGAAGACGACACGCGACTAAAGTGCCCTGTACACGGTCAAATTATTTGTCAAATTTTTGTTTGACAAACGTGTTTGTTTGTGTGCAAGCTTGTTTGACGTGTTTGTCAAACAACGTAAAAGTTTGACGTGTTTGATGGAAATTTTGATTGACGGTGTGTTTGTCAAATCTGTTTGATAGTGTGCAACGGTAATTATCAAATAAAATCTCAGTTATCGCTTCGAAACCATGGAGACCACGTGTGCGATGAATGACAACAATATTTCTGAAAAAGAATTTCTTTTACAATTTATCTCCATATATCATGACATGCCAATGCTTTGGAGAATAAAACTCTCTAGACCATCGACGACCTCCTTTTTTCTTCTTCTTTAAACATAGTGCTAGTGTCAATGCCAAAAACGCCTTATCTGTATCACTCATTATGATAATTATTATTATAACGACACAAAGAACGTCACACGTAACACGAACGTCACTTCGCGGCAAGGCGAAAACCGAAACTATGGCCAAGTTTAACATATTTATTTGATCTGTTGGTTTGATCGTATGCGCTTTTGTTTGATGAAAACATGAAGTTTGACAAACAAAATTGACAAACAAATTTGACCGTGTACGGGCGCCCCTTAACGCGCGGGGATCAGTATAGTTTGGCACTGTAATATCAATAGGTATAACTATAATAACTATATAGCGGGTTCGTCGCGGGCGCGTAAACTGTATGATATCCGATAATTATTCCGCCGATGATTACACGAGACCGTCGTCGCGATTAAAAGTATGTAACGGCCAGACGAATAATATTGTTGGGATATGAGTTGCGACGTCATCGCGACATTCCATCGCGCCGAGTCGGTATGAAAACGACGGAACAAACATTGGACGGGCGAAACGGGAAAAGTCGGACGACGACGCGGACCCCGCCCGAAATAATATACGCGGCGGGTTTCGTGACGGTTTTAATTTTTTAAACAAAAACACGCGTGCATTTCCAGGCGCGTATACTCGCCCGTAGAGAAATAAATCGCACGCAAGACGTGTGCAGAGACGACAACGGGTGTACAAATACCCGGCGCGCGGCGGCGGCGATGCGTTTCGTAACGTCCGAAGAAACGAGCCGTTACCGTTTTCCATGAAAATATCGCGATCGAAAATACATTTTTTTTTTACGTATATTATTATCATTATTATTATTGTTATTATTATTATTATTCGTCTGTGCGTCGTAAGGACTCGTCGTGCTCCGACACGCTTAATGTTCGTCGCGTTTTTGTATAAGTTGTACATTTTTTTCGCCATCCATTATAATATTATAGTAGTGTTAGGTTAATATTTCGAGCATACAACCCTATCCGAGTACCTATAAACGATGGTATTATTATGTTTGATAAATTTTCATTACGTCATTCTGTGATATTTTGTTACGATGTAAAATTATGTAATTATTATTATTATCATTATTATCATTATTGTTGTTTTAATTTTAATAATTATAATAATATTATGATGTAAAGGAATTGTACAAAAGGACAAAAAAAAAAACTAAGGAAAACGGTACATTATCGCCACGAACTGACGATAACAATACTATCGAGTGTTGCGAGAACAGAGTATATAATACATGGGTCATCATAGAGCGAAATAATATTATAATACTACCGCGTAATTTTAATGTTGTCGAAAAAAAAAATGCATTTGTAAATTCGTCGCACCGTTGATTTCATTTGCGAAAATCAAAAAAAAAAAAAAAAAATTCAAATCTTTATCACATTATTGTAAACTATACGTCTACGACGTACTTATTTATTACGTATTGTATACATTTTTTGGTTTTTTTTTTTTTTTTTTTCTACTTACGCGTTTTCGTATATTTTCATCTGCAAACAAAACATTATTATTATATATTATATTGTCCGGGGATCAATGAAATAATAATTACCTCGAGGCAAAAGCGGAACATCGTTCGCTCGAGAATATTCCGCGCGTTCGTTTCTCCCCCACCCCTCTTTATACATACATAATATACCCAATATACATTATAATGTATACACTCGTTTTTATAGTATGTCTAATTTAGTTTTTGAATAATTTAGCGTTTAATTGTTGTTTGTTGATTTGGATATTATGATGTAAATAAAATCGTATGACATAACTGAATCGTATTGATTTGACAAACGGTTTGTCGATGAATCGGCACGGCGAACGTTGACGTCGCAACGTACAGACACCGGAGCCGTGTAAGGGGGGGGGGGCAAAGGGGGTAATCGCCCCCGGGCGTTTAAATTGTACACCCCGTCGTTGTATTTAATATGCTAATCAATTGTGGTTCGTGGGCCTGAAGACCGAGTGGTCGGAATCAAGGGACGGACGCATGACGAGGAAAATAAATAAATCTATCCAACTGATGTTACCTCATCGAAATCGCCTGATCGATATGTTTATGATCGATATTTTTCGTTAACATTTATAAACAATCGAGTATGATAAAATATTGCCCGTTATGTTTCAGTCGGTAGTTATGGTGGAGGGGAAGAGGACGCCGCGAATCGTTCGACACGCGATTTAGATAATATTCACGCCATTTGGCTTTTTTCCAATTTTTTTCACACAGTTGTTTCAAATACCCTCCCGAGTGTCACCACGTCGCCAGATTTTCAAAATTTTGCTTTTAAATTTATGCGTGAATTTAGCTAATTATTTATTTTTTTTGTGTTTGTTATTGTCAGAAGGATCTTACGGAAAAGAAATTAAGAAAATTAACCCTAATTGGAGGTTAAAAGGGGTAAAAATGGAAAAAATCCGGAGCCACTGGAGCTTTGTGGTATTAAATTTGATCAATAGTTTCGTTTTAGAGGCCCCTTCAAGAAAGGATTTTCCAAATTTCAACCCCTAAGGGGGTTAAAGGGGTTGAAAATGAAGAACGTTATTTCTCCCTCATACGGGAAAAAACTTTTCACGGGCTAGATTTCGAGATGCAACCATCAGCGAGTGCGTGGCAATTTGCATTTTATACGAATAGATTGTTATGTCATCGAAAATCCCGACGATCTTTACCAATAGGTATTGATTTTGCAATAGCATATTATTACATAACTTTTATCGAAATCGCGTGCGTGCGATGAACAATAGAACGAATACAATAGAACTTTTTTCATTGGCCCGTCGAATACGAACGCAGGCAAATCTATTGCCATTGGTCGATAAGCTCGATAACATTGTATACAATCAAAGCGAAAACCCGACGATGTTTACCAAAAAGGTATGGATTTTGCAACGTCATATATTATTACATGACTTTTACCGGAATTGCGTGCGTGCGCTCTCCATTCGTCTTTCAATCGTAGACGCCGTCCCCACACACTCGCAATAAGTTATAGTTATTTTTTATATTAAAAAATTCATATAGAAATATATGGCAAAACAACGTTTGCCGGGTCAGCTAGTACATTATAATACACAGTTGTGTGATTAATTTTCGACTGTCCGCGCCTGTTCCGCGATAAATTGTTCTCGTTCCACGCTCGAGTGCCCGAAAACCATAAAAAGATTATTTTCAAATCGTTCAAATGCGAGTGCGAATATTTGATACGCGATCGATTCGAAAAAAAAAATGCGAAACCATCAAACTGTGCAGTCAATATGACTTCGACTCATCTCCTCAACTCCCCGGTACGTTACTAACGAAAACCAATGAAGTCCTCAAAACAGAACCACTTAACCTGCAAATCGCAAAAACATTCTATACTAAATATCATAACAAAACTCCGTTCGAATAAAAATCCTCTCGTATCAAAATTGTCATCAAACACAATATCTAACAGCCCATCTCGTAGGAGGTCGAAGACAAAATGAGCAGATAATACCTCCGACAAAAGGACAGGGTGAGTAAAAATTAAAAAAAAAATTGTATTATATTTTATAGAAACAGCTAACGCACGCTACGATGCACACGTTACACTGCATTTTAAAATTATAGAACTGTAGGTAAAGTAATAAAATATAATATGTAAAAATTCGTCGATGATTTGCTATCGGCGTTCGAAAATGACAATTATTATTCTACTTTCCCCTAGAACGAGTTTTCATCAATCGTTGATAATTATTATTGTTGACGGCCAATTTTCAAAAATCAAAGTAGGTATAACACGACCACGTACAGTTCGCAAACGCGTATCGCCGATTCACGTTGACGTTATTTTTTTATTATTTTTTTTTTCTTCCAACTCCATTAATTCGACGTATAATTTTGTACTAAAACAGTTCACCACACCCAAAAAGTACAGCTAAAACCGTGCCACTGCAACGTATAATACGCTATAATAGTTTATTATGATTAAATAATCAAGTTTTTTTTTTTTTATTACAAAATAAACAACGCGAAACATGCACGCGATCGATTTTTTGTACAATAAATTGTTTAGATACATAAATTATTATGACTACACGTAAGAAGCGTATTCGAATGCAAACTGATTTTTTTTGTTTTTTTTTTTTTTTTGAGCTATAAAACAATGTTTTTCGAGTGGTCTGAAATTCAAATAACCTACGGGCCATATATTTTTTCGGAAAGAGTACGCGTGCCAAATTAATAATCTCTTTCTTTTTATTTTTTTTACTTTGATCGAAATCGGAAGAAAATCGCAATATCCATAATATAATATGACGTTATAACATTATTACAGTTATTATATTCACTACTATTATTACTTATAATACGAAAAAATTAGTTAATCGTTTTACGTAAAATTATTAGAAAATAAACGTAAAAAAAAAACCGTGACGACCGTCGACTTTATATAAGTGATAATTCTATCGACGTTAAAACGTATAAAAATCGTATTCCAATTTTTACAATTTCTCAAACATTTTCTCGTTTAAAAAATACATTTTTATTGCTAGCGCATACAAAGAGTTTGCGAGTCACACGTGACGTCTGAGATCGCTGTTCTAAAACAATGCTTTTCGAACAGACAATGCGTTTTCGTTAGAATTAATATTTTATTTTGCATTTTTTTTAATGCATTTTAATATTGGCGTCCTGGTTACATCCTACACGTTATATTTTTATATATATAAAAAAAAAAAAATAATCGAACCGTTCCGTACAAAATGGAAAAAAAAAACCAAAATCAAAGAGGCAACGCCACTTGGATTTTTATTGAGGGGCCAGTTATCCTCTCTCGCCCGCCGCCCAGTTTACGGTCGTAATTAAAAATTTCGATTTTTTTCACAAACTTCACTATGATCCTCAGGAATATTTCATAATATAATAAATAAACAATATTTCATAGGAATACTTTATATTGTTATTTCGGTTTTTAATCAAACGCGATTTCGTAACGAATTAACAACGCTGCTTTCGATCGCCGGATAAGAACCAGCCACACGTGATGAATTATGGATTTGACATCGCGGTCTAAATAACGATTACTACACATTTCTAAAGCGCGTTTCGTTCGGAGTGAGGGCGATGGGTCTGGACATAAAAAATGCGACCGGTGTATTAATAATACTATATAGCAGCGGTTCCCTAACTTTTTTTTTCCGCGGTGCCCTTTTTTGGAACAAATTTAGCCGCGGTGCCCTAATTTGGACCAAATTGTACCTTCTGCGAATAAGACGAAAGACAGAACAAAAAAAAATAATACTCATTGATAGCCAATTTTATTGATTTTATTAAACTTAATACAATCTAAGCATTCTGAGCCAAGCACACAACTAACTTAATTATAAATTAATGCATTTTTAAACTTTAAAAAAAAAAAAAAAAACATACATACATTTTAAGCTATTTTTTATGGGCCGTAGAACGTGGTGCCCTTAGAAAATGCTTGTGGTGCCCCTAGGGCACCGCGGTGCACAGTTTGGGAACCGCTGCTGTATAGCATGTACCTGCTGGACGATTCGCGCGAATCATCGAAACAAAAAAAAAAACCGAACAATGTTTCCATAGCGTTTATATATAGGACGGGCGAATAAATCGCTAACCGCGTTCGTACAATAGACTCGGGGATATATCCGGTCCGGTTTTCGGAATCGAATTTTGTGCGCCGGCGACCCCCCCCCCACCAACCACACCTCCTCCTAACCGCGACCGTTATGCGCGCGTCGTAGTAAATTATTATTATTACGTGCGCGCGACCGACGACGTACGCGTACACGGGGGCCCCCGCAGTGTCTCTTATTTGATATAATGACTTTTACCGTGTTTTATCATCGTCGCGTCGGTGTAATAATTTTAAACGAAATCATCTGGCCGGAGCATTTAGTTAATTAAATTCAAAAATAAAAACGCGTTTTACGCGCGCCTCCGCGCCCCGTATTAACACTTTAACGCGTAACGCGCCGTGTCGTAAACCGTATAATACAAACCGAACCCCGGGGACATTATCTCGGCCGGGCACACGCGCGGAAAAAGAAAAAAAAACCACCCACCCACGGCTAGTGAATAGAGAAATTTAGACGCTGTAGTATTGTTTGTTACAACTGCGGAATATAATATAATTGATGACCGCAATTAAACGTAGTCTCGACGCGGCCGCCGCGCCGCCGCCGTACGCGTATTGTGCGTTTTGAGAGGGAGGACGCGACCGCGCGCGAATAACGATAAAATTTGACTATAATTAACGCGGCACACGATTCCGGCAGGGCAAAAGCTTAATCGCGCGTCACGGACGACGGACTACGTTTTGACGAGATTTAGAAAAGCGTTTTTCCAACCGTACGGAATTATTCACAGAGTTCAACTCTCCGCGGGCGTGTTTTTCGGTATAGTACAGGGGTGGCCAAATCACGGCTCGCGAGCCGCATGCGGCTCTCGTCTCAGTCGTATGCGGCTCGCGGTCTTATTTACAAAAACCAAAATATTTAAATTTTTTTCGTATACATTTATAAAAAAAAAAAAATGTTTTTATTGTATTTATTTAAGGCTATAGTAATATAGTGTATAGAATATATTATTAGATTAAGTCAAACAAAAAAAAAAATTAATTAATATGAATAATAAATTAAAAAATTAAACATTAAGCTAATTTTGTTTGCGTGGTATTTTTTTCGTGTCTACTTTTTTAGTAAGCTTCTTAAGATCTGGTTGAATCCGAATGAGGGTTTTAATGCCTTTAGGTCTCGAAATCGTTCTTCAAAGTCGGTAAACTCGGTAAACTTTTGTGGTATAAAAGTACACATTAGATAATTTGGCTCTTGATATAATTTTATTAATACAGGGTGGGGCGATTTTAAAATAACTATAAAAACCCAACAAGTATTTTTTTTAACAAATATATTTATATAACCTGAAAGTATATAAAATAGCATTAAAGAAGTGTTAATTTGTTATTTAATTTTTATAAATGATATCTGCAAGATGGCGTCCATTTCGAAGCAAGCATTCGTGAAGGCGTCTTTGAAAACTGGTCATGACGTTTCGCAGAATTTCCGGTGAGATTTGTGTCACCTCTTCTCGTATTCTTTGTTTAAGATCATCAAGTGTCCTTAGTGGTGTTTGGTATACTCTACTTTTGATATACCCTCACAGAAAAAAATCACAGGCCGTTAAATCAAGCGAACGTGGAGGCCATGGAATATTCCCATTTCGAGAAATTATGCGGTTCGGAAACAAATCTTTTAGAATATTCACTCTAGCTGTATGACTCGTAGCCCCATCTTGCAGATATCATTTATAAAAATTAAATAACGAATTAACACTTCTTTAATGCTATTTTATATACTTTCAGGTTATATAAATATATTTGTTAAAAAAAAATACTTGTTGGGTTTTTATAGTTATTTTAAAATCGCCCGATTCACTGCCCCACCCTGTACATGTGGCTCGCGTACAAAGTCATGTTGGCCACCCCTGGTATAGTATGTATATTCGCTCCGACGACGCACGGCCGAAACCACCGTGTGTAACTTTATTTTTTATCGGTCGCTAAACGATAGGATCGCGACATACAATACTAGAGTCGGATAAGGCGGGGGCGACCGATAATGGAGAATCTCTTTTTTTATTCTTTTTGTCCTATGAATTGTGTTTTATATATTTACCGTTACATTCGTGAAAACGGTTCTAAATAGAATTTTGTCTTTTTTATCTTTATAATTCATATCGGCGCCGGATAGCTGTCTAAGCAGCACCCACCCCCCTCAAAAAAAGTATTTACAGTCGGTATTTTTTTACCCAAGAAGCTCTGGTTTTCATCTACATTCCCCTACGCGCGTTTTATTTTACGTAATATTGTAAATTGATTGAATATAATTTTATTATAAAAAAAAAAAAAAAAACCAACATTACTACTTTTCCTGCGGAGGATTCGAACTCTCGGCGGGCGGAATTCGGAAGAAAGTATAAGCAGGCTCCCAAGGGTCATCATCTCTAGGGGAACAAGAACGGCTGGCCAGGCCCCTGCATTCTGTTACGCGATTAGCGCCGAGACAGTCGGTACGAACATATTACGGTACGCAAATAAGTAACGATCTCGTTCGAAGGCCAATTTTCTTAGTGGTTATCGGACTTGTGAAAATAAAGTAAAATATTTAAGTATTACTTAATGCGTCGTACAATTATTATAATAATTATAATTATCATTACTGTCATCAAAGCAGAACAAAAAAAAAAAAAAACAGTTGCTATTTTAATGGGACGAAGTCGATTGTTGTCTGAGTTGTGGAGGGTAGCTGCTGTTAGCGGTTCAAAGCGAAAGTAAAAAAAAATAATAATAATAATAATAAAAAACTTTCCGAGTGTATACTCTAAGAAAAATGGATTGATTCTTTGTTCCTTTGAAAGTTTTTTTTTCTTTCTGTTAATTATTTCTTTTTGCCGTCTTTTGTGTTGTCGGGAAGAATTGATGCTTATTACACTTGTCTGCCGATCTCTCGCCGAGCACACAATAATTGGCTAAATAATTGTCAAATTGAAATGATATTAAATAAGTTTTTTAATTAAAATTATCACCCGATTTCTTAATTTCTCATTCTCGGTATTAATTCTATACTGTTTAGTGTTTTATTATCGTTATTTTTATTTAAAATTATGAATATTATTATTTGTACTGTTTCTCGTACGTTTGGTCTGTTTGACGTCGTCGTCGTCGTTGTCCTCGACGCTCTTGATTCAATATCATACAAGTCGGCGAATTTCCTAATCGGAAATAATAATTCGTCGTGAAATCATCGTGAACGATAATAAAAATCAACAAACGTCCGTCAACATCATCGACGTACAACATCGATAGTATTATTATACGCGCGCGCGTACAATTTTTTGATTTTCAAAACTGGTCCGAATAAATTACACGCGCTCTTTAGCCGGTAACACATCGTAGTTGTACGTTTTGATAATGACGCGAGGGTTAAAATAGTATATCACTTTTCAGTGAAATCGTGATTTAATGTCGTTGTCATAACGCGACGACGACGACGACGCGCGACGCACATAAATCTATCTCGAAATAGAAATAAAACAGATTTTCGCATTCAAACCGAAGTGATGAAAATATTATACATTTTAATAAAACGGCGTATGATAATGTAAAACGCAACGATTTGTCTTACTGAACGAGGGGGGGGGGGGGAGAGGGAGGAAAAAAAAAATAACACACAAACCGCCGCGCTCAGACATACGAACATTTTGTATTATATGAATTTTAAATTAATGAATACTGTTCCAATGGCGGTCTTGTTGCATAAACATTCAACAGCGAAATCAACGTACAAAATACGCCCGCCGCGTCGTCATTGTGCACGGTAAAAACGTCCAATAATCATCATTTCTTCAGCCGTCGAAAATACGAATATTGAACGTCGTCGGTGTTTCTTTTTGTTTTTTTTTTTTTTTTTTTAGTCAGATTTTACGACGTACGATTTTACGACGGGCCAAAAGTCAACGCCGGGAAAAAATCGAACGTTCCGAAAATAAATTCTCGGTTTTGAAAATTTACAATTTCCGTCTAATCATATTACAATATCCGATTACCTATACACTTAGTTATGGTTTCAATTAGAAATTAGAAATATTAATCGAAAAAAAAAATCTCCAATCAACAGCGTGTACCACTAATCATATAATGTGACGTGTTCAAAGAATTACAATGAATCACAATGAATTATCAAAATGTTATGGCGTTTGTACCGCGATAAAGATTACATATACATAGTTTTTATTTGAAATCTATGTAAAGGTATTCATTTTTCCCATTATTATTACTCGTATAGTATATTAAAACATATAACATAGAGCGAATAAAACATATTATTTAAAAAATAATAACCCTTTTTATTGGTTTTCACTCGAAATCACAGCTGCGAAACATAAAAAGTGAATTCGAGGAAAACGGTTTTTTTTTTTTTTTTTTTAGGAACTAAACAAAATATAAAAATAAAACGTCTGCGCGTGAATGCATTTGGAATATCCGACGCGAACTTTGTAGCGGCTACCGAAGGCGAAATTGTTGACTCGCGCCAGAGACATTATACCAAGTAATCCGGTTACTACACGGATTATTGTCGAAGTAGAGTAAGTAAGACGTATTCTTTTTTAAACACAACACGTCATAATATATTGTTCTACGAGTGACAATATACGAGTATGAACGATTAGAAAAACGTTTGGCTATAAAACACGCAGAATCGATAAAAATTACGTCTACATATAGTTTGAGATGAAAGCTTATGAAAAACAATTATTTTAAACATTTATTGAGTCAGAAAGAGAGAGAGAGAGAGAGAGTTAAAAAAAATATATATAATAACACACGTTTTTATTTGATAGACTAAAATATTGTGCAAAGTCTGAGAGCTGTGTGTACAATATAAATAATAAATATATTAACTCGTGTAAAACCTACTCTGAAATCGGAAACAAATATTTATCATAAAGTTGAAACACACAGTATAATATACTCGTATTGTTATCAATTGATCGTCTATACCGTTTATATATTATATTTTCCTTTTTTTAATATTTGGTTGAGTGGATTTTTTTTAGTTACCAACCGAATAATATTTTCTTATTTCAATGGTTTTTAAATCTAGTCAACCAAGTACATAATATTCCGTTGTTGAAATGATAATTATTATTTATTTTTTTGTGAATGAGTCATACTATAATGTAGAATATGAGAATACGATATTGTTCTTTTATTACATTTTAAGGAGTTCAAACGTCAAATAAATTTAAACAAAATAACATTCTATAGGTACCGCGGAACAATGAGATTTCGAAAGACTAAAAATAACGTGAAGTAGGTTTGATAATTAATGTATGTCGTTAATGAATATATTATATTAAAATAAGATGACACGCGTCATACTCACTTAATGCACGCCTGACGAAACACCCATTGTATGTACGACTGAAAAACAAGAATGAAATAAAATATTTCTTTGAAAACAACATGTTCATGAGGATGATAAAAATTACGGAACAATGTGATATTTCAAAATTTGGTAGACTTTAAAGTGTGTCGAAAAAGTCGACTTACCGACCAAGCGAGTTACGTACGTCATTATTATTTACGATAGACAACAAATGTATGTTTTGAAATAATTTCAAGTAATACGACGAGGACGAAATTTTAAAAAAAATATCAACGTTTCTTCGATATTTTACCATAGATTTACTAAATTTAAAACTCTTTTCGAAAAAACTTACAACGATTATTAACTCTTTTTTTCATAGTCGTAATAAGACTATTATATTTATTTTTCTTGTGAAAAACGGTACGGACCCGTATTCGACAATACGGAACAGAAATGGGCAATAAGTACCAACGCCCAAGTATACCAGATTCACAAAAGAGAAGATGTGGTCCAATTCATCAGAGGGACAACTGGACAAGGATTTAATGGACGGGCGCGTTGAAAGGAGCATTGACATAAATAATGAGGGGAAGACCGCGGAAAAGATGGAAGGACGGCGTCGAGGAATTTCTAGAAGAAATCGGAGCGAACTGGGAGCAGGCATATGTAAGAGAAAGAGAGAGAGAGAGATGGAAAGGAGTAGTTTTTTGCGGCTAAGAGCCTAATTGGCTCGTAAAGCCTAAAAAACACAACATTTTTACTTTTTTTTACTACCATATTGCACATCAATTAATAAAAGAAAAGGCTTAAACATCGATTTCATTCACACGACGTTATTTCGCGACATTCGTATAGGAGACCATAATTATTGTAAACTAATAATACGTAATATCGTCTGGTTCTCTCGACTTTCTGTAAGTTGTTATAGTGTTATCTAATACGCGCGCATTCGCCGTGGTTTATACTCCGTTCAACTACGAAGATGATCGAAACGTCCAAAACGCATCGCTCATAATTTGATATCGGCGCGTCGTGACGAGTATTAAGTCGCTTCCCCCCACTTTGGCAAATGAAAACCAATCACGTGCCAACAAATCGCTACTGGATTTGCGACTATTCGAAACGAAATTTTCAAAATTTAACAACTCAATACTTTCGAGACGCAATTAAACTTTCTCTCGTTGAGGCGACCGACTTCACCAAACCTTCACCCTCCTCCTATTGTCGTACCGACTCCAAACCGGTGCCAACAGTTTACGTCGAACATTACTATAAAAAAAAAAAAAAAACGACCAAAGACAGTTGGAAAACTTTGATTGTTTTGAAAGTAGAACAAGAGTCGGTATAGGATGGGTATAATTATTATCATCGTTACGGTATTGCCAATCGATCACGTTATCCTCATAATATTTTCTTGCTCGGAGAACGGTGGAAAACATATTTTCGAAAGTTATCGAATAAATTCAAACGAATAACAAACGAATCGCGGATCGGAACCGTAAAATTCGAAACGAGTCGGTAAAAAGGTTTGAACTCACTACTACATATTTGTTTTTAAACTGAATTTTGTACCCAAATCTTTGAACGCGTATACGAATCTCTTATGGTATTTCTCTTTTTCATTTCCAAACGAATTATAAAACCCTTTGCTTTTCATAATAATAATAACTTTGCTTTTATATTTTTCGCCATTTTTCATTTCGTTATCTCGGCCGGCTACGCCGCTCTAATCACGGTGTTTATACCGGCGGTGCGATTTTTATCGTGCTTTTTCTTGCATGCGTATTTTACTCACACGAGATAACGAAATTGTAGAGGTATAACCACTTCAGTATAAACACTGAAAACACGCAAGCAAGTTTTTACATAATATTGTTTTACCGGGACGTTTTTGTACACGTCCGGACTCGGATCCCGCGCGCGATCAATCGTTTGTGCACGGTAATTTTACCTTCGAAAAGTCTCCGTTTTTAAGCTTTTCGTTGTAACTTTTTTCCGAAATATTTTGCACACTCGGGTGCAAAGAGCACGGAGATTGTAAATTAATACTACCTATAATTTTCTTTCTTTCTGATAGTTTATAAATCGAATTAAAATCGTACAATTGACCGTAGACTATATTTACGTATACTAAATTCTATGAATATACAATATAAAAAATTAATATTCGTTCAACAAATTTTATGTATCAAGTCCTGAAAGTTTATGTGAGTAAAGTCGAGCGATTTTCAAGCTTTTAACAAAAATAACGATTGAATTGCAAAAAAAAAATTAAACAGCGAGTCAGAGGATAATAGTTGACGGTGACAACTCATTTTAAAACACTCCGGTGCTCCAGGGCTCAATCGTATTTTATTTTATAATAATACAGTAACGATTACGCAGAAAATTACTCCTAGGCCTAATGAAATATATCGAAAACTTATAGAGGTCTTTCACGGAATTTTTCACTGTTATTTCTTTTATCGTCCAATACCTTGCCCGTCTACCGTCCCCGAAAGAGGGGTGAAATTTTCCAAGCCATCTCCCGGGGCCCGTCGCGAACGATATGATCGAGTACAACTATTATCGTTTGAATTGATTAATATTGTAAACCAAAACAATTACGTCGAGCGGTTAAAAAATTCAAACTTTACAATATGGTAGAGACCGCGTCGAAATCACTCTTCGAATCCAACATCGCACGAACGATGGTTCACGCGGTAAAACGAAGCCGCGCGTGTGTGTGGTCGAATCCTGCGAGTCGCGTGCGTATACCGCTCGCGTTAAATATATTTTTACGAGTTTAGCATTGGGTTTTATGGCACAAGTGTGAGTCCGGCATGGAACGTTATTTTATCCCGCTTTAGTACGACGAAACGTAAAAATAAAAGAACCCCCGTCCCGCGCACAGTCAAGAACCGCGGCATAAAAGACATATTATAGTTCCTAATCTCGTCTTGGTGAAATTTACATAAAAAAAAATAAAATATAAATTCCGCACGCCGTCGTATTGCAGTTTACATCACGTGCGCGGAGTGAAATGGAGAGAGCGAGATATTATGTACAGAGAGAGAGAGAGAGAGAGAGAGAGCTAAAGTCTAAATCCACGCGGCCAAGTACACGCATTTGAATAAATACATACGAAATGTTTCCGTCGCGGTTTTCCACCGCTGCAACTAATTGCGATGTTACACACGATCCCGGCGGTCTTTCCGGCGGGATTAACCGTGTCCATTTCGTGTCACCTCTTCGCCGTGTTTTTGACAGTTGGGATTTGTTGAATGCGGCAGGCGGACGTTGCATTAAGTATCCGGAATCCGGCTAATGTCTGCTGCGGGCGTCGGACCGTTTTTCTTACCGAAAAAACTCCCAAAACGAGCCCCACAACTGCCCAAGGGGGGGGGGGCGACTAAAATTTTCAATTTTTTCTTACTGCGCACAACATATTTTTAACCGACGAAGCACGCGTACGCATAATATTACCGATATTATCATAATAAGACCGTCATGTGTTGTCGTACTTTAGTGTAATATTATCAATGCTTGAAATATTTTTCTCCGTGCATGGAAAGGGTGGTATGGTACAATATGGATTTTTATTTATTTTTTTTATTAGAGTACAAAGACAAACAACGACAGATTGTTAAATTATTTATAAAAAAAAAAAAATCGTTATAATTTATCGAACCGTTTTTCATGAAAATATATAATATACTTTATAATAACTACACGCTTTCAAATTTCGTACTACGTGCTCAAAACTTTTAGCTCAACACCGAGTGTGCAAAATTACACATAACTATAGGCCTTGCCTCACAACGTTTATATAGTCGCAATAGTAATAACTAATAACTAATAAGTATTGTTATTATTTATTTATTACAATACGGTTTACCGCGCGTCGTTCTTATCGATTGGCGTACGCGAGCAAGACAAGACAAGAGCAAGACTGCCCGCGAGAATTTCGCGGCGAAAATAAAGCTACTCGGGCTAGTACCCCGTCCTCGAGGATGAGCAGTGCGCGCTGGCTGGCCGGTCGGACGAATTAGTCCACCTTGTCCGACGATAATTTTTCTAATCCTGGTCGAGAATGGACCCAAATGTTGCGACGTGGTGCTCGATGGTTGCGATATAAATCAAGTACACTTATGAAATGTTCGATTCGTCGACTGTATATTTTACTTTATAATAATGCTAAATAATAATAATAATAACAACAATAAAACGGAGACGCGTCGTTATCGCGAGAGCCCGATGACGGATTTGAGGGCGATGCAAGAGAAGCCGGTGCCAAACCGTTTGAGCGTAAATAACGCCCGAAACGTATTCTTCTTCGCTCAGAGAATGTTCAGACATCCGAATGAATTAATTATATTTGTCATACAATGATTGGCGAAACGGTGGAAATAATAATAATTACAGAAAAATAATCGGTTGGCGTGACGGTCAAAGTCCAAATTAACAAAGTATAATATGCGAATTCAGAGTTGTTCATTCCACCCCTCCTATATACAATCTAACAAGACAATGGGTAGAGCCGGTCGTGGGCGGCGTCAAATCGATTCGGACGGAAAACCGTTGACTTTCTCTTATCAAACAATATACCGTATATCATTACCGTTCGAATCGTCGTCGGACATTGTCGTCCGAAACGTTTAGTCGTTTCGTAAACGTATTCGCCGCCGTCGTCGTCGCTCGTGAACCTTCGTTGTTTCTGAAGCTCGACCTAATTCGTTTTTTTTTTTTTTAAACGTTCGGCATTTAAATTAATTTTCGCTACATGTCCAATAATTGATACCTACGGCGGACGCCGACGACGACATTCCAAAACGAATCATTTCACGAAATCGCAAAACTATTATTATTCCTTTATTATGTAATTTTGCTTCGTGTTGAAATTTCAATTCGTATTCAACAGCTTTGAAGACATTTTTCACTGTATATCGCGTCAGAAAACAATTGTAGCGTGTACATTTTACTAACCAGTCGTCTCGTCTCAAGTCTCAAAGAACTCGGTTGCTCTTTTCGCGACGCCTATCCTCGGTTTTTGTGGCGGTGACGTAAGCGTCCTTGTTTACGAAATATCGAGGGACAAGATGTTTCGTTTTACGCGTTCTATAGTTTTCTATTTGTTCAATACGTTTTCTACTTTCGCTTCTGAAAAATCTCAACGGTCGGTTTTCTGAACGGCTATTTGAACGGTTCAAAAATCTACGACGCTTTTCGAAAAGAAAAAAAAAAAGAAAAAGAAAGTCGTTTGCGAATATAGCGTGAGCCGCGTGATTATTGATCTCGAGAAAATTTACCACTTGTACCTATTGCACAGTACGCACACGCGTGGTCGATTAGGTGGCGACCGTTTGTCGCCTATGAGCCACGTCGGTTTATAAAGAAACATACAGGGTGTCCCAAGGAAGTTGGGACAAACGCAATGACATTAGTAAAATTCTTTTCAGAGTTTTAAAGTTTTGTTTGTTTTTTTTTTTTTTCCCCGAGTAATTATTATTATATTTTTATCATGGCGGTATACTTTCGCGTTATGAAAATTAACTTTTAAATGGATTTTAATTATTAGAAACTCGAAATTAAAACGTGAAACAAAAAAAAAATATACAAAATATGAATTATACCGTACATTATTATTTAAACCATTTTGTAAACAACATTTTTAGAAAAACTTATTTGTTTGAAAAACTTCTAACTAGGTCAATTCGTTAATTTTCAAACAATTTACAAAGTCGGTTGAAATTCGAATTTCGCCACCCAATATCATTAATATAATGTTGTTTGTTATTCTATACAATCAATGGCCAGTTGCTGCTAATGGATAAAATTGTAATTTTCTTCAGTTTAGAAAGTCAATGAATAATTATTAATAAATATTTCTGTCGCCGACGCGTTGTTTCGAAAATAAAACTATTCGTTTGCGATTTAGGATTAAAAAAATATACATAAACGAAGCGAAATAAAATAAAATAATAATACAATAATATAGTATAATACAAGTGGCGTTTATTCATATTTTTTTTTTGTAACCAAAAAAAAAGAAAAAGTATTAAAAATATTGAACAAAGTAAAAGTCATTTGTTAGATTTCCATGGAGGCACTTTGTACGCGAAAAGCACTAGACTGCTTTGTCTAAATCGACAAAAGTCGTCGGTCTTTCAGTGTTTCTAATAATTTTGACAATCGATTGTCTTTCGATTTTTATCTAACTTTTATCCCATTTATATTATCGTACTATTTATTTCGTTAAACGATGCATTCGTATTATAATGAGACGTATGGAAAACTATTCGATTTATTTGTTTTCGTTTTTCAAATATTCAACACAACGTAATTGTATTTTTATAATTCGCGATACAAATATTGTCTTCGATTTCAAATTTTTTTCATAAGAATCGGTCGTTTCGGTACCGCTTTTCACGACGTTTTAGGAAAATACCTCATAGTGTTTTAAAACGGTATACTCTGCAGATCTGAGCCGTGTTTAAACCGTAAGAAATCACTATTATATTGTCTTATCGCAAAGTTTACCGATTGCTCTCTTATAATCGATACCCTATTTTTTCCGCGACGTTCAATAATTTGACGAATCGGTCGAAATTATGACCGAGTGTTACGCGGAAGATTCACTTCGAACGACCTGTATGGCGTCGAGCCAAAAATATTTTCTAGAATGTTGTTGAGATTACTACCCCCCGGAATACGTTTTATGTGCGATTTTTTAATCGTCCGACTTGAAAAAAAAATAAAAAATAGATTTACGATTCATTTCGAAAACCATAATGATCGCAATGCGTATATTAACGAGCTCTCTATCGAAACGAACGGATTCGTATCGTTTTCGTTAATTTCCCACAGGTCTCGAGGCGGGATTGTTTGTTACGGTTATCCTTCACAAACCACGCGCATAGCACACGCGCGGATGTTATAAATTGGCATTTGAAATATTTCCCGCCGCGATATCCTGTAATCGTGTTTGTCTTGTTCGTTTAAAGTTTAGTTTCGACTAGGGTCGTGCGAGGTGGGAGACGAGCCACAGCGCGGATGGTCTTGTTTAGCATAACATTCTAAGACATGTCAAATCAGTGTTAAGCCAGTGTAAAGTTTTAATCGCTCATTTTAAGCATCAAATTAAATTTAAACTTTTATAAAACGTATTTCCCATTATGCGGGGATTACTTCAATTTAATATCTATTAAAAGCGGATACACATCGGCCCCTACGTCAAAAACTGATTAAACACCGGAATATTGTGTATGTTGATTATAATTTTAACTCACCCGCATAATTTAAATATTTAAACAAGATGGCAGCGAGATTATTACTATGCAATGTAATAACAACGGTGGCGATAGATGCGAACGAGAGAGAGAGAGAGAGAGAGAGAGAGAGAACTGTTTTTGCCCGCGAAACGCGTGAACCGTTATATGAACCGGTCAAGTCCTTTGGCACGAAACAGTCGCAGGAAAAGTCTTTGTAGTCCTTGGCTTGTCCGGCCCGTCGGCAGTCGATCGAGGTTAATATCGCGTTACCACGAATACCTATACTTACTTCAATTCATAGCGGGTTATAAATTTAACTTACGGACGGCTGGAATTCGAAATCGAAAAATAATACTCTCGCGTGTAATGCGAACAAATTGACGACCCCTCGAGAATGGTTCGACCACAAAGTACGTACTATAATATAATATAATACGTACGTATTAAAAAGACTGAAAATTTTTATGTTCTCTGATGACGTCATAATAATTATCGTCGAAATTGAATGTGTTTTGCGTATTTTTCATCTCGTAAAAAAATGTATTGCGTTTACTCTTTGTTTGAATATTAATCTTGACGATTTCGTGCTCGAAAAAACCGCCCCTCGTCCGCCCCTCGCCCGAAATATGTAAATTTTTACAACACAATTCGTTCGCAGATTAAAACATTACTGAAATCGAATTATTTATATTCGTGTACCTATATTTGTACTAATCGTTATATCTTGACGTCTTATCCTTATGTAAATAATGTCCGCGGCGATTAAAATTATCAACGCGTTAATTCGTCTTTTGTAATCGTCGTTCGCGTCGACATAAATTATTTCATTTCATATCGAACTATTGTCTGATTCGTAAATAAATTACAACGAGCGGTAAGTGAAAAAGCCGGCCGACCAAAACCGAATAAAATATTGAATTCGGTTTTTTTTTTCATCGCAAAAATCGGGTTTTTTTTTTTTTCTACCGTCGATAGTAAAATTGTAATTTTCCTTCGAGATGTTTTAATCGCGATTCCGTTTCAAAGCCGTTCGCACAGTTCTGGCGTATGCGTGAAACGTTTACTTCCTCGTATTCAGTACTACCTTTTTTCCTCGACTTTCCATTCCTTTGATAACGGAACCGAATTTAAAAAACAAAAACGATTTCTCCAAACGTCCGTCGATTATATGTAATTAAAAACGAACTAAAACCGGGTCGTTTTTCAAACGGAGTTTGATTTCTATAACAATTGTCGACGATCGAAACGCGTCACATCCAACTATACGCTGGCGCGTAATCGTTGTGATCTCTTGTGTTATCTCTAATATTATACGCACAAATCCGTCTGGAAAACGACGACGGTTCGCGTAGTCGGTACTCCAAGCACTCGTACTCGTACACGACGTTATAATCGCCGTCTGTTCGCGGAAAAGCCAAAGATCGAGTTTAGTCGGATATTTATTTTGAATATTCCAAAACCATAGTAACATAGAATGTGTCACCCTTCAACTACAACTGTATTGACTTTCACCGCAGTGCACGTTAGTTGTACGACACGTACACGTTGACGGGGCGTCGTTGTATTGTTGCGCGCGTTTGAGTGTTTGTACGTTCTACAACAACAAAACGATTACTACCCGGTCATCGAAATCAATTCGGTTTTTTTTTTTTAGAAACAAAAAAACCATTCAAATCGTTTTGCCGGAAGCACTATTATATACACCACCGTGAGTACAGTGGCGATTGAAATTCATATTTATGTTTATTAGAATAAAATATAAGGTTTGATTTAGACGAAACACTGTAGTTTTTAATCATAATATTATAATTCAATTGAAATTATAATAAAAAGATATTTGATTTTCGATACGAAGACGTGTATTATGCTTGAATAAAATAAAATAACTATATACATTGCGTACAACACGACTGTATGGTATAAACTCGAATCTTTACGTACAACCTTTGTGTATATTATAATTTATTCGCGATATACGTATAATATGCGAGTTATTATTTTTTAAAAGATAAATATAGTTTCTCGTTAAACAATATAAACACGATTTAAAGAAACGCGAATGGGAAATGCGTATATTTTTAATTTACAGAAAAAAAAGACAATCCGAACTCGCAAATTTGTAGAACAAGTCGTTAGTCGTAAGCAATCGACAGATAATCAGAACATAAATGAGAATATCACGAATGGCTTGATAGGCGAAGACGTCCGTTGGTAACATCCAACACACCTACGTATATAGCTTAGATTTTAATATCTACGGGAGTAGAACATGGTTTTGTTTCGCGAGTGCAATGAGTCACGATTCTTTCTGTTTCTTTTTTAATATTTTTCGAGGGAGCCGGTCAGGGATAAGATTAAAGAATATGATTCGAATCAAGTATTCAATTGTAATTTTTGCGTCAAGTGTAGTTAATATTTGTAAGTCGTTATGCGGGGCTCGGTTCGTTACACACGCGAAAGCACCGGCGATGATACGAAGAGTGATATTTTGAAAATAAATAAATAAACATTTACTCGGGTTTATACGGCATTGTAATGTGTAAACGTGAATCGTTTATAAGAATATACTTGTGTAAAAAAACCACGCACATTTGTTTCGCATATTATTGTGTTTAGTTAAGACGTTAGGTGTATTACATAATATATTATTATTATTAGCACGTTTAAACTGTCTCAAGTATAATATTTGTTCGCTAAACATAGATAATGCGAGAGCTTTCGCTTCATAGATTACTTTAGTGACCGAAAGTTTCGAATTTATTCCGTAAAACTTATATTCCGATGTTGTTTCGATATCTACATAGTATTATTGCAGGTTCAAAATTATTATTCCAGACGTTGTTAACGTCCAATTTGTTTGGTTCATATAGATTTCCATTCGTGTGTGTAAATGTAGAAAAAAACTCAACTAGCTGAAATATTATTTTGGAATATCTCGTTAAAAGAAGAGAACGTAACATTTGGTTTTTCGCACACGATAGATATAATGTGTAACGTGTACACGTTCGTACGTTATTCCCTTAAATATCTTATAAACTAGAAAGAAAAAAAAAACCGTGTACATTATTGTTTCTTTCGGATACACACACACACACACACATTTTATCATTCGCCATTCCTCGTGATATTTCATACGATGCACTTTAACGTGAAATTGGTTTCTGGGTCAACGGAACAAACGTACATATATTATAGCGTCGTCTAAACTTTTGAAATTCTCTACGTACATTTGAAAAAAAAATAAATATAATACAATTTAATGGGGTAGTTTTTAGTCACATTATATTATTATCGTGTGCGTGTAGCATGTAAAAATACATTGTAAAATAGGTATAATATTATTTTTAATATCGGGCCTAAATAAACTTTTCATTTATGCCGCGACGCATTCGTTACCTATAACTGCGTGCACATTTCACATCGGTTTATATAAATAATATATACGAATAGTAATAGTTAATACGCGAACTTTTAGTTCCGCGTATTATATTTATTGTACGGTTAAAAATATCATATACTCGATAATAAGCTGGTATATTTTTATTCGTTTCAGTGTTAAAAGTTTAAACAAAATATTAAATTTATACTATTGCGTTATAATAAAATATACCTAACTAATAGTTAGAGATGACGTTTCCGTTTATTTCCTTTCACAGGGCTCGTTTGTCTCTTAGCTAAAAGTTCGTTTCATTACTCGTCGATTCGGTATAAACAAATTGTATTTTCCCTTTTTAGCTATGAATTCATTTTTTTTCCGAAATTTTTTTCATATCACATCAATCGCTTTTTTGTAATTTTTATTCCTTTTAGGTTGGTTATTTTTCTTTAATTTAATATTTCAACGAATTCGTTTTCATTTGTGACATACTGCAAACAAATTCAAAGACGTACGTCCCGCGATAAACCTTTTGCCTATATCGATATATTCAAATATATTTATAATAATTTATTGTATAAATTAACATGATTTACATATTATAATGCGCACCCATAACGTCTGTCGACGTCGAACGAAGTTTTTTACTCTTCGAAAACGCATTAATTGACCGATATCATAGTTTTTTGTTTGAAAAAAACGAGACGCATTTTAATTGCACCGAAAGGTATGGACAGTATTGAAATTCTGTTTTCATAAAAAAATATCATTTGAAAAAAAAAAATGATTTATTTACAGTTTCATGGCGAACAAAGAACGAGAGGAACCGCTTAAA
Organism: Drepanosiphum platanoidis; assembly: GCA_948098885.1. NCBI lineage: Eukaryota > Metazoa > Arthropoda > Insecta > Hemiptera > Aphididae > Drepanosiphum > Drepanosiphum platanoidis. The sequence goes on from OX402529.1 coordinate 21,951,209, forward strand.
TGTTTTCATTTTTGTTGAGATTTTACCTCGTGTGTTGATTTCATGTTTATTTTGTAACTTAATTTAAATACGCAATATTTATATTGTATATTAAAACGGTTCGTTTTTCAATATATATTTTTAATCACACTTGAAAATCTTTGAACAATGAAAGTGTTTTCAAATAATTAATAAATAATTGAACTAATTAATTTTAAATAAATTAATTTGATTGTTTAAAAAAATGTTTACGTGATAAATGTATTTTATTTTTTTTCATAATTTAATTTAGTTTTTGGATACTCTTTTAGGTCATAATAACATAACATTCAATATTACTATAATAATTGTCGTGTCTTAATCAAACTGTTGTAGCGATAATGACGTTTTTTTTCGAAAAGAAGTGTTAATCAACTTTTAAATGAAATGAAAAAGAAAATAATTAAGACACACACACACACACACATACATATATATGTATAGAAAATTATAATAGTTCATTTTTTTTTTTCACTTCGACGACTACTCAATGAGCAAATAAACGTGTCGTTAAGGAACTCAATACAAATAGTATAAGTACATGCGAACACTATAGTTCGGGTGATACAATCGTAAAACAAATCAGCTATATGGTTCAACGTGAATGAAATTTTAGTAAATTAATTATACGAATCGTAATATAATGTGTTTTAATTAATCGAAAACTGCAATATCGATATGCTTTAAATAATACACTTGAATTTGTATTACGCATAATATTACGTGGATTACGGACAAGTCGATATCCGTGTTGACAGCCACATATCGGTTTCACCCATATCTAAAATTAAATTATCGTGAAAAAAGGGAATAAACTTGTAGTGTCTTTTGCACGTTTCGGAACGCGAACGCAGAACCCCTCACATTCTCTAAAATTATCAGTTTTGAACGATAGAATAATGGCGTTCAATAGCTGCGATACGGGTTACAAATAATGGAAATAACCGAGTAATAAATTATCAACGTACGATTACTACGATAATAATATTATGTTAATTGACATTCCATACACCTATGGCAACAAATTGGAAATTGAAAAAATAAACTTTTGACAGTGTCAAATTCAACCGCAGTCGTTTCCTTTAAATGTGTTGAACCGATTTCCCATCGAAAACAGTCGGTAGTTTTTATAGTGCGGATGACTTTTCACAGCGAGCTCTTATTACAATAGTATGTTAGAATCGTCGATTTCTTCCAGACGTAGAAAAACAAAACATATTTTTAGAACGCTTAATAATCACGCCGTATAGTAAATTTAATCGTCGACTCGGGTGTTTTGACGAAACCAAGAACGTTTCGATATTATTACATCCGCAGTGTTCGATTCGATCGAAATTCTTTACTCGAAAATACCCTGCTAAACTCACTAAATGCCAATATATCGTTTGGGTAGCCGATAAACGTTTTAATTTTGTTGTAGGTATACATTTAGTATACATTTCGGTCGGCTTGTTTATTGTGCCCATTAAAAACGCGTGGACGGAAAAACATATTAATACCAAACGGAAATAACTTTTATTTCAATTTAGAATGTAGTGTTGATACAAACTGCCGACGTTTAACATTACGCATGCGCTGATTATTTGTACGCATAAAAAGTTTCGAATTCTATGGTCATTAACGATCGTTAATAGCTTTGAAAGTGGGAGGGCGATTAATTTTTTTTTTTTTCATTTTTCGAAAATTAATAGAGTACGATATTTAAAATTTAAAATTCGTTTTACAATGTACCGATTTAAAAAGGATTATTATTAAACCGGAATTAATACCGTATATGGAAAAACATAATTCTAAACACATTTTAACACGAACGAAAACTGTTTGCAGTTGAATTTCAAACAGAATTTTTAGAGCCCGACGGAATATTTTCGATTATTCGTATTGGAAAAATGTAAAAAGTGAACGTGTTCAGTTTTTGAGTAATTCAAATTATGTTTTCTGATTTATTTAAACCGAGAAAAATCAAATGTAATTCGAACGTGGAAACTTCGGGGCGTTTCGTTTTATTTTTACGGATACCAAGATATCACCAGTCTCGAAATTATTTTTATTTATATAGTATTCACGCGTACACGTGGAATATAATAAAATCGAACGGGTAAAACGGTCGTATCTTTCTCGGAATATTGCCTGTCGTCGTTACTCTATTATCGATAACCTTCTTTCTAAATGCCATTGGCGGTACAAACGAATTATATTTTTAGACGTCGTCAAACAATCAAAAACGAATTAAAACTCTTGCTGGCCTGGATCGTAATAATATCGACGAGATATTGCATTTCGTTATAGTACTCAAAACAAATGTGAATGCAATAAAACAAATAATAACTTGAATATCAAATGAAGACCAGCGAATCGTTCGGCAACAAAAAAAAAACGATGACACAACAGTTTAAAAAACTTAATGAAAATTCAATTACTCTAAAATTAGTAAAATTTTAATATCTCATAAAATGTAACGGAATAAAAAAGTCAAGATTCATCTGAACCGTCCACATAAAGCTTTTCGTTTGGTATTTAAAAACCTAAATTCGTCTTTAATCAACTCTACGTTTTAGTGGGAGAAGGACCCTTAATTATCATATGAATATTAGTTGTTCTGCATCAATTATATTCATGAGCATTTCAAGTTTTAATTAATTAACTTATACATTATAATATTCATGAATAGTAATTATTACACTTATTATTTTTATTAAATCATAAACTTCTTAATTTAATTTTGTCACGACAATTTATGTCATAATGTCAAAGCACCTTAAACAGAATAGATAAAACTAAATTTAATGAAACACTGAACTTTTTTATGAATTATAAAATATAGTATACAATATATACTCACGTGAGTTTACGATAAAATATTTTAACAAACAATATTTATAACTTGTTAATCATTTTTAACTTTTAATTTAGCTTTTATAAAACGATCAAGATTTACGTATAAAAAGTATCTTTTTGTTCAATTATGTATTTTATATTTTCCATCGTGTATTTGAAATGATAATTTCAAAAAAAAAAAAAAACAAAAACGGAACACTGTTACTTACACTTTTTTAATTGTTAAAACAACACAAGTTTAAGTGGCGCGTGTACTCAAAACTATAAACAATAAATAAAATCAATCGCGTACTTTACCATTAACATCACATTAACTTCAAATAGTTTTCGTACAGAGATGCCCGACTAATACATCAACCTTATTTTATGAGTTTCTAATATGTGTATATAGTATCTATCTATATTGGCTATTTGGACGGCACGTGGCATGCAATTAAATATATTTTAGACAATGATGAATAATCATCGGTATCTGAAATCTAATTTAAGTGGAATTAGTTTACACGCTCGTAAATTAATATGTTATACGTTAAACATTGCATAATTTTGGTGATTCGTTTAGAAGTTAAAAATGGATTTACAACCAACTGGTATAAACTATCGATAGACGCAGAGTAAAACTGCCCATACCTACATATACTGCTTGGTAACGCATAGGCTAAAAATAAAACCTATCGTTATGAGACGAATAGCAATTCCAATTCAATGTGCCTGAAAACAATTCGTCTTTTTGGAATTCATTGCGAGTAGGCATATACGGAGTTTAATAAAAGGTACTCGATTGTACATACATTTCAATTATCCGAGTTCGGCGATTCAATAACAGTATTTTAAAAATTGCACGCTCCGATTTTGTTTCGTTCAGTTCCGATCGGAATTGAGCAGTGGCTGAGTTTCATATAATATGTAACTGAGAGAGGCTACATAACACGGTTACATTTGTAACTTTTATCACTGAATTTTAAATATAGCAAGCCTTTTATGATATGACGTTGTTAATTTTTGAATCAATTATAAAACGTTTTTTTTTTGGCAGTTTTGAGAACAAACCGAATATTACATGGAATACCGTTACGAAACACAATTTTACCAGACGCATTAAGACTGAAACACAGTAAGAATGACGGGGCGAAGAACATGACGTTTTAAAATTTAATGCCCATTGTTTATATGCTTTGCTATAAAATTATTTGGTCGTAATGCAAACCTCGTAAAAGTCGTTGTGGTGAAAAAAAAGTCTTGCACACTATAACCGAGAGAGACCGGTAGTTTGACGGCAGCCTCTCTCTCTCTTTCTCATTCTCTATAAATATAATATATATATATATACATTCGTATTAAGCACTAACAAACTTTGACCCTGCAAGACTTTGTGGCTATAACGATCAACTGTTGCAGTACATGTATTATTTAATATAATAATAATAATAATAGTAAAATGCAGTGTAGCGTTTATTGTACTTGCTGCAGTAACTGCATATACGTTATTCGGTACGAAGACGCGGGACGGTGCAATAAAAAGTGCACTGGAAGAAAACGCGTTATCATATCGAGGACAATATTATTATATGCACTAAAAACAGGAGTATTTACACTGGGCCCGTTCGAAAGGGCAGTGGCTCGCCGACAGCAATATAAAACGTAAACGGAATCGCGTAGGTCGGCGGTTTTCGAAATAAGTGCTGCGCTGAACCCAAAGGTTTCGCGATATAATATAATATGGAAATGTAAAAAAAATTCTTTCGAATCATTACGCTGGGAAAACTGTAAAATATGAACCGATTATATAATATTTTATAATAAACGTTTGGTGATTAAAAATACATTTATTTGTATAAGTAAAGTCGTAGATAATAACTCTTGCCGAGATGGATGAAATTTTTTGGAAAAAACCGATCCGTAATTACTCGAACGGTTGAACAATCGGGTATTTATAGGATTGAAACGCGTTTTTCGGATAGTTCCTGCGGTAAACGATTCCGGTAAAATCGGACAGATATCGCGGGCTTCCGCGAAACGGACTATTATCAAATGGCGGCGGCGGGCGCGTGGTCGCTATATTGAGTTCGGGAAACCTGCCCCGGCGGCGGGGCGGACGGACACATCTGTCACACGTTTGGACGAAAACAAATGATCGACGAAAATCGAGTGAAAAAAAGTCAGTCGCGTACCGAAGATGATTATAATGAAATGTGATTTTCGCGTCCACAGGAATACAGATAGAAACGATCGTGTATTTGTGTAGAGCAGCGGTTCCCAAATGTTTCGCGGAACCCCGGATGTCTTTAATTCCAACTCGACGCGATTTGTCTACAAAAAAAAAAAAGAGGAACAACCCTAAGGTTCGGCGGAACACACTTTGGGAAACGTTGGTGTCGACACACGTTTCACCGCGGGCCTATTTACCCGCCGCGGGATAAGAACGTCGCGACCGGTTTCTTATTTTAATTAGGCATCGCCGCCGGTATTGCACGCGCCGAGGTGATATCAATCAAATATTATTGTTCAGCGCAGCGTTCAAGTGACGACACGCACGAGAGCGTACCAGTTTAACGCGTTGACTGTTATTCTATATTTTATTATTTATAAAATAATAAAATTATGACAACGATAACGTGTTTAATCGAAGACAACGCTGTGTGCAGCAGTCGAACGTTAATTTGTAAGCCAATCGGAACCGACCTGCGCATTAGAAACCGGATTTGGTCCGCCGCCGCCGCCCGGGTACGTTCTTATTCCGCGGCGGCGGCGTGAATAGATCTGCAGGCCGCCTGTGGGAAAATCGTCGATCGGAAACGCGGGAAAAAGAACTAACAAAAAAAAAAGCAGCGACGACGATCCAACGCGGCGGTCACGTATTATTATCGTTCGTACGCGATATGTGACGGACGAAGCGCGCGGTGAAAACAAAGTGTAAACGGGGTACGAATAATCGTTTAATTATATTATTGCGAAAAAATAAACCTTCGCGTACGGAAACGTACAATATTATTTTAATTTCGATATATATTTATATATATATATGTAAAAGAACCCGGTCGCCGTCGCAGTTCGGACGCACGTGCATTTTTTTTTTTTTGTTCATGTCCGTAAAAATTTCTTTTTTTTTCCTACGAACTCTGTGCGTATGTGTGTGGGTATGATATATAAAAAAATAGAGAGAGAGAGAGAAAATATGCGCGCACCGCTACATCAACCGTTGAGCACCACCGTGCCGCCACCGCTACCGCGGTTACCACGGTTACGCGGGTTGTGTGCGCGCGTTTGCCCACCGAGCGGCGGCGGCGGCGGCGGCGACGGTGACGGCGGCGCGCGGCGCGCGGCGCGAGGCGCGCTAGTCCGGGAGAAGAGAAGAGAGCGCAGTGCCGCTACGACCGCCGCCGGACGCGGGTGAATTTTGCGTACGGTTTTTTTTTTTTTTTTTCCCGATCGTCCGTTCGTATCCGCGAGTTCGCCGGTGTTTTTTTTTTTTTTCAAAACTTCTTTTTTTTTTCCGTTTTTTTTTTTAGTTTTAGTTTTAGTTGGTTTCTTCTTTTTTTTTCCCGTTTTCACTCGGTCGCGTCGACACACGGGTGCGGGCGCGCGCACGCGCGCGATTAATACCGTTCGAGAGACGTTTTCGGTTTTCTTTTCCTTTTTCGCCGTTTCGTTTTTTTTTCTTTTTTTTTTATTCCGGCCGGTCACGTGACCCGCGGTGCGCGCTCGCCGCCAGTGGAGGAGTACACGCGCACGCACGCACGCACGCACCTCTATACCGCGACGAATAGGTATCGTTTAATTATAAAATCACTTTCATACCGTATCGATAAACGACCGCGAAAAATATTCGCGCGCGCGGAGTGCGACGTGCGCGCGCGAATTTCCCGCTGACGGTGTTCGCCGGGCCCGACGACGACGACGACGAAGACGACGGCGGCGGCGGCGACAAACCATGCGAAAACCAAAGGTAAGAAAATTAAAAATACGTGTACGGGTTTTTTCCCTTCTTCTTCTATTCTCTAACGGCTGTATAAAAATAAAGAGAGATTCGGCGGGACGGCGGCCAAAATTAATACCGCCGCCGCCGCCGCCGCGCGGCTCTATGCGTCTCGTGTCTGCGACGGCGGGAAATTCGCGTGTGCGGCCGCAGCCAATTATTATTACCGTTTTATTATTATTATTATTACATTACATCACAGACACACGCACACGTATTATTTTGCGTATGACACATTGTACGCGCGTGTAATATGGCGTGCGCGGCTCGTAGAATATTATTGTAATATTAATTTTCCGTATACATATAATACCTTTAGGTATATACTCGTATATATAAATACATATATCGTGGAGTGCGACGACCGGCCGACGACGACGACGTATGTGGCCGTCTCGCCGGGGAGGGCGTATACGCGCGGCACCGCGGCGGCGGCGGCGGTCAGACATGTCGCGGTGGTCGCCGAGAAATCACGATTTTTTTATATTTTATTTATTAACAAATATTAGAGAGAAATAATGAAATGAGAAAACGAAATTAAAACGCTAGGTCTCTGGACCAGCGGTTCCCAACCTGGGGGCAATAATTACGCATCAAGGGGTAAAACGCGATTTTTTTTTAGGGGTAAAGATTAATCTATTTATTTTTATTTTCATTGTTCGATTGAATTTAAAATAAATTCTAAATACAATCATAACAATACGAGTATGTATTTTGTTTTCGTTAATTTTTTACTCGACTTTTTTCGGGCTGGAGGGGTAATTATTAATATCTAACCTGATTTATGGGTATTTGTCTCAAAAAGGTTGGGAACCGCTGCTCTAGACGAAACGATTATTACGTCGATCGTGCAATATTCCTGATGCGATCATCCGCCGCGCTATTTCCAATATTTATAACGAGGGTGACGATAAGGCGTGATAAGAGACTATCGCCGCCGATTCGGCATTGCGAAAGGTGGACGGAGTGAGGAATTCCCATAATATACCTAATATAGGGCGATTGTCGGGAACGGTCTATTGAGTGAATTTCAATCAATTACCATATACATATTTATTTGAATTGGATAGGTCAACTATATTTTTTAAAAACATATTAAATTAAAAGAAATCTTCTTTTTTTTTTCCAATTATTTTTAATAATTAAAAATGATTTAAACGAGTTAAATGATAAAAATTACAAGACAGTTATTGAATAATAAAACATAATTAAAACGCAAATTACACACGTACATATTATTTTTATAACACTAATGTTTTATGAATAACTTTTTAAGCAATAATAGTAAGATAATATATCCATGTTTCACACTTTGTGTTTCTACTTTAAATTTCCAATAATTATTATTCAATAGGTCCTGGATTTATTAGATTTTTTTTAAAAAGTTCGGACCAAAAGTCATAACGAGTTTGTCACGTACATTTCTGTAACCTGTAGGTACATAATAATATCATTGTATTTATATTCTACGGAAGAAATATCCTATTGTTTACTATGGCTCTGATTGTGGCAGAGGGTAAAATGTATTCAAAACGGGTGAATAGACGACAGCGATATGTCTCCTTCCTTCGCTTGCCGAAAACGGTTTTTCAAATATCTTTGCTTTTACAATTTAAAGACGCCCGCCAAATTCTCACATCTCGCGGGACAACTTGTTATTTTTGCGTCGATGCGTTCTGCCGCACGATAAATTCGACCATTCGTTTTTAGAAAAACCCTTCAAAACTGCCGTAACCGTTTTAGGTTCATTAGCTGTATCAGCTAATACGACGACAGTAACTATATTTTATAATATGTGCATTCAGCCATAATAATATCACGTGCGTGGGATACCTACGTTATTTTTTATCGACATCTTTTTTATAGTCTATTTGGGTCGGAATATACCGTTTTTGAATGTTTATATACATCTCGTGAAATATAATATAATAGAGCGGGCGTTATTTAAAATATGGACGTTGGCATTTTCAACCTAATCGAAACATTACACTTTTGTTAATCGTCGAGTTTAAACTATACTCGGCTATAATTAAATTACTATTATTGTTATTTTTTTTCGATTAAAATACCTGAGGTTTGTCTAGAAAGTTTAAAAATCGTAGTAAAGATTCTATATTGATTAATATTGCTAACTAACCACGAGTAAATAGTATGCATACGTATATGAAAATAAACTCTCAATATTTTTATCTTAAATTATATTTGTTATAATTATATATAAATCAATTCATTGGTACCCACTTCTTGTCGTTTAATGTTTAAACATACTGAATTCACATTATATTTATTTCACATTGAATTTGATCAAATAATATCGCATTAAAAATAGATCAAAAATATTCCAAATAAAACTGATCACTGAAAACACTGAAATCGCTATTTTCTCATTTTTTATGATCCGATCTATTATTTTAAATATGAATTGCTTTGTTTGAAAAAATAAAATATATCTATAAATTATGGTAACTGTCTGTTTTATAACTTTTGTTAATTTATTTTGATGAAAAACCTCGACTAATTCGTATTGACGTATAAATTATTTTTACCGTCTTTCGTCTCTTTGTGAAATAAATTTAAATGATAAAATTATTCAAAAGATTAAGCTCTAATCATAATATTTAATATTTTTTTTTCTTTAATTTATATTTTACGTGTTACACAATATTATATTCTTGAATGATAATTCAATTAACAAGTGATTAATTATCAAAGCTTGAAACTTTTTTTTTTCTATTGTTTTCATTTATTTTAATTTTCTTGCCAGTAATAAATATTAACATTAGAATAGTAAAACTTTTGAACAGGAACTTCATAATGATATAAATTTCGAGATTTCGTGTTTCATAAAATGTTATTTAATCATGAATACAGAATGGTTCATCATTTATAAAAATCCTAGCTAGCCACACAGATATATATAAAAAGACTATAATACTATTTTATTACCTTGGCAATAGCAGCTGCCTACCTTTTAAAACGGTTAATTGTTTAGGGTTGTAATATACGTAAATATACGTCTGTCAATTGAAAATAATTAAAAATGTAGAAACATAATAAATGTTCAAAGTTTTATTCAGAGTTTGATTACAAGATTTGTACCTAAATAAGTTGTACCTTATGACATCACAATGTAAATATTAACGGAGACCAGACTAATTCAGTTAGATAACTTGAGTTAGATGTAGGCGATACCAATCACAAAGGATCCAAATGAAAAGTGTATATAATAATATTACGGTTATAATAAAATCAATGCGAAAAAGCATTTTACGATTGATCTATCATAATGTTGAATATATTTCAATATGTTTGTTTTGATTAGGATAAAACGATGGGATAAAATTACCGATTATGATATACTTAGAAAATGGCACTGCTCTGAATTATTTTATTGTAGTAGTTTTGAAACTTAATTATTCACGTATGCGCAATCCTCTTATAATTAATTGCCCGTAAGATCAAAGCTATTTTATTTTTAATTTCAGACCGGTTTTGAAAGTCGTTAATTTGTTCATCTAATTTACCTATTGTGTATAATATGCTTATACAATTAATATATTTATCCCGGGGTTTATTCGATAAATACAACGAAAACTAGTTCGTAATAAAAAAATTACAGATTATTATTTATTTTATATCAGGAAATATATATTGCACTTGATACTTTCTACTACAAGTTAAGTTACATTTTCAACTATTAAATACCCAAGTATTACTAATTTCTCTCTACCTTAAGCGTCTTGAATATAAACATTTTTTCTAAGAAATTTAATTATTTTTTCCAAAAACGTTTCAATGTTAAGACAAGCACAATGCGTTTACTCGTATATTTTCGCAAAATCAATCGATAGAGTATAGATAACGTAAAATGGCGAATAGTGTAATCGGTTGTTGGTAAATCACATTGTTCATATAATACGAGTAGAAATGATCATTTTTGGAAAGTAATTAGGTAGTGAATAGAAGAATTATTGTTGACATGTGTCGATATAATTTTTTTTTAAAAATAAATGACAACAGTACAGCGGGTGAAATACGATAAATGGAGCACTGAGTAGTCTTTCGTAGAATTTAGAAGCAAATAATATTAAAAGCCGCGATGTCTAATAGCCAAGAGATGGTCCATATTTATTTTTTTTACAAATGTCACGGTAGAAAGTTGAATCGATTCCAACTTGGAAAAATTTGTCAGAATTATTGTTGAAGTTGTTTAAATAATATGAATATGTATATTTTAAATATGTATTTAATCACTACGACAATTTGATTTAATTCTTTTTTTATATGATGATTTTTCTTAAATAATAACATTAATTCTCGATTAGAGTGACATTAGCGTATCAAAACATTTTTTTTTTAAAGAAAATCATCTAAATTTTAGCATTATATTTATAAAATAAATGACCAACTCTTTAATACGAAAACTTACTTCGACGCGTTAGACGGATGTTTACCTATACTTTAAAAAGATATGTACAACAAAGTTAATACTAAAACGGGTTAAGTTGGGTTAAGTTAGGTTAAACGCTATCATATTACAATGTAATACATGGTCGTGCTATAATTGCAAATTATTCCATAAAGATTACTTTTAGATTATCTCAATGCGATTTTTCCCCCGAAACAATGTAGCAGTACTGTAAATGGAGGGTCACTGGGGTGACAATGGAGTGATATAACTGGCGTAATGCCATGGGTATGCGATAAAGTAAAAGTGAAAATTAATTTTTTTTTTTCGTCTACACTATCGGGCATTCAAAGTACTATTTTAAAACTTTTTATACGACAAACCTATTATATCGATTAAAAATTATTAATATTTTCGCGATGGTAAAAACAGATTTGTTAATTATTTTCACAAAGTGTTTTTCATAAAGATGGTCGCTAAAAAAACAAAACTATATAGATAATAAAAGTATAAGAATCCTGCAATACGATAAAAACTAAACTGATTTCATTTATTTCAGTATAATTTAAAATTTAACGTTCAATTATGTTCTACTTAAACCAATAAATTTACTGTTTCTAAATACTGTCATTATCTTTTTTTTAAAAAGTTCAAAAGAAATCTCTAAGTTACTATTGTCCATAAAAAATAGAAATATAGGCCTCTACACACGTTCTCTCTTTTACTTAGTATAGGTATAGTTTTTCTTTCAATAATGGGTACGCTGGTTTCAAATTTAAAAACCACTTATCTATAGTTACACTCTTCGTCACCTGTATCTCATACGAGATATTTTCTACCTACACTTTCGTTCTATTTAATTAATATTCATTGAACGTATATATTTATTATTTTGTAATATTATTTATTTGTTAGCGAATCATTTTAGTAGCTGTTCTTCAGTTAATTTGATTGTTATTAATTGAATTATTACTGCAGTAGACGTTTTCCCACTTGTAGCTTCAACAGAGTGCATAGAAGTTAACGACCAGTTTGCTTAAGGAAATACTGTTAATTCCCTAAGCGTCCTTAAACATATAATATAGAACGTTTTATAATAATTGAGAAATGTTACCTAGTTAGAAGAGGGAACCACAGATGAACGAATTTAATTAAATTCTGGTTAAACTGTTTTAACAAAATTTGATGCCCTTGATTAATTTTTTAGTAGGTATGCAATATAATGTAATATAGGTAGGCAAATTAATGCACTTATTTGAAGTCTTATTTTCAAATATAATTTATGATATTATTTGGTAGGAAAGTTAGTTTAATTATAATATATAGTAGTTAGTAATAATATCCATTCTTCATGAGTTAGAATTAATACTAAGTTAGATGCTAAAGTATTACAAAATAAATATTGAGAGTGCAATGTAAATTAAAAAGCCAAATTATCTACATATACCTATAGGTAAAATAAATATATATTTATGTTTATTGTAAACGTATATATATATATTTAAATTAAATTTGTACTTAAGTTTAACTTAATTATAAAATTAAAAAAAAAAATAATAGCCATACATGTCTAAATACGGAATCCATTATAAATGTAATCAAGCAAAATGTTTGATTTGTATTTATAATGTCAAACTTATTATTAGCTTTCCAACATAACTGCCAAATATCTAACATAAAATAAATTATACAAAATCAACAATATTCATTCTTTTTTATTTCTCTGAATTTTACTCTGTACTCGTATACCGATTGATCTAATTATGTGATATAAAGATTTCGAAAACAGATATTAAGTTCTCGTTAAGTCTATTTTAAATCAACTTTCTAAATTTTTATTTTTTCTTATTTAAAGCTTACAAAAAGTAAGTGCCAGTTTTTAAATTTTCAATTGATTTTGATGGGATGTTTATTATAATAAATGAATAACCTTTATAACTATTCATGAATACCAGACTGAATACGACTACAAAATTTGTATTTTACACTAAAATATAGAAATATTTCTAACGTTTTTTTAATAAACCACCACTCGTTAAATTGAAATCAACGTGATACTTTTAAATTTATATTTGGGTTTTTTTTTATATATATCTTGAAATAATGCTAATACCACATGTAGTTTTTAAATTTGATTTCTTTATGAAATTAGTTAGGTACTTGGAAGTTATAAACCATTTATTTTATTTTTATAAATTCTCCTCTTATGAGAGTGACACGTCAAAGTTGTTTTCAACATCAAAGGAATTCTTGAAGTGTGGGGGGAGGGGTTAGGTCTCTCTGCTGAAGAAATATTCTCCAGTCATCCTGTTATACTAAAACTTTGCATTTATGTTATCCTTCGCATTTCAATACTCAACTAAAACAAATAACTAAAATTATTAATTTTCATAATTTGTAATCAATTTAACATTAAACATCTATTCGGATATATTATATAACATAATTGTTATGAATAATTTTTTGTCTCATTGTTATCAATAATAAGTAATGCAGTATTATCAAGTATACAGTGAACTCTCTATTAACTGGCACCACTAAATAGAGGACAACTCTCAATGACGAACAAATTTTAATGTCCTGGTACAGTGTCAATACAGACATATTATTTTATTAATTTTTCCCAAAAGCGGATACCATTTAATATCGGATATTTCTGACAGTACTTTGAGTGTCCGCTATTCAGAGGTTTCACTGTATTTTTATTCTTTTCAATTATAAATTAGTATAAAGGAATTAATATCGAAATATTTAAAACTACTAGCATTAATAACTATTTCATATAGTACCTTTTAATTTTTATTAAATTCGAATTGTTTTTATAAACACATTCTAACTTGACTATTTCGAAACATCGTTGGAAATCAAATCAAAGTGTATGACGCATTATTACGTAGTTACAGATAAAATCAAGTTGAACTCGACTTGGTAATTTTTCGAATAATAATTATATTTTTTTTTTGTTCTAAATAAACGGATAAAATTTAATACGATACACGTCTGTGTGGGCACACAAGTAAAATTAGAATATTTCTCACTGCAAAATGTATTGTTTCGAGCGAGCGGTGCCTAGATGGGTTTTGAAGTTTACCATAAACACTGTCATCATGTAGGAGCGCTAAGGGCAGTATAGTATAACACGCGGCGTGATGTAAGAATATCAGCCTGAGCACAATGTTTTTATCAACGAATCAAGTGTGTAAGACCCCCCCCCCCCCCCGGATGTCGTGTATCTATAATGGAGACGGTGCGTGTAATCTCCGGAAATCTATTATGTAGCTTCGATACAATGGTGATAGAACTGTAGCGGATTACTGCGGAGAGGTGTAGACAACGTGGATTTCGTTAAATCGAATTTGAATGATTTTACACGACTAAAATAATTTATAAAACGTATGCGATAGGATTTATATCTGGTCGAGCTTGTAGGTAAAATGTAAAAACTATTCGAAACCAAAATATAAAAGAATATTAAAATTAGAAAAAAACCAGTGAAATAATATCGTAACTAATTTTAGTAGTAATGATGAATCGATATAACCATTTTTAAAAACAATTCTTTCTAACGTTATATTTTATTTCGTAGACAATAATAGATGAACCGGAAAAACATTATTATGTATGAGTTCTACAATGGTATTTTTTCACATAATTTAACGTTCAATGTTTGAATTCATTAGAATAAACAAAACTATAGATTAGAAATAATATAAAACTACTCGTATGTTTGGTTTGAAAAAATACCAAAATGTAGAAAAGTTTAAATCGCATTGTAATTTGATGCAATATACAAAAATAATATTTGGAGTAAAAAAGTTAAATTAATTCCGCGATCTTATCAACTACGATAATTCTAGACATAATTATTATTAATAAATAATAGTATAACCAACATAGATAATAGATATTATAATATAAAATAAACCACGAGGTAGGGACTTAAACAAATGAATTGTATTTTCCATTCACATAATATTTGAATATATAAAATTTGTTATTGATTTTAATGTCGTTTGTTGTCTTTTGAGTTTTCATTTAACAATAAACACTTTAGTGGACGTTGTTTGATCGAATGGACTAAAAAAACTTTTAGAGAAAAATAGTATTTATGTTCTTTTATTGTTTTTCTTGTCTGAAGTGAATCAGATATTTTCGTAGGTCCCTGAAATATTATCGATTTCTTTTCTTCGTACACTTAGACTTATTAGATATAAGTCGTTTTCGGGGTATAAGTGCGACTTCAATTAACTTCATGCGCCGGTGAACTTGAGGGTTTGAAAACAGTAAAAGCCTTGTTTGTTGAGCTGTATAAGGAAAGCTAGTAAAATAATAATGAAAAACGAAAAAAAAAAAAAAAAAAACGCATACACCGGACTAGATGAAATCGTAAAACTCTCCGGGCAGCTGTCAAGCCATTGTGAAAATTTTCAAACGAAAATTCTTGTACTTTCGGTTATAAAACCTGCAATACGCATACACTCGTAAATCCAAACGCATAACATATTATATATATTGGTAGATCTTTTTTCTCCTTTTTTTTTTTATGTTTCCAGTAAACATATTCGTATGTTACACGAATGTAACCCATTGATTGATGCTGCCATCAAATCCAGACATCAAACACGGTATTACGGCGGTAGGTATGGGCTTTTTTCTCTCCCGTAACACTAAGGGGAACGGATCAAGTTTACCTGGGTTATAGTGCGGGTAAATTATACATGCAAAAGTGAATATAGTGATTGTGCCCAAATTTGTATAAAGGAGTATCCATTTTACATCAAGAGAAATTGCTGCGTCACTCGTGGAGTATTCACTATCACTTGAAAGAACTTTTCCTGGAATATCTAAAACAACCAGTCATCACTTCGCAAACTTTAAGTGCTCAGCGGAGTATTTCAAAATTAATTGCCCCTAACTTTATGTTGAAACTTTTACAGAAGGATAAATATATAGTTTGTATTTAACAGAAAAGAAACTAGGTACTAGGTATACGTTTTCGGTGAATATAAATCCATAACATTGTTATCCGTCACTTTCAATGCTGAAGGGATCTCATATAATAATAACAATGAATATTACTAAAAATAAAGTAAACAAGCAACAAATTATAATATGATTACAACAAACGGCGTTTCTATACTTGGTTCAAATTGTCTTGAAAAATTAATTTTGTCGCGTAATCCAAAATCAGAAACTATAAAACCGTAATATTATTTATGAGCAACACACGAGTAAAAAGTTATTTTTATTCACCGGACTAGGAAGTTAATTAATTTTATTTTTATTAAATAGAACTCAATCTCACTAAGTTTGTTATTATTCTTTGTAGAAACAATGAATTGCTTCGTATGTAAATTATTATTTTATAGCTTAAAATGTTTTAATAAAACCTTTCAATTTTTATCACTGTTTGTAAATTCTACACTTAACACTTTTAAATTGAATTATAACGTTTTTAAATTCAAAATTACGGACACTATAAAAAAAAAATATATACACGCATAACGTATTTTCTATAGAAGAAAGATTTAAGAGTTTTCATCTTAATTTTTAATTTTTTTTTATTCTCCAAGGCAAACTATATCGGTTTAATCTAAAAATGATCTTTTTTTTCATTTTGAGTTTAAGTGCAATTTTACAAACTAATGAATTTACTCGGAAATGATTTATAAATTATATTGTAAATTTCCGAGTATTGTTTACTTTGGCATAATAGTAATTTAAGTTTATTTTATGCCTCAAATATTAAATAAAATCGGATGCGTGCGTCGTTTATTAAATTTAAAATAAAGTAAGATGACAATGATTAGTGAGTAACATAAATTACTAATTGATTTTCTAGTTTAAATTATTCGGACCTAGACGTCTTACACTAAAATATATACACTTTATTATATATATTTTTTTTTAGTCAACTTTGTAATTAAAAACATTAATATTTTGAGTTATAGCTGTTATAATGTTTACGTATCAATAATCCCACAGATTTAAAATGTATTTAAATTAAACTTGTATTTTTTGAAATTAAAAACTAAACAAAGTTAATTAGTTCCAGTTTATCTTTAATGAATCAAAACCCTATACCTATTTAATTCGTATCCTAAATTATTATTCATGGAACATCCACAAAATATTAATTGAAGAATTATGAAAAAAAAAAAAAGAGAGTTATACAATTTAGTTAAAAACTAATTAATTTTGAATAATTGTATTATAAATAATATGTAATTTCTTTGATGGCGTTAATATAAATTAAAATTAAAAATGCATATTCGTATAGTAAGTTTCCCGTCTATTGATGGATCACTAATAATAAAAACTAGTAATATTTAATTTTTACATTGCATACTTAGAAATATATTGCCAATTATATTTTGTATTACTTATATAATGTAAACACAAAGAATATTATGAATCATTTCGGACGAATCAAATATTAAAGTTTCTCGAATTGATTTGTGCTCAAAAAACAATTAAAAATATTGAACGTGTTTATGTATTACTTTATAAATTTTTTTTAAAATATTTTATGTTATTTCTCAATAATTTGATAAAACAAATTAATACTCGTACCTTCAAAGGTTACTACTCAATGGGTACTCCTTTACATCATTTTTTTTGTTTAAATCACTTAATGAGTTCCATAAA
The DNA here is from genome assembly GCA_948098885.1 of Drepanosiphum platanoidis. Taxonomy (NCBI): domain Eukaryota; kingdom Metazoa; phylum Arthropoda; class Insecta; order Hemiptera; family Aphididae; genus Drepanosiphum; species Drepanosiphum platanoidis. The sequence continues at coordinate 21,969,097 of OX402529.1, forward strand.
AACGTTATTTCCAAAGATATATTTTTGTGTGTCCCGTGGTTGGTATGTTTACTAAACTGTAAAACATATTATTAAACTCATGTAAACTCCGTAGATAGAAAACTTTTAAACGTGTTACAAAATGTTATACTAGTCGATTTTGTTGTCCGATTCATTCGTTCGAGTCTTAAAATCAAGAAAAATATATACCTCGGAGTTATGTAAGATTACATTAGGTAGTCTTATGATATTATTATTTTTTTCCCGAAATGATGTAGTTTGTGACCACCGCGGGAGTTGTTCGCGTGTTATTAAAACACATTAGTGTAAAAGCAATGAAATAACGAAATTTAATTCGCGAAGACGGTACATTTTAATTTGCGTAAAAAAAAAAAAAAACAAAAATAATAAAAAAATATATGTAAAAATTAAGGAACATTTTTAACATGTCTACTTTAGTCGAATATAAAAAAATTTGCTTTTTAAAAATATTCATTCGTGCGTAAAAAAATCTTTTACTTTAATTTTTAACTCGTTTCGAATTGAAAAAAAAAAGTACATGGAACATCTAACCGATCGTTTATAGCGATTTGTTTTGTACGCGCGCGAGTTAGTTATTATAATAAGATGACTCTTATAGAATAAGTAAGTTATTCAGTATGCTTGTTGGTGGTTGCTTCTGGGCCGGGAGTTTACTATTTTCGTCGTGCGCCGGCGGCGACGTCTAGTAATTTCAGACGCGTATTAGAATAATCAAATACGAGTATGTTGTATTGCGGTGACGATAAGTGAAATATCGTTGTTATTCGGTTACCGATGAATTTATTATATCGCCGTTCGTTCCGAACTAATATTCTCGATTAGGTTTCACAACTATTATTTATCTTTACGGAGAACGTTTCTATTTAAAATATTTATCACACACGCGTCCACACGCATTGGAAAAGTTTCGAACCGACGAGATTCGCTAAGTAGATTTATGTCGCGCCAGATTAAAGACGACTGCGCGAGTTGTTGTCGTCCCAGACCGCCCCAACGCGGTCGATGGGCGGAATAGCGATTTGCGCTCTCGCATTGAAGTGGTGTTAATGTACTGTCATCCTGTTTTCCTCGACTTCTATTTCCATTTTTTCTCCCCGGATACGTGAACACATTTCTAAGATGTTTCCGATTTGACGTTCCGCCCCTCGCGTTCTCGCCCCGTATTCTTGTCTATTGCACGAGAGATCTCTCGCTGATAACGTGTAAAAAATACGCTCGAGAAAATAAAATAAATCTCGTAGTCTACATTCAAAATCGGCCTACGCCGCCGTTGTGTTAGCCCGTAAAGCTTTCGCGGCTCCGCACAATTCGGTACTTTTTAAATAATCGTTCGTCTAATCGTTTCTACGTCGGCATATTTTCGTAACGAACGATACGTGTTTTCCCTTGTTTTTTTTTTCATAATCATTGCCAATTATTAGAAAGACGGTTGCAATAATAACTATTATTTCCATAGTGCAAAGTACGAATTTCATTGACCGAGTTGATTTCGATAATATGATCACGGCCGTTTCCGAGAAGTGAGTTTAACTATGTTTGCATAATAGATTTCAAAAGAAGTGGCGCGTGTATAGGTAAATAGTTTGTCATGTGATATTGCTCTAAATAATTCATGAAACTGTACGGAGTCCTATTATTAAATCTACATAATAATATCCGTTGAAAGGTTTAACTTCAACTTTTTTTCTTTTACATTTATATATTATGTTTCAATCGTTACCTAATGAACGAATTTCAATAAAATATTTACAAAACATGTGGATTTTTACGAGTGCATCATATATGACCGGTTTTGAAAATAATGTTTCAGGATCCGGGGAGCGTTGACAATGTACGACTCACATCTCTGCGATCGACTTTTAAGAACGTCAATAACAACTGATTCGGCAAATTGTATAGAACTACTTAGTGACTGTACAACAGCCGTACTGTTGTAAGGAATGGCCAAACAAACAGGTTAGATTATATTTATTTATTTATTTATTTTGTAATTTAATTTATATGCTCCGTCATTACGCGTTCTCGTATTATATTTATGGATAAACAAATCTAGTAATGGTTAAATGAAGAGTTTTATAACACACGCCTATGTAAACGGCATAATATACTCGTCGAAATGCGCGGCTTCCGCGATATGGCTATTGTATTTCTCTAAAGAATATTTAAAGTATTATCTCGGCTATTATACAACCTTATGTATCGGTATCGACGTTAGTTAAAATATGAAACGGTTTTTATATTACGCAGTCCCCCCGACAATCGTCATCGAGAGAAGCCCGAGGATACTAATGTTTACAAAGTGTCGATAAACCCATTTGAAATAAATATTTATTATCCTCTCTATCCTTTTGTATAAATTTAGGAATGTATTTCCCATTCCCTTTTAGGTCGTATACACACACACACACACACACACACACACACATTAGATTCGAACGACAGTCACGGGCAGGGGGGGTAGTTTTTCACTTGTTAAAGAAAAAAATAAATAGTTATTTTTATTCATCCTGTTGCGTATCTTTAAAAAAAAGGATATTCGTCGTTGGCCGACTAATATTGTCGTTCTATCTCTTTTCGTTATTTTTCCTCCTGTTCGTATACGCTCGCCGAACAATATTGCCCGAGTCGACACCGCAATCGTTCTGCAGTTATACAATTTCAACACACACATATACAAAGGGTGAAAAAAAGTAAAAACAAAAACTTCTTGATGGATGTTACAATCACGGTGAGCCGCCTAAAAGTATCTCCGATAAATTATTAATGGACTTGGGCAAACCCTACTTTCGACCATATCGAGTGACGTATTCGCAAATTCCCAATACCCTTTTACCACTCCATATACACCGCCGTACACGCCCACAATTGCATTATTAACCCTCTACCACACCAGTCACTGTTATATTCTCGTCCCTTAGAAATACACAATAGAATTTCGTTTATGTCCTCCTCCATCAAGCACACGCGCGCGCGTGCGCACACAAACTTTCCGTCAGAGTTTAGAATTGTGTAATATGTACGTACCGTATGCTTGGTTTGCGCGCGTCATTATTTTTATTACAAAGTTTATTAAGTGTAACAAATTGAGAAACACACGAGAGTATTTTTGAAAATAAATATCGTACGTGTTTTTTTTTCTTTTACCGTGTTAGGTATAATAGGTTCGATGACCCGTTGTGTCATTCGAAAAGTGATTTTTTTTATTGGTTTTGCGAAACAATGATTGTCCATTAATTTGCCATACCTAAAGCGATAAAAACCTTTATGACTGCCAAATGATGATCTAAGATAATTTTTTATCAAAAACAAATCGTTAACGTGACATATATATATATATTATGTATAATGCGTGTGCGCGTGTAAATATGAAATTATATTTTGACATAAATTTAAAGTCACATTCTATACGGTAAAAAATAAATACCCAAAACACGTAAATAAAAGTACCTATATGTACTTGAAATCCGCATTGATATCCTTCATTATTATAGTGATATGGCTTCGTCGATATTTGCTCATGACACTTCTTTCTGTACGTGACTAGAATTACACTGTTTTATAAACATTCAATACTGAACAGACGAAAACAACATGTATAAAACATTTTAGAAAATCATCTTGATACATTACTAATCCAACCCCTGGACGAACGAAATACTTCGAGAATAAATATTTGCTTATTACATTGTAATTTGTTAATCTGGTATCGTCCAATAACATTTAACAATAATAATTTAATCCCCGTCGATTCGAAAGTTTAATACCTGGGATTGATATTCGACAAACGTTTAACTTGGGTGCGCCACCGTGAAGTACATCTATAGCCTCTTGTCTTCTTTGACTATTTATTCGATCCAAATTAGTCACCATAATCTTAGAATTATCTTTAAATAATCTTAATACTCTAAAACCATTTAATACCGGCTCTGGTGAACGGGATTTTCTACCGCGAAACCGTCAGATATTTTTACTTCTACTCGTATACCTTTAGTATTACATTTTTATTGTTCGACGGTAGTGCTTTGTCGGAGAAAAAATGTTTATAACTTTTCTTAAAAACGTGTGCGTGTTACGTTATATAATATTATATGAGTGAATAACCTAACGAAATTATTAATTTCAAGTGTTTAAAATTTCAAGCATAATCCGTAAGGGTTTTTACCATTGCATGACGATTGTGGAGTAGAAATAATTTTAATTACATTCACTTATGAATAGTATAATATAAACAAATACGTATAGTATTGTAAACTTTAAATGAATAAGCCTTATCATAATGTCAAATCACTTTTCATAAAGAAATCCGCATAGTTACCTGGTAACCATCGCACGGCGTCCTTTTTTTAACGCGTACAAATTGAATTTCTATAATTGAAATTTAAATACCTACGGGATGAGGTATTTCGGACTAAAAGAAAAGCATTCATACTCGGGTGATAAATAACGACCGCCGCCGCCGTATCCACCTAAAAACCGCGGCATTATCTTTAGATACGCATTGCAGTGACAAGTAATAAAGCGTAATAAAGTTAGTTTTAGTTAGGAACTCATTATGACTCATCTGGCTAAAAGTAGTTTTGCATTAATATTTTCATTTTCAACATAAGTTGTAATACGAAGTAATATCTAGTATAATTAGTTGTTGAAAATAAAATAGTTACATTAATATTAATTTTAAATCCAGTGAAACTTGTCCGAAACACCGCGGAGGAATCCAATGGAATAACATTCAACGCGTGTAATTAGTACGACTTTACGCGTATAAATGAAATTAAAATTACAAAACTCGGTATTGACTTGCGAATTATATTTTACTCGGCTCGATAATAGCGGTTTTCATCGTTCTCGCGAGTATCACGCGCTTATTAAAATACACGCCGTATGCCGCGCCCACGAAATTCAAGGGTCCACTAGAGTCAATGTGTCTACCACGAAATATTATATTTTTAATCATTCCATAACGCCCGTCGAGCGTTTTAGATTTCAAGTGCGGCGCAATAATACTACGAGTATATTGGATTTTACCGAATAAATCGGTTTGCGCGTAGATTACGAGTAATTTTCGGCGGACACTGTCCAAGACACCGGGAGAGACTCGTCATAAAGACCGCATCGTTCGTTAGTATCAATTTTAAAACACGTCCCGTTTATATAAATCTGCAACAGGTTATTTAAATCGTTTTTATTTCAATAATAGAACACGCGAAACGAACCGATCGCTGTGGATTGCGTTTGGGAATGTGTCGCGTTGAAACTCCGCGATATCGACGAAACGAATTCGTGTGTAATTTACTTCCAGCTCACTGTACTTACTTTCGACGGACCGTACATCGTAATATTGACGGTTAGGAAAGCCAGCCCCGGTCCCTTTTCTCGAGCGCTAAGAGAAAAAAAAAAGACCCCGATCCCGAATGATTCTCCTCGACCTTTTTGCCACCTGCCGGCTTAATCCCGGGTTTTTGTGTGCGTTATCACGCGACTGACACGTATTTCTGTGGCGACCAACTCGATATCCGGTCACGCGACCATTGCAGCCATCACGTCGAGAGTCGTACGTGCGCCGTTCCCCTCGGACCGGAAGGTCGGAAAGTCGAAACGCAGCAAAACAAAATACTATAGCAAACGAACACGACAGTCGATTCGGTGGCCGGCCGGTTTTTCGTAGAGTTCGCCAGTTTTCGGGTCTCGTCGCGGCTATTTCGCGACGAGCGTGACTGTGAACGCGATTGAACTCGTAGTGTTTTCGTCGCCGAATTAAAAATCCGATTGAATAATATCGAATTCTTATTTGACAATAACGACGACGTGACGCGTGATTAGGATGTAAAATATATTCGACAGTCGACGTGATATTATCATAGATCAATCTCATCGACGGGCGGCGATTGTCACGACGACGAGGACTAAACGTCGTCGTTTAAAAAATGTAATCACCTCTTCGACTATTTATTTTTTCTGAAAATGTTACGTTTTACACGACAAACTTTACAAATCAGATTTTACATTTTACGTGGGAAATGTCGTTGGAAATACGTTGCTTTCTTTTCTAGAAATTTCGAGCCGTTAGCAATTGCTTATTTTCCCTACCCGTTAAACCGACTCTGAACGGCGGACGGGGTTGCGGTAGAGGCGGCGAGTCGGAGTAATCGTTTCCGCCGTCCGGCCGGTCACCGCCGTCGTCGGTCCTTCGCGTTTTCGACGAAGGCGTGCGGAGATGGTATTATATGACTGCACCGCCCGCCACCGCGACCCAGTAGCCCGACCAACGCCACGATACGTTCCTTCCGCGCCACCGGAACGTTTTTTTTTTTTTTTATTATTTCCAAATTTTATCATTTCGTAAACGGCCGAACATTTGTGTAATTTTTTTGTTTTCTACGTTTTAATGTGAAAACATCGAGGAGAAATCAATCGTTTTAATTCGTGTGTGTTTTATTCGTCAATATTTCACAATACAATCATCTGACCTAGAAAAACAAAAAAGTCACGAAAACTTTCCATATTCTCGTCACCATCGTCAGCGGGTATATATAAACGTGGAGCGCGCACGTGTAGTGTGTAATCGTTTCGGACGGTGGGTAAATGCAACGGGCGTATTATTTCCACAAACACCGTGACCGCGAGTATAAGTTTATAATTTACACAGTCGAATCGCGTTAACTTGAATTTGAAAGGGAATAATAAAAAAAAAAAATCGCTTCTAGTGTATGTCGTATTTGAGATGACTAACTAATTAAAAACTTCGAATTATATAATTAAATATAATTTTAAAATTTGTGTTATAAATACGCGTGCGCTTTAGATATCTTCGGATATTATAACAAATACGTGAAAAAGTAAAAGCTTAAAATAATATAAATATATAAACGTTTTCGAGAGCGAGTAGATCTAGGATTTAAGAGAATCGGCCGAGGGTTTATAACGTATTTAAAACGGAACGATAAGAAGATATAAAATTTCATTTTTTTTTTTCATATCAAAACAAAGGTCAACATGTGAGATTTAGCAACGATTGGTATAAAACATAATTCGTTTACACAATTGAAAATAATAATACACTTTGACTTGCTACTACAAACGATTTTACGTTTTTTCCGACGAGTCCCGAACGCGGGGTCCCATCGGATCGTCGATGAAATAAAAATATTTCGTTCGACTACTAAATTTGTGTTATAAATATTATTGCGATTAGGCCTGATTCGTCTACATACGTGTATCCATAAATCGTCGAAATATTTTTTTTTACAAATCCGTGTAGTATAATATGTATAATAATAATTGTTTTCATAATCATTTCCGAAGAATCAATTACCATAATAATATTATAATAATTATGTCCCGTTTTATTTTTACTCGATTATTAATTTTGCGATACGTTTTGTTATACTCCAAGTTTAACCGTACAACGTACATTTCGAATCGGGTACTATCCGTTTTCATCGATAAACAAACAAATATGTTAATTGTTGCGAGAATGTCGAGGGGGAAGAAAACAAAAAAAAATTCGAGTGATCGAGTTTTTCGACTCACCGAGGTACGACTATATATAAATAATATATATATATGTATTCATATTATGTATATATTATATATATATGTATATACATATAAATATATATATATATGGTATATATATAATATGTATGTGTACGGCGAAATAGTTTGAGAAGGGCGGGAAACGAGCGGAGGCGGTGACCGTAAAATCAATACGCGCGACGGGGCGGCGGCGGTCGCGGTGGGCCGCCGACGTCTTGGGGAAACACCCTCTCCTCGCCGCCACCATTCCATCCTGGCCCCCTCTCGCCCCGCGCGCGCACGCACTCCGCCGAACAACACGCCACTCCGCCGAAACTCGCCACGCACCCAACGCCCCGCCGCCGCCGCCGCCGCCGTCGGTTTTAATATTAAAACACGAGTCGGATATACATATATTAATATAAAACGATATACATAAGCGTGTACAATACGAATACAAATTATTATTATGGAAAAAAAAAGGAGAAAAAAATCGCGAAAAAGGTCACTCGTCGTCGTTGTCGGGGCGCGGGATCACCGCGACGAGGGGAGGAATTGATTGGTTTTATTATTATTATTATTATTATTATTACTGTTTCGCGAGCGTGCGCGCGAGCAAAGATGCCGCCGTGGCCTACAAGTGACGTGTTGCGCTTCTCGGGCGCCAATGTGTTGTGGTATACGCCGTACAATGCGCGTAGTTATTTTTTCGCGACGTTGCTTTATACGAGCTTTATCGTATATTACTAGCCGAATAATCCGGCTTCGCCAGTGTGCAACTTTTAATTTTTGTTTTATTTTTATCCCTTTTAACTCCGGTAGGGGTCGAATTTCGGAAAATCCTTTCCCAAGGGGACTCTATTATATAAAACGAAACTGCCGACCGAATTTCATACTCAAAGCTCCAGCGGTTCTGGCCAGGCGAATTTTTCTAGTTTCACCCTTTTCACCCCCTTTTAACCCCCTTAGGGGTGGAATTTTGAAAATCCGGCGACGTGACGACACTCAGAAAGGTATTTGGAACAACTCTGTGAAAAAAAATTGGAAAAAAGTTAAATGGGAACAAAAAAAAAAGGCCTGTTCTTTTATATACGAGTATATTATAATAATAGATTATTTCGCGATAAGAAACGGCCGGACTCCAGTGGCGGCTCGTGCCTGGGCGTGCGCACACCACGTAGATTTATTAGACGTAATAGTTAGGTTAAACTGTATTTATTCTACGATAATACGAAATCAAATGTTAAAAACATTTGATATTTGCGACAATTATTATGCTCCGAAAATGTAATCGAGTTGTGTAACAAAGACACATCAACACTGGTGTGCAGCTCGGTCGGAACACCGTGTAAAATATGTTTGGTTGTCGAGTGGTGGAATCGGCATTTATATGACGTGATCTTGCAGCTACTACTGCACACTAGTTGGGTGGTCGTACGCGTTATCGTAAACGGTACACACACACACGGTGAAAATCAACGCAGCAACTTGACCGTTTTTCTATTTCTATCGTTAATATCGTCCCGAATTCCCGATTAACGTATTTCGTTTTATCGAAAGAAATTATTATTATGTTAGTTATCGGTCGTGGTTTGCCAGTGGTAGTGGGATACATTATCATAAACTTTTGCAATAATTGCACACCACCTACTTTGAACACCACGAGCCGCCACTGGCGGCGGACTCTGGCTGTTTTACCCCGGATAACGCGACGACCTTTTTTTTCCTGACTGTACGTATGTCGTAATAATTGAAAACAAAATTAAAACGGTCACTTTTTCATCTTTATCCCGGCCAATGTCAATACCGGCGAAATCGATCCGGTTCGTTATGCCTATATTTATATTATCGGTCGAATAAAATCGGGTAGTCGCCCTCTTTTATTACATCGAATATCGCGTTTATTACGATGAAAACGTAAAATGACGCGGTGGAAAAAAAAGCACCTAGAATCGGAAATCATAAACGATAGAGAAGAAATTATTTATTCTCGGGCCAACTTACGAGTGGACTTCGAAAGTGTTCGAGTTGGTTTGTGTTTGAAAATAACAAAATGTTATTCGTTTTCTACTACGACATAATATTATGCATGCGATTTAATCAAAAAATCTGAACTTCGAAGGCTTAGAACGAAACGAGCTGTGCAGTTTTAGACGTTTTCATATTGCAGTGAGATAAATTCACGAAAAATCCTGAATTCAATTTTCAAGTGTTATTAAACTATTTTCAAGACTCTAACACAGATTTCATTAAAATATTTCGAAAACGATCAAGTGTTTCTACATGATACTAATAAACGTAAAACGTCTCTCCAGTTAATATTCTTGGAATAATAAAATTAATTTTATCGTTTAATGAAAATTTGTTGAAATACTCGATTTCATCAACATATTTTAATTATTCTCCAACGTCAATAAATTTGCCCGTGACTTTTTGGCGAATTTTTTGTGAACTAGAAAGAACAATTTACACCAAATCTTAATACGTTATTATCTTCTAGTGTTTAAATTCAACGTGTTTATAAAAGTTTAACGATGATAAGTTTTCAGATTTTTGTGAACACTTTTTGTGAACACGAAATGACGGCGGGAAAAAAAAACGTTGATTTTATCGAAAACGAATGTGTGCCATACCAATAGGGCTATTTTATTTTATGTTATCGTTATTCTTTTTGTTAGAAAAACTGTTGAGAAATCCAAAAATTAATTTTCCGAACACACGAACCGGACAAACTCTACTACCCGAAACCATGGGCGAAGTAAATTGATAGTCCAAGTCTTCCCGTAAAAACCGCGGTAGACTGACGCCAAAAAAAGAAAAATTTTATATACATATTTCTCGTTTCATTCTTCAAATCTGAAAAATAAATTAAATAATAATAATAGTGATAAAATATACGCCGCGGGAAAATCTATATATATGTATTCTTCGTTTCACTCAGAATCTAAAAGTAAGTGAATATTTTATGCTCTTTCAAGTGGTACGTGAAAATATTCAAAACTCGCGGGGGATATCTCTTGGAATGTAAAAAGTTGGAAAACCGCTGGTTATACGGCACAATATTATCGTCGTCGTGACGGCGTATGTCGGTCTAGAATTTCATATAATATAAATTCGTCATAAATGTAATATACGGCGTTGGCCAATATCAATTATGAAAAACGGCATTTCACGAGACAATTGACGATTCCGAACAACGGACAGAAACGCATCAAATATATTGGCCGTCGATTCTAATTAGTAGTGGTGATACTATCGAGATAAATTTCGGAAAAAAGCAATCGACTCCGAGAACAGTTTTAAACGAATAATCTGTTTTTAGCCAATTCGGAAATTTTAAGAATCCCGACAAAGCGGCCAACTAATTTAGGACTATTTAAAAACGTACCTTTAAAACTCGCGTTGTTATGTAACAGATAAATCGATAAAACAAATCCAATAACATCGATGATTCATTTTAAAATAATAACCGTTTAATAATGAAATTTCAATCGCTACGAAGTGTTTATTTCATTTTGATCACAAATAAATCAAATAATTAACATAAATCATGGGCGAAAAATACGATACCGAGTTGCCCCGATTGAATGAAACCATTTTCGTAACTACCACAACGTGGAAAATTCCCGAGCAAGTTTTCTAATCGCTAAAAATAACGCGTACTTCTCGGACGTTAAAATATGCTACGTCAATGTAGACGTTCGTCCATTACAATATTCGCGACCGAATCGCACTGTTAATTGAGATGTTTTTACTATAGTCGTACTTTATCTCGCGGCCGTAAAACCTTTTCCATACCCTTTTGGAATCGTTAAAATCACATTGTTCCGAACGTCGCGATAAATTTCGGAAACTGTCAAGTGTAAAATAACGAAGACAATTGTTTTAATCGGAATTATGCGAAACTCGCGTGCATATCTAATACACCCGCGAATGATAACATTAAAATTAATTAAAATAATTGAATACCGGCGGCGGCGGCGGGGCGGTACGTTATTAATAATAATTGGCTCCGAGAACGGCAATTGTTGTGTTCGCGCTCTGCCGTTACGATTTTTATTTGCACGACGACGACGACGACGGTAAGATATCATTTATGTTTGCGTATGATACTTGTTTGCCAAGACGTAGGTAACACGCGTTTATTCAAATATAATAATAATTCGTACGATTTAAATTAAAAGATTAATAATGCATTATCCGCCTGCGGAATCTCGGGGAAATAATATATAGGTACGGCGCCGTATTGAATAAATAATTGTTTTAAGTCTGATAATAAATTATAGTGGGTACCTCTTGCCCACAGACTACGGGGCTGCTACAATTAATTAGAAACTTTGGAGTAAAATAACATGTTTCGTTTCGCGTATTTCATACTTAAACAATACGTTTGTCGCGTATCCTGCACACGTTTCGTTCTCGTCACGCGCCGAGTATACACGGTGGTTTTATCGTCGGTTATTCCTGTTATTTCTAAACGGACGATCTATTCAATAATATCGTTTACCGATTTTCGGCGAGGTCCGGTGGCGTAAATATATGGGGCCCAGGCCCACCGCGAAATGAAAAACACCGTTATTAAAATTTGTTATTTTTAACATGGAAAGTTCATTGAAAAAAAAAAAAATCGAGTTTCTTAATTCTCCAATGGTGTAAAGACAGTCGAAAGAACTTATAGTGTTCGAGTAATTGTCGTCGTCATAGTGTGCTTTCTCCCTCCCTTCCCTCCCAAAAAGTCGAATACATGATCGGCCCCCTCCGAAATTAAAACCCATATAGTACGCCACCGGTAAGGTCGATCGTTCTAGGTTCGATTTCGGAATCCATATTCACATAAACCTCGTGGATTCGTAGGGTTCTCGAAAAAAGTTATGCAACGCGTGTGCGAAAATACTATATTTTAAATAACGTGCCGATAATAACAAACGATTTGCGACGAATTTGTCTCTCTTCACGCGTATTTTAAAGAAGAGAAATTCTATTGGTTTTTTCTCTTGATTTTTCCCTACCATGTAAATATATTAGTTTTGTTTATTTGTCCTTTTACGCCTATAATATCTAGACGTGTCTACAAAGTGTTGTCGGACAGACATCGACATCGGAATACGTAATTAAAATAAAATCAAAGTAATTGAAGACGTCATCGTATTTACATACATTTTGGCGAACCGTTGTCGACTGTTATGACTGACGAATTTGAAACGTCGTAAATAATGACTGCGTAACGATGGCGTCGTCGGGAAAATTCATTTCTTCTCTTTATTTATTTTCACCTTATTTTCCTTCTCGTTTTTATAAATTTCGGAGACAATTTCAACTAAAAGAATTTCGTAGATGTTCATTATTCATGATTTCAACTTTCATTCCGAATATTTCCTCTATCTCTTGCTTATTTTTTTTTTTTTTATTATTTTACTTGTTTCTTTCATGTTATGGCCGTCATATTTTATTTATTTCAGTTTTTGTTACTTGTGAAAGTATACTTTTACTACACGCCGCGCATTGAAATAGTATACCTGACGTGGGATTGTTCTCGCGTTCATTATTTATAGAAATAGAAAATTGAACACGCGGTATTATTTTAATTCAATATCTCGAATTAAATTTTTGATATCTTCCACGAACTACTGGTCTATTAAAATTGTACGTGTGAAATCGTACAAGCCATCAATCATATTAAATACGTATTGGTTATTTATTTAGAGACCGCGTCGACCGCTAGTAATATCGATTTTCCATTTCACACGCACGCGGTATTTACGGCTTACTTTTTGCGTTATGTCAATCATTTTATTTATGATTAAAACAAAGATAAATTATTATTGGTACGATATAGGTGTTTTCGCAAACTTGTGTTATTATTTTCAATCCTTATCGGAACGAAGAACGTATTGATTTTACAATGTTGTTGTTTGTTTTTTCCATTTTTCACTTCGGAGCAGTAAACATGCACCGAAAGTTTCATTCGACAACTTTTTAGATCAGAAATTGGACACAGATGGTACTTTTTAGAGGCATTTTCTCTATTATAGTTTTCACAACTCTGTGGGAACAAATTCATATTAAGAAATTATTTTGAAATCGCGTTGAATTTTGCCCGTCGACTGTTTGTTTCTTTTGAACAATAATTATAGAAATTCGCGATTTTTAACTTGGAAATCGTTCGATGATCAACATAATATATTTCGTGAGCCAAAAATTCAACGGCTTGATTAAGTAAACTATTTTTATTTTTTAAGCTATTTTCTTTTTTTTTTCGAAAACAATTGATTTTTTCTATTAACACATCCAAGTGATTTCAAAGGTTTCTCATAACATCTTATTGAACGGCATCTAAACGATACTTTCAAAGTGTTAATTTTCGATATCAATGGAAAACTTGGAAATAATAAAAAAAAAATTACTCGGAAATAATTGAAAATGCTTTTGTTAAAACGAGAATTTCGTGATTTATGAAGTGAATATTTCTATAAAAGTTTAAAACTCTTAAGAATATTTAAAAATCTATTTCATTTTTACAGGAATTGATTAATTATTTTTGTTTTTATCGATCGATATTCAACAATAATATTAATTTTCAAAAGCAGTGTTTCATTGAGTTGTTTCTTGTTTCTTTGAGTCAAAAATTAAATAAATGTGACTCTCGACTACTAGAGATTATAAACTCGACGCTATTGACACCTGGCACCTAGTATCTCGTCGGTGTTTTTAAAAATGTAAACTCTTATAAGTAGTTTCTCATATTGTAGTTTTTATAATTCGAATACTTAAATGTATTATTTCTAGTTTTAAAGTTATTCGAATCTAATTTAATTAAAACGCGTGCAACGAAAACTTTTTCTAGAAAAAGTTCTACTTTTAAACATTTATATATATATCAGTATAAGTACACAGAAACTGCAATACTTACAAACAAATAACGCTCTTTAAGTAGTCGATATTTCCAGTGCAAATTGTGTTTTTTATAAAATCTATTTTTCAATCGTAATAAAACATATTATTAAATAGGTGCCTATTTGATATAGATTTAATAATACGTTTAATAATACTTACGTGGTCTCTCCGTTCTACAAATGTTTTGATTTCTGTTTTATTCGTGCACGTTCTATCATAGACACTATCGAGTGAAACGGAGGAGTAATGAAAAACAAAAAAAAAAAATCATAAACACTAGTATCGGAACGACGTGTTACTTCACTGCGGTCTGCGGAGTCATTATAGAAACGGTTATGGATATTAAAATAAAATGAATATCACAAGATCGGTTTCGAACAACGCGGTTGGTTTTTAGTGAAATAATAATTTACCAGCAGTTTTCGGTACTCGCCTATAGTTGGCTGTTTACAAAGTTCGTGATTTAAAATTGTACAAAATCTATTGTCGGCGATGTACCTACCTGGGAGTATAAGTTATATGAATCAATAGGACGTAATAATGTAGTTTGGAACTTTTGAATAGTTCTGATCACGGATAGTTTTGCGCGTCCCCACATTTGAATACGACTGGGAATTCGTATGAGACGCGTAGATGTATGTATATAATACGACTTTTGTTTTAAAAGTATTTCCGATCGTCCGTCGGAGCGGACGGATAGGACGACATTTTAAGTGTTCCGGTTTTATTTCACCACTTAAACGTGACCGATAACGTATAAATTATAAACGTAATACGTCCACGGTCCTTCGAGGACTTTTTTCGAGGAGGAGGAGAGGACGACACTAAACAATATCGTCTGTGGCGGCTTCGCAGGAGGCGAGGCAAAAGACAAAACATTGTCCCACCTGAAACTCGGGAGTAAATAATGATCGAACATGTTTATAACTCGTGTTAATAATCCAAATCGTTAAATAATTTACATTTTTAAATTCGACTCTCAAGCGTGTATCGCTGGACAAAGCGATTTGCAATTATGGAAATAACGTCGTGAAAAATAGATTCGCAATCCGTGTCGAGCAAGTAGATACAGCCGTGTTCAAAGTTTAAATAAACAAATAAAACGAATCCGGTTGTTGTCGTCACGCCGACTGTTAACCGACAAGACGACAGTAACCAAGCGCTTAAAATTCAAGTAAACAAACGAAATTATACCTGTTGTTTACAACCGGACGATATTATGCAACGGTAGACTCGAAAATAGGGACAACGAGGTGAGATCGAGTCGGACGAAAACAATGAACTTTCGCTAATCGGTCTTTGCCGTATCAGTCTCGTTCGAATCGTCGTCGTCGGATGACGTCGTCCGAATTATTTCGTTCGCGATTGCCATCTCGCGTGCCCCTTTGGTTTTTATGTTTGACCGAATGGTTTCGTTTGTTTAATGAACGTTAAAAATATCTATAATCAATACATTTTAGTTGATAATCCAATTTATTATAACGGACGCTATATAATATAGTTGCGTTTTTGCAAATGCCATTTCTACATTGAAAGGCCATTAGTAGAAACGAATAATCTCTTAGAGCAGGCGAAGCTAATCTAATTTCGTTATTTTTAATATGTTCAAACTGCCCATTTTATTCCCACTTAAAACCACCGGGATAGGCCGTTATTCGTATAATATGGACTTAATATTTATTTTTTTATTTCGTTATGTTCACGTGTAATTTTTTATACTAAAATAATTCACCAGACTCGAAAATTCAAACTAGAACTACCATCGGATATAACATGCTATAATAAATCTTACGCGAGTATGATTATTTTGAATAATAGATTTTTTATTTTATTCTCGATTACAAAAAAAAAAACACGTTTTATGTAGAATATGAAGCATGTAGTAGAAACTATAGTCTAATACATTTTTGTCGAATAATTTATCGTTTCGACACATAATTTATTATAAATAGGGCCAGGGGGAATTAAACGCAAATCGAATTTCTTTGCAAGACCTCCAAAACAATAATATTTTTCGAACGCAAATTCGTTTAACATACATTGAAGAAAAAAAAAATTATTTGAATTTTTCAAACTTATGTTTTGAAAGTTATTAGTATTGAAAGTTTTTTTTTTTCTAAACAAAGTATTTTTTTCACGCGTTAAAATGTATACGCCCTAATAATTATGATATTGTATTTTTCTTATTTTTGTTTTCATTGAATTATCAACTCCGATAAACCGTATGAAAACATTTGCTTTTTTATCTTCGGGTAATATTAATTTAGGGCACGTTTCCCCACTCGAATTTTTTACGGGCTACAGTCTCACACCCTTCCTCCGAGTTACGCCAGTGGTGATGTTTATCGAGAAAAAGGCTCGCCGGGTATAATATTCGAAATGTGTCATACGGCATGTGTTTGTCATACAAAATTACTCGGAAAAAGTCGTCTGGACGTCAGACGGTACTATTATTAGTCGTAAAAATTACATTTAACACTATATCGGTGTTACTTTCCCGACGTCGGAATCACAGCTATAAACTATAATTTATAATATCGTTATTTGCTACGTCGCGTCGTGCCATCGCTTTATTCGCGTTTTATAGTTTTCATTTTCATTTACTGCAGCTAGTGGGTTTTTGTTTTTCTTTAATGAGATATTTACGTCGTCGTGCTCATGAGTTATGATTATTTATTGTGATTATACAACAACGATCGCATCGAAACAACGATATGGTTATGCGTTTAAAAATCGAAAAAATACAAATTATCACTGGGAAATGTTGCCGGCTAACGAGATATTCGAATAATCGGAACGCTTATTATTTTCGGTACCGAGGAAAAATCGAGGACAGGGCCATCGTCGAAATAAAATCTCGTACGCGATTATTTCCGATCGGAAAACGCGAATGCATATTATGAGCTTACGTCGAGCTTGGAAATCAAATCCGTAATACTTGTCTCGTACGTTTTTCAACTTCGAGTGTTTCGAGAAACGGGCCACCCTCGAAGTCAGCGGCCGCCGCCGCGGGCACGATCATCGCCACGCGACGTATATTGTGTTAAAAAGTTATATTCCACGGCTTAATGGTGTTCGACACAACTTCGACGCGATACGATTGGTGACAATGACAATGCAGTTGTTACCGAAGTATCGTCAAAGTACGATTCTGATTTCGAATGTTCAGAAACGTTCTCGTCGAACTTCGTGTTCGGGACGTGTGTCAAGGTGGTGTACCGTATTGTTTTGTCGAAAACGTTTGAAATCGTCCGACTCCTTAAATCAATGTGATTTCTTATTTTTCTAATGTCTTCTTAATAATTGCTCTCGTTAATTTTCGTCATCTTTCGAGATTAAAACTCATTCAACTCTAATAAAAAACAAAAACGTCCGGTTAATATTGATTACGCTTCTCGAAAGCGACGCGCTCGTGTTGTTCTGTGCTGTTGTCTCGTAACAGCGGCCGTGGAAAACCTTCGACACATCATTTGCGAATCGTATGGGGCGAGTTAAGAATGTCTAAAAAAATATGGTTTTCCAGAGTTTAATTTTGACTACCGACGCGTGTTATCGTACACTATTAATCGGCGTATCTTCGTACTCTAAAAGGATTTTCCATTCGGAGCACGACAAAAACCGCATTACAAAATGTACACAACATTACGTCTAAGCTTTTCGGGTTTAGCATCAAAAGCCCTGCCAGACGCCGTTCTTCAATTTTCGTTTCACAATCTATCCTCTATATTCCATTCATTGTCGATTCACTACTTTCGGTGGACAGATTACAGAATACGGTAAATATAGTCTCTTGTTATTTTTCTTCTTCTTCTTCTTTTTTTTTTCCAGTCCACCGATTTTCCATTATAAATTATTATTACAACGGAACACCTCGAAAACGATACTTATCTATTTTTTTTTTTTTACATCACGATTATTAATATTTTGCAATAAAATTCAATAACGGCCGTAACGTAGACTTTCAGGTACTTTGTCTGAACGATTTTTCCGAATTAATAGAGAAATGTTACCTGCAGCGTCTAGATTTTCCGAGCCGAATAACTCGAAAAAAATGCCGTACAACGTTTTGAAAAATTACGAATTCTACATAATAAGTATTTATTCTTTGGACCTTTTTCTCATCAAGAAGTCATAGGTATATGTATATACATATCCTCGTTTTTTATTTTAATAAAGGGCGTATTGTTATTTTCACGATACGTTTTCTATTCGTTTTCATAAAGAATATTTTTAGTTAAACGGGTAGGTACTTTAACAAACGGCAATGTAAAGAGATGGAGTTTTTGTTGTTGTTGTAATTAGCCCGATACTGAAAAAAAAAAAAAAAAAAACTCACTGACAAGAGTAGATGCATTAAACGATAAAAACATCTCGAGTAATATTCATCTGAGAATTGATATTCGTATTGAAAACATACATTATAAAATAAAGTACGCAGCTTCCGAGATTGCACTTCTCGTTGATAATTAATAATATAGTATATAAAAAAATATAAAATCAAATTAATAGAAATAAATAATGTTTAGTGGTTAATACGTCTACGAATATTTTATTCGAAATCGGTCGTAATTAAAGCATTTGAACTTTTTTTTTATTACAACACTCCGGCAGGCAAAACCTATTTATTTTTAATTTAATATTTATTTCAATTCATATTATTATTATTGTTAGAGATATTTGATAGTTTTTAGTGGTGTAAACTATTTCGTAGATTTAATAATATAGTTTGTTAATTTAATAATATTGTATAAATCCACACAACTTGTTCTGTTTCTTGGTTTGGATTAACAGTGAGTTATCAAAATGACTTAGGGTTAATAATATGCATTTGCTAAAGCGAAAAGTAAAAAAAAAAAGGAAAAAGAAAAGTTACAACTCCCGAGTGCGCGTTTCCCACGATATCATGACCGGTAGGTAGTCGGATGGTATAAACAGAAAAAAAAAAAGGCAGGAAAAGATACACAGTTATAAAATTTTGAACGCTTATATATTTTATCTAGTATTATTTTTACTTAATTCGCATTAAAGGCTTAGGTTATCCCGGTTGAATTGTCGTCCCTCCTCTTTAAGGTTCAAAAGTGATGTGGGTTTAAAGCCTTCGGATCAGTCGCCGTGTAATTTTTGTTATACGTACACGAGAAATTAATTAAAACACGCGCGCAATAGGATAATGCCCCCCCCCCCCCCCCCCCCCCCCCCGGCGCTTTATAATAATATATTGTATGTGTCAGGAATGAGATTTTTTTTTGACACGGTGTCTTGAAACGAGATTACACACTACAAAAACAATAACAACTACTAGTGTGTATACGTCTAGTGAACAAAATTATTAATAACAGTATGAGTAACAAAAGCAAATCCTCCGCATACCTGTTGACGTCGGCGCGGCGTGTAGAATATCGGTTAGCAGTTTTAATTTCGGTTTACTTTCAAATCTTATACCGCGTTTTCGGCACATAGAACATCGGTCGTGATTTTCTTTCGTTAGCACACTCTAATCGAACGTTGTTTAAATTATTCGTTTTCACTCTTTGTCATAATATGTAGGTACCTGCTACCAGATTTGCTAACGTACCCGCTTAGTAATAATTATGACGTCTTCCAATTAAAAATCAATCGCTTAAATAATAACTACCACCTGCACGGTTTATTTTACACGATTTTGTTGAAAATATATATCATACGTGGAAAGTAAACGACTGAACGAGAAAAGAACAAATTTGAAAATATAACCGTTTTTGGTTTACTAAATCGAAGCATTTTCATTACCACAGTGTCGGCAGGTTATAACGGCGTCGACATGTTTTAATACGACTATTTTGTTGTTGTTGTTCTCGTCGAACTGATATAATTCGTTTGAAAATATATATCACATCACATCACTGTCGCCGTTTAAGTATTGCATTATTTTTACTTACACGTCCGATTGGTTTTTTTACTCGCGAGAATCCGATATTTACCGTGGGTTATGTAACTTTTTACAAAAGTATCCTTGCAATAAGTATAATACATTCAGAGTTACCGTCTATCAAAAATATTATGTTACACAACGACTAATAAGTAATATTATTATTTATACTCAAATGTATTGGTTATTATTATATAATGTGTTTAACACACCGCGCCCGTACAAACAGTAATCGTGCATTTGGTATTATGTACGTCGAAACTAATATCAATAGAATAACGGACTGCGGTATTAATATCCACTACGCCCGATACCTCCAAATCACGCGTATTAATATTTCGTACCAAGTGTTTAATGTGATAATGACCAAAAGTTGTATGCTCAGGCACTCGCACTCGGCGCTTGTTTTACGAGACGTGTTAGAGCAACGCGTACCTATCTCATTAAATAGTTATTGAAAAATCGTTGAAACTTTTCGCTTTGAGCTTCCCATATTATTCACGTGATAAAATGGCTGTTTTCATTAAGTGGGCGGACGAAAGCGAAAATTAAACTGGGACTTAACAAACGTTTCTATTGATTGTTCAGTTTAAATTAAAAAAAAAAAAAAAAATCGTCCGTTTCTCTAAGACGATTTACAAAAACAAACGTGCAAACACATAACACACACACACACGAGCGTGCGTGTTAATGTTATGAAGTATTAAATGTTTGTATTTCTTTAAAAGAAGAAAATCAAACACAACATTATAAACGAATATCGTGATCACCTATATACAGAGTATACGAGTATATATGGACTTTTTTTGGAACCTACTTATCCAGATGCACCAAATTTGTTTCGAACGTCGTAAATTTCATTTACATAAAATAAAAAATAAAAATCTCGAGACGGCAACATAAGTTCTGAAATACGAATACATATCAAAGTAATATAAATTCTAATGTAAGAGCCCGCGTGGTGGTCTATACGATGATAACGTGTACGAAATAAAATATGTATTTTAATTTTTTTTTTATATAATTTAGTCTCTATTGCCATAAACAATTATTATTTCAACTCACGACAACTTGATGTGTTTGTTTGTTGATGTGTTTAAAACTTAAAAAACATTGAAATTTTTCAAAAAAACAGAAGGTTTTTGTACGTAGTGTTTTTGATAAATGGATGTGCCGACTTACTAAGGTTTAAGCTAATCGTTTAACGTGGATACGTTTATCCTAAAATCTTTCTCCGTATGTCAGTTCTAATTTATGTTCCTTAAAGTTGTGTATCTTATTTTTACTCGAGAGAAATAAATAGTTCCAGAATATAATATAATATATGTAATATATTTAACACTAATCTCGTCTACAAAATATATCATTAAAAAAGAAAACGAGCTATATTTGCAATTCTTTGAAGATTTTATTTCGTTCAACACGTCTCGTTTTGAAATTAAAAATCAGTAAGTAGAGAAATGATTTTCACTCGAATAAAACGTGAAATGTTCATTGTCTCTATTGACTATATAATATTATGGAATCGTATTTATAAAAATTATTACTCGTCGAAATGAATTACGACATTCCCCAGCGCCGAAATGTGGACGAGGTTATACATTTCATATGCAGCCCGTGACTGAGTTATTATTTATTTTTAATGAACTAAAGCATTCACAAGAATGTCGTCTATAAAATATCAACATTACAAAGATAATACGTAACAAAACGCACTCGTTTCTTTGTTAGTTATGACTTACGAGTCATAACTATGACACAGCTGTAAAACGTAGTGAACATTTATATTGCATTCAATTTAGCCCCCGTAAAATGTAATGTTCGCTCGGAGAAATATATTTTTTTCTTCTTACTCAGTGAACCCGAATTTTTTTATTTATTTTTTATTTTCAAAGTATTACAATATTGAAAATTAACACGTCAGTTGCGTCGGTAAATCGACGAAAAGAAAAACGTACCGACGACGTTGTATTAGAAGAATATTTCAATGATTCCGGTCGTCGAGTTCTAATGGACCGGGCGAGATAATATTATATTAACACGCGAAATCGGATTTATAACGTGAACGCGCGAGCAAATAGAATATCGGTGTGGAGAGAGAGTGAAAAGAACGTTAACCTTCTTCTCTACTCCTGTCCAAACTTTAAATATTTATTACGCGGGAACATCCAACGATTTCAGAAAAATAATCCCTTTTAGAAAATGAATTTAAAACTATATAGGTAGGTAGACGTATAGAACCCAAGTCGATATTAACTTCGTGAACATTATAGGGGATGAAAACATTTCGAATGGAAAAAAATCACATGTAGGATTGGCATCGCGTATAAAAAAACGTCCCATAAGAATAAAAACCAATTCACGTGGTTCGTTCGTAACATTCGAATCGAACCGAGCAATGTTAATTTATAATTAATTACGGTTTAAAAACACTATCGTTATTTCTAGAAAATCCCAAATTTATTTTTTTTTAAACATTTACCGTGATTTCTATATAATATACATACAATATAAATCTATTTATTATATATATAAAAGAGCAGGCCTTTTTTATGTTCCCATTTTATGACGACGCTATTTAACTTTTTTCCAATTTTTTTTTTAACAGAGTTGTTCCAAATACCTTTCTGAGTGTCGTTACGTCGCCCGATTTTCCAAAATTCGACCCCTAAGGGGGGTAAAAGGGGTAAAAATTAAAAAAATAAAATGTTGCACACGGGCGAAACCGGGTTATTCAGCTATGATATATATATATATTGTTAATATTTTAAGGGAGATTTTTTCGCTAGCAGAATAGGTTTAGCGGGAGCAGTAGTTGAATCGTAGGGGAACGCAGGGGCAATACAGGTCTCCCGACTTCTGATCAAACTTTTATGTGCCGTCTTTGACTTTTTTCCCGCGATGTGTACTAAACAGACACTGGGGCGCTTAAAATCAAACACAAATGATAGTCAGTCTCCCTTAAATCATAAGGGTAGTGACTGCCACCTTACATTGCCCCACGAGGCAATACCTCTTTTTTTTGCTATTCTATGATGAAAAAAATCGTGATTTTCGCACCGGAAACGTACAACGATCGAAGAGATTAGTCATTAATAGGTATTACGTAATTATTATATAACATAGTTCATTGTGACAACACGATTATGTAACAATAGTAATGACGAATATAAACAGGAACGAGCGAGATACTGCGTGCCGATGAAATCGCGCCGCCCGACCAATGACAGCCGTTCTGCGCACGCAACCCGCCTAATGCCGATCGAGAGACGTTCGCGAGGAAGTACGTCGGCTAACCGGATGCACAGTGCTCTGACGACCGGCGTAGTGTCGACATCGTTTCGGATAGTTTTTCGTCGCGGTTTTAATTTTTCTCCGTGATAGTGTCGATAACGTCGTCAGTTTATTCTCGTCCGACGACCGATGAAACTTTTAATCGTCATTTTTGTGTATATTCTGTTAGTGCTTACTTTATATTTTCACGAACTCAACAGCAACCCACCGACAAGCCGTAAGTAGTACCGATTATATTTATTTACAGTCTTAAGTTAGGTCATAGCGCGCCTCTCTTCGCGAAGTAGCGAAATCGTGATTTTTGCCCTATTTTATAAAAAAATCGCGATTTTCGCCACATTTAGTGAAAATCGTGATTTTTTGCACCAGAAACTTTTTAAAAAAAACAACAGATCGGTTATTAATCTTATTTATCTTATATGATAATTTCTTATCAAACTCCTCCGGAACGGCTCGACCGATTTTCATGAAATCGTTTTTATATACGTATATTTGGTAGCTCAGAGAATAGGACATAAACTATTGTTTAAACCCGTAGGTGTTAAGGGTGGCCCCCACCACAACAATTTTTAAAAATTTAACGTTTTATATTTAAACTTATTCTGTAACCATAGTAACCATAATCGTTGTTTATAAATTTTTTTGCGAATCGTTTTCAATTAAAAATATATACGTGTTTCATATACTTTTCAATTTCATATACGAGTACTTACAATAAGTTAGTTATTAAGTAATTGAATTTGTTACATTAAAAGTGATTTAAAGTTTTACATTTTCAATTTTTACAAAATTCAACCCCTAAGGGGGTATTAAAAATGAAAAACGTTATTTCTCCCTGATACCGGAAAAAAACTTTTCACGGGCTAGATTTTGAGATGCATCGATCGATCAGTGAGTGCGTTTCATATAATAAATAGATTATAAATTTTATATAAACGAATGGCTGGCGTTTTGTTATCTATATAGGCCGTCATCGCTCCGTTCCTCTTTTAATTAAAAACACCGTCCCCAAATACTTACAATAAGTTAGTTATTTTTTATACTAAAAAATTCACTAGAAATATATGGCAAAACAACGTTTGCCGGGTCTGCTAGTATACATGTATATATTTAACTAGCCGTAGTAAAATATAAAAATACGAGACGTAATTAGAACGTACCCCGAAGAAACCGGGGTCGTGATTTGAAAAAGGTTTTTTTCCCTGCGTGACGCAACTAGTTGCTAGCGTAATAAACACGTCAACACAATAGAATTGAAGTGTAACGCGAAGGACACTTATTGACGTGATTTTTTTATTCATTTTTATCAAAGGTTTTTCTTTAGTATTATTATTATTATCATTATTATTATTATTGTTGTTGTTATTATTATTTCAATACTTAAGTTTAAAGTGTTATCACGTATTCCGCGGAAAGTTTTAATCGAGGTTTCAATGTAGTTCTCGTTTGCCAATACATTATTGCAAATAAAGTGTACACGCTTAAAAACAGCCCTTAAATACGGACTTCACTCGGAATCTAAAAGAAAAAAATAATCCTCCGACAAATTGCCGCATACGACATAGACCAGTGACGCAGTGTTGGACGTTCGTAACGATTACGTTTTAAAACGCGTTTGATAACCATTTTTACTGAATTTTAATATTGTCACCGGAAGAAGTCGGCACGAGAACGCACACGTTTTAGACGCGTACTTTTTCTCAACGGTCGGAACGAAATAGCTAAATATTGTAAATTGTCGTCGAACAGGCGAGTTTTGTCGGAATCGTTATTGTAATTATTTTTTTTTAAATACGACGTTAACAGATCGATATCCGTAAGTCGTTTCGCGGAGAACGTGTCGCGATGCGAACGAAAAGATACACTATAGTTGAACACACACCGGGACGGAAAACTTCTGCCGACGACGTCGCGTCGACGGGAAAAAGTTTAGTCGATATAGGCTTCCCGCAGGTGCTTCTGTCGACGACAATTATTATTCGGCGGTGTCCCCGAACTAACCACTACGCCAGCGGAGTTTGGCGAATTGAAAATTTACGACCTTTTCCTTTTGATACTACCGCTCGAAAACAACCGCCCGTTCGGTATTGGATAAAAAAAAGAAAAGAAAAGGAAATTCGAGGACACGAAATATACCGTTCAAACCGACTCCGATTGAGAGACCTACGCGGTATTGTATCGTTAAGTTTCCTAAATATTGATTTATACGGATACAATCACCCGGGGGACGATTATCGAAAGTTAACAAGTTTCTCCCCCCCGACAGTAACTATTTTGAAACGTCGGCGTGCCGGCGGATAAACTGTTTACAGTTTGTTTCGTACTTATTATATTATACTTATTTCCGCGAACCGTGTTTCGATCAAAGGCGAAACTGCACAAACGAATATTTGCATTTCAGCCGGACTGGACGCGGACGGAGCTAGTGGTTTATATTATAGGTATAATATAATAACGGGAGGTTTCGTTTCGTTAAGACTTTTCGAGAGACTTATTATTCTCAATCGGCACTCGGCAGCACGTTATTACTGTGGTGGCAGATTTTATTCGCCCGGTTCAAGCGGTCACTTTTCGACATTCGAGACATTTTCCTCGACCGCCGAGAAAGCACGACTGTTTTTGAAATTTGTGCAAAAATCGATTCGCCGAAGGTCAGCCCTTTGTATCTCACCTGCCTCGCGTTATATTTACCACGACGCGCATGACGTGAGATTTGATTCGCATTCAGCTATAAAAGATTCACCTTTACACGGGATTTAGATTTAAATAAGAAAAAAAATATCCCGGACGAGTCGCTATTAAATAAAATGAAATCATATCTCGGAACGTCGCGCAATAAAATACAATTATAATAGACTGGTCGGTCGCTATAGTCAGCGATCATAAAAAGAATTATATGTGTTTTCTTTCTTTTTTTTTTTCATTCTTTCGACGTGACTGTACCAACAGAGTTGAGTGGAACACGAAATAGTTAAAGTCCTAAACAATAACGAAAGTCCATTAGAATTTCTTTAGACTACAAAACATTTTATGGACAAAGAAGTCGAGAGTTTTCGTATGTGTTATACTACCGAAACTCTCTTTAGTAAAACTCAGTTTTACGAATTTGGATGGATCCAGCGAGTTGGAAAAATTAAGTCCCAAAGCTTTACGAATCAAAAAAATCATTTTCCAATAATAAAGGATGTCGTTGTAAGTGAGGTAAAGTTAATTGAGAAATACATTAATAGAATAACAAAAGGTAGCTCTCAAAAACAATAACTGGGTACTACACGCTGTAAGCGATTACCACGAAAACACCCAGACCACAAAAAAAAGAAGCACTTGCATCGTAACTTAAGTTTAACCTTTTTTTAATTTTCAAAACACGTTTCACGTAATTAATAAAACATATTTCACTGTAATTATTTATTTAAACTTTAGTTATACTGAACCGTATTGTTTCATCTCTAACATCATAAAAATAATTTAAACTTTACACTCGTTGACCTTTTTATTCAGATATTATTATAAAAAGAATCGTAACGTTTCCGAAAAAAAAAATAAAAAAAAAATAACAATAATAAAAAATAAATAAATAAAAATGAAAAAAGATCATATAATTTCATTAAATAATGTTTTTTTTTTTTTTTGTGAAATTATGTTGTCGAGAGTTATAACCCAATAGGTTATAATATAAAAATATTATCAATTTCAAAGGTTTTTTTTTTCCTTTCGCGGTGCCTGTAATTCGGGTTAAAACTAATCGATTTAACTGAGTTTTTTATGCTTTTTAACTTGTCGATTTTCAAACCTTTTTTTGGGGACAATTAAAAAAAAAAAAAACACCACGAATGAAAAATAAGGACTACCCTGCGCGTACTCAATACGGTAAAATATCAATACACACTCGTGGCTACATAACGTTAATCGAATTCTTATCGTTTTAAGTATTACGACGAATTACGTCGTAGTCGTATTGTAAACTATAAAAATAACATATATTATTATTATTGGACGATTACTCGAATAATAACGACTTTGGCCGTAAGGTGACGTGCACTTTTAGAGTGAATATATACATAAGAAGTGGCGTGGCCAAACATTTTTCGGTTGAAAATTTAAAAAAAAAAAAAAAACATAAATTTAAAAAACAAATGATTAAATAATTAGAATTATAATAGAGTAAAAATATACGTTATTCGTTTATGTATAAAATATATATTGTATATTTTTTAGTTTTTACTGTCACAGTCCGGGGAGGCTCGTACGACGACGACTTCAACACTTCTTACTATTGTTTACAATAATACGTAACACAATGTCTAAACCGGCTAGTTTTTTTCCCTTCTTTTTTTTTTTTTTCAACGCATTAATGAATTCTTTCCACTCCTTTATTTCTATAAACGCGTAAATAATAATACGATGTTTTGTCGTTTCTTTTCAACACACAAAGCGTACCGTGGGCGCCCGCAGGAAATTTATCAGGGAGGGGCATAGGTATATTATATAATGAAATCGCGCACCGAAAAGTACATTTGAAAAAAAAAGAAGTTTATTCTTTGTAAATGACAAAATACGTCAGAATTAAATTTTTTATCATTTACCGGCTATGTTTACTCGTTATTAAACAAAAAGCGTGTTCGCGGTCGTTCAACGGCACAAACCTCGTAATTAACCGTTCGATGAATTTTTCTGTTTTTCTATTTACTCTTTGACGACGAACGTTCAACATACTACATGGACCACGTTTAATCGGTCTTCGCTCGTCGTAGACCGAAGCAATTTCAACTGTATTCTAGCCCCGTGTCTACACACGGGACTGTTCCCGGCCAAAGTCGACATGTCAACGAAATGTTTACTAAAACGATAATAAAAATTAACACTAACGAAACTCGTATTATTAGTTTGGGAGGAGAAAGCCCTGTCTACTAAACGCGTTCCATTTTATCGATCAGTTTCAAAATACGATGGTGAATAGTTACGATAGTATTTTTAGAATTTTTCATATCGAACGTGTTTCGATCGCAGCGTTGTCGTAAACGCGAACGGTTTTCGGGCGACGTTTCGGTGCACGAGGCGAGCGAACGGACGGTGTATATTATAACATGCGTTGCGTACATTACACGTTGTTTGGCGGATCCGATTATTACATGTATAATATGCCCCCGGCGGCATGTACGACGTTGCGGGAATCATCGAGGATCCCGAGGACTAAGAGAAGTGTGGTGATAGCGGAGGCGGCGGCGGCGAGTCGCTCGCGTACAGTTCTCAGCGCTCGGCGGCGGCGGCGGCGGCGTCTGCAGGACGCGAGCGAACGGTAGCGGAGAGACGTTAATTAATGCCTCGCCGCCGGGAACAAAGGCGCAGAATGCTTCGGCAACTCTAATCTCCGGCATCCATCGAAAAACGCCGCCGGCGTCCGTTGATCGATTGCCCCGTTCATCGCCGCATTACTTCGCGCTACGTGCCGCCGCCGCCGCCGCCGCCGCCGCGTCGGACCCGATGTTAAGTGATTGTCATCCGGGAAACGAATCCGCGATGGGATTTTATTGAAATCGTCCTTTGGTTTTTCCTTTTTTTTTTTTTTCTTTCGTTTCTCTCGCTCTAACGCCCGACGACCGCGTCGATTGTTTAAGATTCTCGGCGGCGAAGCGAACGCCGACGCGATTACTTACTGTGGTTTTACTACGACGTGCGTTTTTTTTTTTTTTATCTTTTAATATTATTTTTTTTAATGTTTTTGCCATGACGTCGAAGAAACACTCCGGTTTTCGACTTCTCGGAGGTTTTTTCGTAGAAAACCTTGTTGGATCGGTACTTTCGGGAGACAGATTTCGAAATTTACGCTTCGGGGTTGTCCAAAAGTCGAGAAAATGAACGAAAGAAATCGACAAAATGTACGGAATTCCGGTTCGCGGAGAAATCTCGAAAATTCGATTGTTTTTCTTTTATCAAAATAACAAAAGTCAAAATAATCAATTTTTTTCTAGTTACAATAATATATTATACGTATCCGAATTAATGGTTTGTAGAACATTTCGAATGACGATTTATTTTGATTTCATTCATTCTATATTTCTGTGTAATCGAATATTAAATTTGGAATCTGGAATTTTATAAACAACAAGTTACTCGTATTATTATTGCGTGATTAGAATACATTTTTTTTTTTCTCAACTCAAAAGTGACACGTGTGGTTCGACTAGGAATAATGCGACCACGTTTGGTTTTTATATGATATTTTCTGAACAAAATGAACAGACACACGTCGTCGTCGGCGTTGCCGTACAAAACGGCCGGAGACTAGATTGATCATATCGAGGGGCGTTTGACTACACCAGCTACCGGTGGTAGTACCGTCGAGAGTGATAAATGCGAAATAGTATAGCGGCCGAGGGTTGAGATTAAATTTTAGATATTAGTCGGGCAGAAAACGTAACGCCGCCAAATAAATAATTAATAATAAAGTACCGCTTAAAGAAAGATACGGTCGGGGTAAAAACGAACGCGGTGTGTGACGTTTGAACAAAAAGCGACACGACACACGGTGCAGCGGCAAAGAACGAAACGAACGCGAAATTAGTGATAGGAAATAAACTCGAGAAATGAAAAAAAAAAAAGCATAGTTTAACGACCAGAGCGGAAAAAAAAAACATAATAATAATAGTAATGATAACCGAAGGAGGGACGCGAATGATATTGTTACGAGATCAAGGAGAAAGAACAAAAGAGTCCGGGATGAAAGTAAAAATTAAAAAAAAAAAGACTGAGAATACACTGACACATACAATGGTAAAAAGAAAGAGTGCAGGATGTTTTATTAGCGAGAACAATGCGACCTCAGTGCGTTCTCCGAAAAATCGAATCGGCTAAAGTTCAGTTTCGGTGCTCCGGAGTAACAATATAGTGCGATGGAATTCTAAATTTTTTTTCAAAACAGTCGACGACAAACTAAGGCCGAACCGATTCGAGAGAGCCGCGAGAGTGAAAAAGTAATTGTTTCGACTAGGATTGGGATTTCGATGGGCTTTTTTTCTTCCAAACGTTACTGTGCGATGGTCACAATCATTTCACTCAAATCTATTACGTACATACGTTTGGACGAGAGTAAGAAAATTTATTTTGCATTTTTTTTTTTGAACAACTTTTATTTTTGAGGTTATTTTCTCAACAATTTTTTAGGGCATTAAAATCCCAGCCCTAGTTCTTACACATTTAGAAATAATATTTTGTATTGCTCAAAGTCAAATTTTTCGCGTTAAAAAAAAAAAAACAGTTCTCATACATTTTTTTAGTCATGACTTAACTAATTTTAAACTTATTTTAACTATCTCACTACATTCGACAACTCAGTGGCAACGACGCAATTTCAACAAAACATTAAATTTAAATAACTATACTATATAATTTCAACGTTTGTAATGCTAAAAGAATTTTCAAGTTTATTGTATAAATTAAAACGTTACGGGCATAATTTAGTGGTTTTATTATGGTTGAAATTAAAAATACAATTTATTTCATAGTAACAAAATCGAATAAAATATGATCTAAGAAGAAATCGTTAAAATTAAAAAATGTAATTTCTTTTTAACGGTGGTGTTTATTTATTTTTTCTTAAAAAATGGAAAGCTCACACTTCGATTTTCTCGTCCGACTGGATTACAATTGAAAAATTGTCGCAATTGTTGTTTAGACTAAATGTTTTATATTTATTTTTTTTTTATTAAGGAAAGCTATATGAGCGTTATAGTTAATAAAATACTTTTCTTTTTTTTTGATAGAGTTTAAGTGCTCGGGAAAGTTTTTTTTTTATTATGTAATGTCTATAAAATGGAAATTGAGTTCTTGCGGTACGTTTTTTTTTTTTTTTTATTTGTGTTTGCTAAATTCATTCAATTGACTACACACCTACTAAACCTCTACTCGAGAGGAAAAGAGAAAAGCGCCCTCCGACACGTTTTCAATAGATCGTCGCGAAATATAATTTTTATATTTTCAATCGTTTAAAACGTTACGAGACCTACCTCTACCCTCTATTAATCCTAACGACGCGCTTTAATTTCGTTACGTTTCTTTTTTCTTTTTTTTTTTAGGTTTTCGCATTGCGACTCCGTTCCGCTTATCGCGTACCAAACGCGACGAAATATTTTAACAAACAAAATGTTACCGTGTTGACGCAACTCGACGTCGTCGTCGTCGTCGTCGTCGTTTAATCTTGTCTTCATATTTATAAAATCATATGAAACTTCTATTTGACAGGGACCGTGCTGATTTCGAAAGTTTCCAACTACTGCAACACGAGTAATGGTACACGATTTACCTTTTAGATTTTATTTCACGCACACGCAGACCTGAATATATATTTTTTAAAACGTTATTACATCAGTTTTATCCTCGTAAATTTGCACGAGCATAAGTATAAAATTCTCCAAGGCAGTTATAAACTTGTATTCTTACATGGGTACGGTGAAAAATCGGTTTTTTTTTTTTTATTTTCGTTATTATTTTCTCCTTAAGCGCTCTCTGCGTATACCTTTTATTTTTTTTTATGTAAATGATCGTGTTTGTACGTTGTTTTTATTTTATTTTTTCCCAAGAAAACATTTTATTAAAAATTTGCATAACTACCGTTGAAACTCGAACGCCGCGCCGCCGTATAAATACTATAAATTCGCGTTTTCATTTGAACTCTCGGGGTAATCTGAAGTGACGATATTTTCGTATTAACGTCTTGGAAAGGATAACGTTTACGCGATGTTTTCGCGCGGTTTATTGTACATAGAGATAAACAATGGGTGTATATAATACTCGTATATTCATAATATACACCCTGAACGATATTCGACGCACTGTATGAAATTCGTCATAATACAAAACCCGTAGTACCCGAGTGAATGTTTTTACAATACTGTCATTCGGTATTAAAGATTTACAATTTAAAACAGGCACTCTGTGGCAGACTTCAAAGCCTAACCAAATGCTTGTTACTACGTACTAGCGACGCGTTTCGTCCGTGTTTTTTTGCAAAACGTTATCGACGTGAAACGTTAAAACGACGAATCGGTAATCGTTTTCCGGGTTTTCGTGTCGTAAAAGCTTAAATACGTAGTAAGATTTCGAATGCACCCAAGATGTGCCGTCGTGATTTCTAAACGCATTTACGCATTTATCGACTTTGCAATGACGACATTAAACGATTGTATAATGTGCGGATTTCGAGAGTTGTTAAATTGTTCGTCTTTAATTAAAAACGCGCGGCATCAATATAGTCGGTGTTCGAATTTCGCCACTCGCCACTTGAAAACGAGAAATACGCATTGACATTTGAAAAAATAATATTATTATTATTCGTTTGAAAATACTTTCGGAAGTTTTAACCTGGCTTTCGATGATAATAATAAAACGTTATTGTACATTGATGAATCCTCCGTATACCGTTTCGTACAAGTTTGTGCTGCGCGTTCGTAAAAATCGTAAACCTCATAGTTAAATCGTAATAACTATCGATATTAGTGATGCACATTGATATCGGTATCAAACCATTTTACCGATATCGATGTGACTAATTTATTGAAAGTACATCGATAATCGATAATCGATTCATTCTATTTTCTATTTATTTAAGTTTTGACAGTAAATCAATATCAAAGAACGATAAATATTATACGATAAGCAATACTAAAACGATAAAGCCCTCATAATGAACATATTATATCGAAATACAATTTCAGTCTCGTTATTTCCGTCGATCGTCTATGTCAATTTTAGTATCAAGTGTTTCTCAGTGTATTTTATTCGCTAGGTACTGAAATTAATTATGAGTGATTTAAAGTTAGTGTCATTACCTGGAGGCCGTAGCGATATATGGAAACAATTTGGTATAATTTTAAATAAAAAACAAGTCCATTGTCGCGCGTGTAAATCTGTTATTGCGTACGGTGGTAATACAACAAATTTAAAATCACATTTGCAACAGTGCGCATCAAAAAAATCTAGTTCATCGAGTGATATTCAAAATTATTTTCAAGTATGTAAATCAAAACTATCTTTAAGAGGAAATCGCAGTAAAGATCTCACTAAAGGTTTGAAAAGATGGAACAGATAAGGATAACGTAATGGTATTAAATTATAAACTATTAAATATTTAAGTAAAATATATTTTATTATTTTAGTTACATACTTATTACTTTATGTTTATTTTTAGGAAGCTATCGATTCGATACGTCGTCGTGACGGTTTGTTTTTATGATTTCAAAAAGTAAAATTATTCGTCGATAACAAATTCGATATACGTAGTGGGAGAACTCAAAAATAATATCGCGCGCGGCGCTCGATGAAATCACTACGGAGTGATTCGACCGAAATGCGTTTCGCGGGCTACGGGTTATTTCTCATCGATCTTTCACGGCCGCCGCCGTTCGACCGAAACACCAGTCGACACGACACGTGCATTTATACACGTCATGCCGGGTCGGCGCGTTCGTTTTTACGCCGAATATTATCGTCATTACGTGCGCTCGAACGCCGCCGGCGCAGTGTTTGGCAAATTAGAAATTATTAATGCGCGTATGGTCCTTTGTTGTCGCGCGCACTGGTTGTTTCGTCGTTCGCGGTTTACGGCGGCGCGGTGTCGTATTCAAACGGTCGAGATAAATAACGTTTTCGTCAGGGCAGGGCTGTGGATTTCTCCGGACGAAACGTTCGGCGCACCACCACGACGACGACGCTACATTATTCTATCTCGCGACATTCGCACGTCCAGAGACGTTTCGCGGCGTATCAACTCGGCGCTTGTTATTCCTTTTCAAACACATCGCACTCGAAACTCGGGTTGTCTTTTGTTCTCGTAAAAAATCGCAATCTATTTCGCGACGGTTCCGGCGCGTCGCTACGACGACGTAATTATTCCGTCACCGCGTTCAGGTCGTCACGATCGACCTGAAGCGATGGCGCGCGATTTTTCGAGGAAACCGTCCCGGGGAAAACTCGAACGGGCGCGGGTCTCGGCGGTATTACAGACGGTCACGATTTTATTTAAAAATAATTAAAAAAAAAAAAAAAAAATGCGAAACGAAAGGGAAAATATTACGCGGCCGGGCGATCAGACCGAATAGTTTGCCTCGGTTCGCCCGAACAATGTTCGGCACGCGCGTTATTCGTCGATAGTCCTTCGAGAAGGACTCGGATGCATATCGGACGGGCGGTCCGGAATCCGGGTCCTGGTAAGCTGATTTTTATGGCGGGTCGGCCGAACAACACACTCACTGGAATTGTTTTCCGAACGAAAACGTCTTCACAGTCTTCTAGAGACGACGAAAGTCGCGGACACGTTATTGTCTCGACGGCAAAAGCTTTAAACTAGCCCGTTTCGAATCGATTAGTTTAACAAATAGTCTCGTCCCAGAGTCCGCCGCCGTGGTCGTACACAATAACGACGACTGTCGACGTGGAAAACCCCGTGGCCCGTCCGTACACAATCGGAGTTTCTACTAGAACAACATTTTCGTCTCCATTTGATACTAGATAATAATAATATAGTACAATATGTTTTTTTCGTCCAGAGATAAATTACACGGTTCATTGTTTGAAACGGGTACTTCTACGGTCGCGGCGTCTAGACGAATGCAATTTTATTAAATTGTATTATAATGCTTTGTTGTGCAGATTTAATCGGGACGATATCAAAGGGACGACGGCGGGTTCGCATGTGAAATAATATTTTGTCATTCTATACCTCGCGAGCACTGCGATTTTTAATAGTAATATAAATGTGTACCCGATCGCATTCAACTCTTTGAAAACGCGACGACAATATAATATGTATTTCGAATAAGCGACGTAATTTTCAAAACGTGTGCCGTAAAGCGTGACGATAATTTTCAATCGTGTATTCGATCTCATATAATACAAGTATATACTACCGGCAAAACTATTATTTATTATTACTATTGGAGAACGTAAATACCTACGATGATGTTTTAGAAATATTTTATTTTTTGAATTTCCGAGTCGAAATGCAAACGCAAACGCGCTCGTTGTAGTTTTCTAAAATACAATAAACAGCTTGCTCTCTTTATCGTCGACACTACGGAAGTAACCTAAATATTTTCAGAATATTATTTACGATTTGATTTTCAAGCACTATTTTACGCGCGTGCATTCGTGTAATTCCAGACGATTTAAAATATGAATTGTTATGTTTATGTTTTGTTTGTTAATTGTTATATGAATATGTTAAATCATTAACGTGGATTAATCAAAGATAATCCAGCTAATCGATTGCAGTGAAAAAAAAAAAGA
Organism: Drepanosiphum platanoidis; assembly: GCA_948098885.1. NCBI lineage: Eukaryota > Metazoa > Arthropoda > Insecta > Hemiptera > Aphididae > Drepanosiphum > Drepanosiphum platanoidis. The sequence continues at coordinate 22,005,011 of OX402529.1, forward strand.
AAGAAAGTATTTGGAAATACAAACGGTTGTATAATTCGCCACGCATTCTACCCGTCATAGAATAACAATGATAATTACAATTTACGCGTTATCTTTTCTATTTGATACACGACTGGGATAGACTGAGAGTACGAGAGTCTGTACGTCGTCGTACAGAAAGACCAGGTGATTTTCTATAGTACGAGCCTCCCGTCGTCGCGTCATCCGAACGTCTCTGCAGAGGTAACGTCGTCGCGCCGAATTCAGTTGACGAGGGGTAAAATTATACACATATATTACGTGTATATGTGTGTGTGTGTGTATATATATTTGTTTTTACATTGTAAACGAGCAACGAAAGCGACTGAATCATTTATAAGTGCACTCGGCACCATCTATCTCTGCCGCTACACGTATAAATACGCCGCTATATGCATGTATGATATACAGAGTGGGCCATCGTGAACACTCCGATGGAAATAGCTCGGTAAATATAATATTTCTTTGGTTTGACGTTTTTTTTGTTGATAGTTTTACAGTCGAATTTGTATTTCTTAACAGGTCGACTGCCACTGGTCACGCGAAGATTGTCTAAATATTTATGAGAAAATTTACGATTTCGTTAACCGACTGCAGGGAAGAAAAACCTTTCGAAAAACGTTTGATTATTTCATAAAATTACTCGCGATGGCAGTTTTTCTTAGTAGGTACGAATTGTCGTGAACATTTCAACGTATCGTGATTTAATATCAAATAATTGACTTTATAATAATTATAGGAAATGTAAATTAATAAGATATGGCAAGCGCGTGCCCCCCGGTAGTGAAACCAGTTAATCGATAAATTAGTTTAAATTAGATGGCATATTTAGTAGTTTTAAGATAAGGTATCTCGTACATTCGTACGTTTGCATCGACTATCTGCACGTACTAAAATCGCGGTAATCAACTAAAGTGATGTAAAGTTATAATTATTGAAAAACTTGTCTAATCTATAACGAATATCGCGTACGCGTTTTGCGTAAACTTACTTCGGCTATAATTTATTATGAAACCGATTATTCGATTTTCAATCGTGTTTCTTTGAAATGTTTATAACAACACTTAACAATGAATTATTTTACACTTTTATCGAAATGATAAATATTGAAAGTTATTTTTCCCAGTCGTTTAAAAGGAATAAAAACACAAGCTTGATTCTTTTTTGAACAAAAAAAAGTTATTTCTACGGAAATATTTTCATCGGGATATCACGGCGGGCCATCCTGTATAATATCTGAATAACAAATTGGCTCGTCCTTTTTACTCGTGCGCTGACATGTCGCGAGAGAAACGATGTCGCGGCGGAATAACGACAAGTGATGGCCTCACCGAAAGCGATTTCGCGTTTCTACTATTTTAAACGCGCCATTTTCACCGGTGATTTCGATCAGTACGGTTTCGCGTTTTTACCTCGTCGCGCGCGCCAGTCACGTTAGACACTCGTCGATAAATGGAATAAGATTATATAACATATTATATTTATTTAAGTTCACGTTTGTATAGCAATATTTCGCGTAAAAAAAAGAGAACGCAGACTACTAAATTCTCACTGTCTAAATTGTACTCCGGTTAAAATGTACTATGTAATTCACACGACGACAATGACTTTTAATTATTTAATGACATAATTAGTTATGCAACGCGATGTAATATAAATGTATTACGAGCAAATCGACTGAGCATTAATTTTTAATTCTTTTTCCATACCTGTGCGACGTGTTTGAAACACACGGTGTCATTTTTATCGTTGCCATACCTACGTACGTTTCGATTAGGTACAGAGTGGTTAAATTTTTTCAAATAAAGCCTATACGAATACAGGGATTAGTCGCCAAATGTTTAACTATTTTGTACAATCGCGCGTTTCGTTCCGCCGTGGAAAAAAAAATGAAAAAAGCCACACACGTCATGCTCTGCGAATTTCCCGGTATTCATTTAAATAAATGTTATACGAACATAAATAAATATATGTACATATTATTATCGTATTGCGTATGAATATTTTTGCGTTTTATAAATCGTTAAAAAAATAAAAAAGAAGCCTAAAACGATGCTATCCGCAAAACAGCCAAATCTGTTTCAGTAGAACCGTGTACGAATATAGACCGTCGTCTCTCGACGCGTGCCTATCGATCGGCGACGTAATATTATGTATACGCAATGACATGCGAGTAAAATTACTTTTCGCGCGTCTCTGACCAGCGCGGCGGCGGCGGCGGCGTACGAGTGTATGTCACTGATTGATCGGACGTATTTACGGGTGTATTTTTGCGCACTATATTTTTCATCTCTTCACGCGGCGCGAGATAAACGGACGACGACGACGACGGTTTCCGCCGTACATTCATCCTCTCGCAGGATACGAGAACGGTGCAAAGGACGCGCCTCGGCAGCAGCAGCAGCAGCAGTCTTTCCTCGTCCTCCGGTCCTGCAGTTTAATGTGGACCGACGAAATTTCAGTCGCCCCGAGACGTTGTAATCCGTCGCGCCGGTTTCCCATAACGAGTTAATCGAGCGCGCGCGTTATACACGCACGGCGTGACGGGTCCGTTCGGCACGACGAAAAGGAAAGGGTTATTACTGCGAAGAGGAGTTATGGCGGCGAGGAGACGGCCATTAATTACCCCGAGGATTCTAATCCGGAACGACCTCCTTAAGCACCGCCGCCGCCGTTGCTTCTGCTGCTGCCGCCGCTGCTAATACCGTTCGCGTCGTTCGAATAGCCCGTAATTTGTCCCCTAGGAGCATCGTCGTCCGAACCTACTGCTCCTGCGTCCTTCGTCCTCCGCGCGCCCCGTCGGGGCCGTTGTTTTTGGCACAACGAGTGTGTATAATTCATATAAACGCGCCGCGCGCGCGTATATATGTACCGGCCGCAGGATACGCCAGTACGGTGTAATATCGTACGAAAAACACATCGTTTATTACTATTGTTGTTAGTATTATTATTGTTATTCGACGCTGTTATAACATTATTGTAAAGACGACGCGGGGAGAGAAATGCCGGAGATGGTCTCGGACACCACCCTTTCAGAGCCCCGTCGAGAGCGGAAGACTACGCGAGAATTTATTTGGACGCCGAAGTACGTTTATTATGTTACGGCGGTATTACGAACAACTTGGTTCGTAGTCCGGCAAGATCAACCGATCCGGTGATCGAGAAACAGACGCAAAGTCCGAAAACTTCCGCGACGAAACGTACACAAACGTTTATTTTCGGATGAGCTTACTCAGTGTCTCACACGCAATACGATACATACATCTCGTCGACCCGAAACAATATTCTAATCAGTGGAAAGCGAGGAAAGAGAGTAGGTGTCTGATTTTTCAGAGTAAATATAACGTTAATAATTGATATTTCTTTTAATTCATCGATGGACCAAAATTTCCAATAGTATTTGACGTATTTGTCAATTTTTTTTTTTTTCTATAACATTCGATTAGTAAGAGTATAAGCGAATTAAGTGTTTGGCGATTTAGGAAATATTGATCGCGGAAATTGAGTTCAGCGATGATGAAATAGACACGACTGTGTGTGTGTGTACTAAGTTAGAACAAATAAACCGAACATAATCCGGTTGTTATTGTCGCACCGCCTACTACCTGGCGAGACAATGGCACCTCGGGGGTCGTGTCCAAAGTTCAAATAAACGAACAAAAGGATCCGGTTGTTGTCGTCGCACCGTCTACTGTTACCTTGCGATACAATGGTGGTGCCGGAAATCGGGATAATGAGGTGAAATCGATGAGGACGAAAATCGTCGGATTTCCGCATTCGATATTTGTCGATTCAGTCTTGTCCGGATCGTCGTCGGACGTGGTCGTCCGTAAAATTTCGTCGCATGCGAGAGCGTTGTTATTGTTTTTTATTTTTTTATTTTTTTTTTTTCAAGCCGATCGATTTCGTTTGTTTAAATGAACGTCAGACATCTAAATTAAATTAAGTTGTCGTTATGATAGTCTTTTTGTGACTGACGTTACAATAATCGTGTTTTTGCAAATGCCGTTTTGACCTTGGAACTTCAGTGATAGCAAAGAATCAATGCTGGTAAACGTTTTCCAATTTTGTCGTTTTATCGCGTTTGAATTATGCGGAAATTATTCCAACTCAAAGTTCCTGGGAACGGACGAAATATCAGTAAGCATCCGTAATATTTTTTTTACAATTCGTATGATAATTATACTCGTGTCGTCGTAGCGTCGCCGAATCCCAAATAATATTATTATTAATTATTATTATAACTATTATTATTATTATTATTATCATTATGCTATTGAATTGCGACCTTACGTGAATGCTTAACGTTAAGCTATTACGTTTTATAAGAATCATATCACAACCTAATAATTAAAAATCGCCACAGCGGGTGTATTTAGTGTTAAACATATTCAAAACTAAGTCATTAACTGTAATAATGGAAAAAAAAAAAATAATAATAATAATAAGGTCGAGTAATTATATGATATTATACGTTAAAAATCATCCAATGGTTTGGAAAAAAGAGCGAAATTTTCTAATATAGTACATTTTGTGCTAATTACATGGTTATTACGTTATATCGCTATATCAAAACGGTAAATTTATTACAAAAACACGGGACATTACCTTTAGTGTCGTATTTTAGATTAAAAAAATGGTAATTACAGTCATATTTATACGAAACATGTTTAATGTCGTATCATAATATTTTAATGCATTACTTTGCCCCGTTTTAATGTATTTGTTTTTAAATTTATTTACTTAGTAAAATATGTAATCACGAGTAGTTTTACTACAGGCGGCCGCGTATCGCGATTGATATAGTCGTTTCGTTTTCATTTCATTTTTTTTTTTTTTTTTATTCTCTCTCAAACGGAAAGATTAATATTCAGATCGAGAATAATAAATTAGTATATAAATATTACGATAACTTTGAATATAATTCAACGTTTTAAGTGAAATTTTTTTATTTCGTAAAATTCTAATCGCGTCGAATCGTCTCGGTGATTGATTTCAAACGAAAGAACAAAACGGTTCTTAATATTAATATTATTACGTATACGTTATCGATTTATTTACGATTGTGTACGCGTGTACACATTTTTTTTTTTTGTATAACGTGTCGCGCGCGCGCGCATGTGTGTCGGAGATTTATTTCCGTTTGCATAATTGATTACCGTTGGTTTGTGCGGTTCGATTTCCAATAACTCTCGTCGTCATAACCCCCGTCGAATGTTGCCGACGTCGCGCGTTGTATTGAAATACTCGTCCTAAAAGCTCGGGCGTTATTTTACATTTTACTCGGTCGTAAATAATAATGCGTCGAATTTCTTCGTTCGCATGCGCGTCCTTAAAATTATCTACGCATCGACGGTAATGAAATTACACGGCTCCAGTCGACTGCGAACATCGAATTAGAACATTAATATCACGTCGATAATATTCTTTTGACGAACTTACGCCACCTGTACGTAACGCGTACGAGTTGGTAAACGACCGGGCGAGTATAGTAACAACCCGGCTTGTGTGATATTATGCACCGAACTACTTACTCGAGTAAGACCTTATCTTAAAATCACACCCTGTTCTTTGAAACGACTATATATTATATACTAGCTGAATAACCCGGCTTCGCCCGTGTGCGGTATAACTTTTTATTTTATCAGTTTTTTTTCATTTTTACCCCTTTTACCCCTTTGAACCCCGGTAGGGGTCGAATTTCGAAAAATCCTTTCCCATGGGGTCTCCACTATATAAAACGAAACTGTTGACCAAATTTCATACTCAAAGCTCCAGCAGTTCCGGCCAGGCGAATTTCTCTAGTTTCACCTTTTTTACCCCTTTTAACCCCCCTAGGGGTCGAATTTTGAAAATCGGGTGACGTGGTGACACTCACGAAAGTATTTGGAACAACTTTGTGAAAAAAAATTGGAAAAAAGTTAAATAGCGTCGTCACAAAATTTGTACATAAAAAAGGCCTGTTCTTTTATATATATATATATAAGGATATGTATGTATAGGTATATAGAAATAAACTTTTACGGGGGTTTTTTTTTTCAATCCTGAGAGATAAATTTACTCTAAATCCAAAAATATTATTTTGATAGCTTTTTAAATGCGTTTTTAACGCCGGTCTCAAAGTAATACGTTCTGTTTTATAAAGGTTTTATTTGTTATTATTATTATTATTATTTTTTCTTTGTGAAAAGTAAAGATTTTTAAATAGAATGTACTTTAGTAAAACAAATTACTTTTTTTTCTTCAGAAAAGTCAATGTACATTATGCGATTTTTATATATATAAAAAAAAATAAATAAAAATAAACGTGAGACTGAAATAAAAAGGGATAATTGTAAACACTGCAGATAACATAATATCGTTGTTTTATCGCGTTTGACATTGTATATCGTTTTATCGTTTAAAAAAACCAAATGTATGTTCTTGTCATATATTTCGAGTCGAAATAATAAATATAAGTTTTTAAACGATTGATTCGATAAAATACAACGTCGTTACACGATTATTACGCCAAAGCGAATAAAATAACCCGACCGAACCACTTTAAACCTCACGAAAAGTGAAAAAAAAAAAAACCGTCAATAAGTAGTAAAACATCGAAGACGAAAAACAAGATCACCTAATTATTATTGTTGTTCCGATTTCATAATACGAGTATATTTAATATTTATAACTGTAGACGAGTACAACTTCTTTACAGAGTTCGCGATCGTATTCTCGCGTATTTCGAGCTGTTCAAAGTGTTTCTCGGCTCTTATTGCCTTCGATTTTTCTAACGTATCCTTAAAAAAAAAAAGGAAAGCCAATGATATGAAACTGACTCTCGCGCGCGCACGCGCTCGTTTTCGTCGTTTACAATGTTATTGAACGTTATAATGTTATGATTCGTGTTTATTATTTCGTTTCCGACCACGTGAAATATTAGCTTTTAAACGATTCCGTACGGGCCCATCGAAAACATATAAAACTGGCACTCTGAGAATCCGGTCCACTGAAACCCGAGCGGGCCCCGAATCGATTACCTGCGTTATTTTATCGACTTTTTAAAGAACATCGTCGTCGTCGTCTCGAATTCGATATTCGTTGTTTTTTTTTTGGATTTCCAAAGACCACTGTTGTTGCCGTCATTCGTTTGAAATTTCCAATGCGCCGAAAGAATTTCAATTACCGTTAGATCGTAACGAACAAAGACGGCCGTTTTTCAGTCGGAAAACGTGTTTTGCTATTGAAAAAAACAAGGACGAAATTAAAAACAAAGGTATATATAAATCGAGAACCGTTTTAATTTAGCTCCGTCGCCGAAATAATTGCCGAGTGTTGGCGAAACGATATTTTAAACGTTGCTTATTAAACGGAAAAAGGTTATTGTTTCGACGAGACTTAGCGTCACTCTCGCAGTGTCGAAATTGTACGTATTTTCGTCGAAATCGCATTATTATTGTTATTCTGATATTTCGCGACGCGCAGGAGCCGCGCGTTATAATTTATTATTTAGAAACGTAAAAACATAAATATATATAAGCCGACGGGAGCGCGCGTTTCGCACCGTTCGTTTAACTTTTCTCCTCGGATGCCGGAGCGCGCGCGCGCGAATCGAAAATTACTTGCGAGTTGAAATCTTAATGAACTGTACGCGCGCGTTCGGAGGAACGAGAGGCGCACGGTTATTCGGATATTATATGAAACGGCACATTTCACTGAACTCGCATCGCCCCTCGTAATTTATTTCGAGTCGTTATTAATTTTATCAAAACGTATAATATCACGCCGGAGGAGGCCAAAGCGTCTCGTGTCAATGTAATGAAAACCGGATGGAAATATAAATCATTTCGATCCGCGTGCGTTTCGCGCACGATGCGCGTGTTTTACAATGATTTACATTAATTATCGCATTGTTCGCGCGCGCGTAGTCTGTTTTCGATTCCGAGCGAAGCGGGGAAACGCTATCGATTCTATTAGCAATACCTACCGAGTGTGTTTCGTTTTTTATTTATTGTTTTTTTTTTTGTGCCCTCGGTTTTTGTGACGACTCGGTCCAATCGTCGATCTCTGGTAGCGAAATAACATGTCGTCTACAGTTGGCGGGTCTTTTATTTTTATTTTTTTTAATTTCTCAACCGTTTTCCTAGAAAAACCGACGAAAAAAATGTTGACGGGAAAAATTGTTCATTTCTCACATTCGTATAATAGCGTTTGATTTTCGATTTTTCGACCAAACTCTAAATCGTTGTGGTTGATGAAAGCTCACAAAACTTTGCAATTGCAACACCGAATATTTAAAAAAAAAACTCATCGCGGTAATTTTAACGTGCCACGACTTCGTTTTTCACGACAGTTGGAAAATTAAATTCCAACGGACGTTTCGACGAATTCGAAGATTTAGAAATAGAGGCGGCTAATCCACTCGCCCCCAGACTTCGACCGGACCAGTTTTTCTTCTATCTCGAGCAACGGTTTCGAACGCACGACGATATTCACCGATATCAATCACTCCCCCCCCCCCCCCCCCCCCCCTTGTGTCTCGCCTTGTTTTTCGACGACGAACTTTTATGCGAGCGTGGGAGGTTTTTGTTTTTCGGCCAGCCGAGTGATTTTCAAACCGTAAATACGCGTTTCGACTACCCGTAGGAATAACACTCGACTACACCGGAACGAATATCGGCTACACTCGTACACGCTCGCCTAGCGCTCACAATATAACGTTCGCTACAATTCATTATTATCATCGCTATTGTTCGAGACCGCCGCACGACGAACGAAAACAATCATGCCGATGGTTTTTTACCCCCGACGTCTGTTCCTACATTTCATCATCCGATCCATCGGGTTTTGTGAAAGACTTTGAATATTTAATGCGCGCCCGCGCGCGTATTGTTGTCACCGCGCGACGTCTTTGTCGAGCTCTTCGTCCGCCGCCGCCGCCGTCGGGGTAGCAATCGCGCTAAAATATCGTTTCTGAAAAAAAGTTTTCGCCGCCGTACCAATACTATATCGTCTACGCGGCGCTCGACGCGATGTTCCGCGTTATTATGTATTTGTTTTATACTTTTAACGGTTTTTCGATAAGTTTAGCGCGTCGTTTTCGTACGCAATGCGTTCGCACGTATTTTATTAATACAATAAGTTTGCCGCGCGGCGAGTATACAGTTATACGGACGGCGTGAAAACGTCCGTCGAAAGTATAACGTTGGCGGGTTTAATGTAGTTCGAACGGAGAAAAAAAAACCCGACCAAACTCGTTCGTATTCAAAAACCGTACGTCCCACGAACGACGACGTCGGCGGATGTTTTCGATATAATGACTTGTACTTTGATCGCCGTGCGAAAGTTTCGCCGACGCGATCGAAACTCGTCGTGGTGACCTAACGACAGGCTTTTCTCGTGAGTGTAATTGCACTCGCTTCCAGTGCAACGCGATAGACGTCCAATCGCCACGAAGCCGCTTGTAATACTTGGTAATACATTTTTTTTTTTTAAACAATCGACGCACCTCGTGCCCAGGCCGGTTTACGTTTCGTTGTTAGTATTTGTGTGACGATAATGTCGTCGACGGATTCCGCAATCAATACTGTTTCGTATACGATCGCGCACATCCGAATGGTCGTTCTTTAGCTCTCTCCGACCGCGAACGTCCACGGGATTATAATATTATTTTATACGACGACGCCTCGTGCCTGCCTGCCCGGCGATCTATCCGCGCGAGCGAAAACGTCTTTTCGGCCGAACGTTGCTGCTGTAGACCGAGTAGGTTTCCGTTAAACGTTCGGTCAGGATATCGGCCGCGTCATTTCCGCGGCCGCGGACCGCAGCGCGTCCGGTCCGCGTGCCAGGTGGATATACGTACAAAGGATAGTCCGCGGAAATGAAAGTTATAAATCATGATAAACCGCATCTGTCCGACGACGTACGATTCGTGCGCGCGTTATTTGTTGCGGGTGGTCTTTTTTCTTTTTTTCTTTTTTTTTTTTTTACGATACGTACAACAACACCGCGCGTTCGACTTCGTTTGACCGAATACAAAACGTCCGCTCGCTCGCGGGACGGTTGTTGTGATATCGCGCTCGGGCCCGCGCGGGATAATAATCCTCGGTTCCGCGGTGATTTATCGCGATCGTCATCGAATCGAAACGTGCAAAAGCGTCGACGTCGAATTTCCGAGTGCCGTTAGAGCGTGTTCGCTGCGGCCGTCCGCCACATTATCACTCTTCGATAACTTTTCATCGGTACGAAAATCGTAGAAAAACAAAACAACGGATAAATTCGAAACGGTATCGAATATGAAAAAAAAAAAAAAAACCGTACCGATGCTCGTCGATCGTAGAATAAACGTGCGACTTTTAATTTACTAATAATTATAAAACTATAGGCCCGAGGTCGTTACTTTTAATGGGTGTAAAAACCAACGTCGTCGTGTATTTGATCGTGTTTTGAAGAACAAAACGAAAGAAAAAAAAGTGTATATATTCACTGTGATAGACTGCCAGAAACGTGTTTAAATTAAAATACGATTTAAGCGGATGGTCCGACCAATATAATCCTCGCGAGGATCTACTATTTCGCCGTTTCAATAAAGTAAATCCAGGTGCACGTCATACGTTTGTACGATAAATATAAAGGACATCGCGAACGTACCTGTTTTTCATGCGAACGTTTAGAAGAAAATAAAACGGAACCCTTCGAAGGCCTTTGATCGTTTGGGTATTATTTGTCTATGAAAAGTATGTTCACGGTCGATGTTTGAGCGCGTGTTGTGCTCGCGGACGTTTCGATTCGCGTCATTAGATTCGTTATTGGACCATTCGATGACTATATCGCATATTTTTCTGGTAAAACGTTGAGTCGTAGACGACCCGAACGAGTAATATTTGTGTTTCGCATTTTTTGATTTTCACTCCCCTCTCGCGCCGTTCATTTCAACTCAGTCTTAGCGAAACTTTGTTTCAAAAGAAATACGCTCACGCCCGTTCTAAACGCGCGCGCGCGCGCGTGCGTTTTCTTATTTAAATTCGTATAGATTTAGTCTGTAGTCGGGATTCTATCTCTATATTAATCAGCAATTCATCGTGGAACGCATTCATCGCGTAAACGATAGGGGGTCTTAATAAGCCATTTGCGTGATACATTAATCAGTACCTATTCTGTTTACTATTGATATGATGCGGTCCATTATAAGGTGTGTAATTATTGGTACAAACATTATGCGTGCGTGGGTATTATCAAAGCGATGAATATATAATACTATTTGATCCCGAATTATAATACCCCGTCCGGGACACGGGGAACAAACGGTTTTCTTGGAGATTTAGATTTCACGATTAAAAGGCGCGCGTGGGACGTCACTTTGGATTTTATTTTTTCGTCACACAAGTCTGGCCACAGTGAATATGCATATATATCGCACTGCCGACGACTCGTCGACATTTAAAAATAATATTAATTATTACGTTTCGTACCGCATATCGGTTTAGACATAATTACTGTTCTAGATATTCTACGCGAGAAAATGTCCAATTTATATGTAGATCGACTCGACAGTACGATTGGATTATAAATATTCATAATTTCGTTTCGATCGAATATCGGGTGTCGCGGCAACGCTGCCCATAAGACGATGATGATATTATTATAGATCTCTTTGGAAACTATATCGACTTCTTTTTAGGTTTACCATTTCCCCCTCCCCCCCATTATTATTTAAATCGGGTTTCTCGACCGCGGCTGTCAGACCGGACACTAAAGCAGTTAGCGGCTCTTGTGAAATTTTAAGTCGCCCGTCGAATTTAAGCGCGAACAAAACTTTTCGTAAATTTCTTCTCGGTTTCCGCGATTACAAAATTCGCGTCGTCGTTTTGACGGTGGTGGTGTGTAAAACGACACGGAGCTTATCGCTGCCGAATCCCGATCGACCGCGAGTAACGGTTACTTATTACCGGCGTTTCGCCGCCGAGCGTTAATTTATTGGTCTCGGAAGTCAAACGCGCAAACATACACGTTGTATTCGGCACAGCGTGTGATTATTTAGAGATGTTACGCTCACACGGCTGTTTAAGTGGCAACAGTTTATTGATACAACATAATAATAATACAACGGCGTTGTGCACAAGCGCGCGTCTTCGGTCTGCTCGTAAATAGTTTCCGTTCGACGGGAAAATGGTCGGGGGGGGGGAGGGGGGAAATGAAAAATGATAGTCTTCTGATGCCGCTCTTATATACGTATCTATTAAACTCTATGTGTTCACGATAAAATTGTCCCGGAGCACATGCACAACAGTATGATGATTTAGTACATTTAACGGTCGCCGGGTATAACATAATTATCATAAATTGTTTACACACTCGTATATACGTATTTCGAAAAAGGGAAAGTTTTATTTTCGTTTTTATACATTTTCACAACATAAATATTTATTTATTTCATACTCGCTCCGAGTACTGTATACGTATATAATATATTATACTACATATTCGCGCGTTATATTCCGTTAAATCAGCTCGAACATATTATTATTATGACGTACGAGTTATTATGATATTATTGAAACTTTAAAAACGAAACAAAAGTGTTTTTATATACGGTTTTTCCCGCGTATGTGTTCTATGTACGTGTGTGTGTGTGTGTGTTTTTTTCATTATGCGTGCGCACATAAAGGGAGAACGCAGAGAGGAAAATGATTAATTTATAGAATTGTTTGCACACAATAATGACCCGAAAAACTTAAATTAAATTATTTAATAATTAATTACCGACCGCGTTTATTTCCCTCTTTATTTATACGGCCGCCCGAGAAGAACGTGACCGTTCACCCGCGAGCACAAATGGCTTATCGTTGAACCATGTGTCCGGGGGGGGGGGGGGAGAGGGATTGCAAACAAACCGTTTTCAGCTAGTTTAATGTGGACGAAATCACGCATTAAACGCGTGTTTCGCGTCGGGCAAACTACGGCGAGGAGCAGATGATCATCGTCAGCTCGCCAGATTCTATGCGGCGCGCTCGCGGTTTTATTTTAAACGCTAAACGGACTCGTGTTCGTTCCAACGTGATCGGTTGGTAATTAAAAGTATTCCGAGAACTTTAACTAACATCGTTTCTACTCCTCGAAAACTTGCTTCTCCTACGTATCTTCCAGTCGCCGTTTCCCCAGTAATTATAGTGTTCGACCGTTGCGAGTTTTCGATTTCTCGAACGCTATTATTTTACCGCGAGGAGTGCGCGAGTTGATTTTCTCCGTTACACGGTTCGACCAGAATATTTGGACGAATCATCAACTCGATGGGCGATATAGGCAGGCCGACCACGTGGTCGATCTATATCGCAACGTGGTAGTCGTTTTTAGAAACTAACAATACTCTTCTGAATAATTGTAAAGACAGGAAAATCCAGTAGTTTTTTGTCGATTTCATATTCGGAAAGCGATCGGGATCGCCGAATACTCGGACTGACATGGTTCCCTAAAAACGGTATTGCTTCCAAAACGTCTCGACTCGCGCTCGTCGACGGGCAATGTCCGGCGGAATCGCTATTCGAAATGTCGCGTACTTGACTATTTCGATTTGTATACGAAACGCCACGTTTCTCTCGCAGAAATATAAATCTCGCGCGTCGCGTTCGCGAGGGAAAATAATGTTTACGAAAACGTAATTTTGTTTTTCGCATTTCAGAAATGTCACCGCTGTCCGCGCAAATCGTACGTGCGTCCGTGCGTTTCCTGCCGTGTGTGCCGAGCAAAACGCGGCTGCAGCAGCAGTGGCAGTAGCAGTCGTAGCGGAGGTGTTCCCGGAGGAGCGTAACGATAATAATAATAATAATAATAATAATATTATTACGGTTTCGTTTCGGCGCGGAGGACAAAATACCCGTAGAAAATCGCCCGTCACCGGAGCAAATGTCGTGAGTGTAAATAATAATAATAATAATAATAACAACAACCCGCAGTGTGTGGAATTTTTTCTTTCCCCGAGTAATCGATAATAATCTGCTGCAGCTCGCGGACCGCCAATTTTTCCGTCGTCGTCGGCGACACTTTCTACGACCCTATCCCGACCCCAATAAGCCCCGTTCACACATCCAATTTATTATTGAACAACATTTCGGTCTCTACGGTAGTAGTGACGGCGCGGCGGTGACGCGGTGGCGGATCCTTGTGGTCACCCTCTCTCTCTCTCTCTCTAAATATGTATACATATATATATATATATTACTATACCGTAATATAATTTGGTACGGTCTATTTTCCGATGCGGTAGGAAAACCGTCGAGTAAACGTATATACGTATATAGTAACGAATTGACGGTTTAATTTTCGTCCGTCCCCGGGGCGTGGAGATCGATTCCGAAGGATTTTACCGTTATTTATTCTTTTTCGCGCGGCGAAAAACAAATTGTATACCGAACGAGTCGCGTTTCGTTTAAATATAACGTCGTGGTGGTGACGAAACGCTTACTCAAACAAAGACCCCGTCGTCCGCGCATAAAGGATTATTTTAATAACGGCGGCGCATAATAATACGACCGTGGTCGGAGGACCGAGGACCGCTGTGTGGATGGTTTATCGAACGCATATTTTCAAGTCGTCGAAACGATTGCACGCGAAACAATGCCGGTCTGTCGCGCGCGATCGACGTCGGAAACTCGTAACTATAAATTCAAAACGATGCGAAAAATCGGCGCTCGTGTAGTATGCCGGTAAAATTGTTGGACCTATTGGAAAACTAACGTTTTTTTTTTTTTTTTTATACACCCGGTTTTCGTTATTGTATTATATTGTATTTTCGTTTTTCGTTACGGGAATGTACCCGTGAGTCATTAGGATAAACGACGATGTCACGATAGCCATTGCGATAACTTTTTTAAAATGTTAATATTTTTAAATACTCTACGGTCATCAGCAATGCATTAAGTGAGTTTTAGTTTAATAAATTATAATTAGTAGGTAGGTAGAATACGGTAAAAACACAACGGTTTTCGGTAGATAGCATTTCACGGTGGGTAGAATACTATACTCACTCGCGTACGGTTTTTTATTTTATTTTTTTTAATGGGTACCATTTTACAGAAGGTACTGCACAACGAATTTAACGTTCGAGTGTGAACACACCGATGTGAATTATTATCGTTCTCTCTAGCGCATCCGAAGTTTTAAAATAATTTTCCCCCTTTTTTTTTTCGATAATATTTTATTTTACACAAAGATTTCTCCGATCGTGTTATTGATACTATGTCGGCGGCGAAACGATAATAGATCTACGAATAAGACACTAATTTGTCCACATTCGTTTGTTTGATTTCTTTGATCACGTGTTATGTCAAAAAAATAATCATAGTGTATTAACGAAAACATAATATTAACACGATCGACGCGTTATATTATCCGCACGATTGGAGTTGAACGCGTCGAGTGTATTCGAGGTTAGAACAAAAAGTTTTCCGTCGGCTTCTTTGAAAAATATTTTTCTCGTTTGAGACTTGGGCAAAAACCTATTAGATTTTTACATCATGATATTTTATCGAGCGATTATGGTTTAAATAAGGATTTCATCGATAATTCGACCGAATTCAGTTTTTCCTTTTCTTTCTGTTCGTCGAGTGTGAAGGTAATTATTATCCGATCGAGTCAGTGTACAATTACAATATTATGTTTACATTTTTATCTCGTGCAAAAAAGACGTCGTGCCGAGTTTTCATAATATACCGTTTACTTTAGATTTTCAATCAATTTCTGTCATCTGACATTTTTTTCGGCGTGTTTTATACAATACACGTCGAGTTTAAAATTATCGCGCGAACTGTTCTTCGTATACGTTTGTTTTCCCGGGTCTGTGTCTGTTATAAATTGACATCGCGATCAGCGCAGGTGTGTTTTGACGTAAGCGTCAAAATGCCGCTCGATCGCGTAAATATAAAAAAAAAAAAAACGATCTGTTATCTTCGGACGCGCGTAATAAACTACCGCGTATAGTTGAAAAACCACCGCGAGAGAAAAATCACGGCGAACACGAGGAGTGTACGTATAATAATAATAATAATCACGGCGGACGCTTTTGAGCTCGCGATGTTTGACCGTCGCGCGAGAGCGCGAGTCAAATGTTTGCGCAACGTTTGAATTTGTGTGGCGGAGCGGATTTACTGATTTTCTAAGACTGCGGAAACCTAATCAATTAGCCCCGTTGATAATGTAAAGTTTAATTTAATCGTACGGCGAGCCGTACGTCGTCGTCGACGGAAAACCATGACGGCATTATAATATACCGAACTAATATTTACACGCGTTCTAATTAGTTGCCCGTGAAATGATAATATTACGAGAGTAGTCGCACCGACGACGCGACGACGTCCGTGCTGCACTATTTACGGGACAAAACAAACGATAATATCGGTTAATTATTTCACATTAATAAAATACAATACGGTGTGTATATTATGGAAACGCATTCCTCGCTTCTCAGTCACACTCGTCGAGCTCATTACATTTAGTCTTTAGACTCGGTTCGTTATTAAATTTTCAAGTACCAAAGTTCCGGCCAGTACGCGTGGCGGCGAACGAGAGTAGGGAAATTATACATTTCATTTGCTTCCAACATGACTGTTATAGAGTGCCCTCAGATAAGAAAAGTATGGAATCTTCAAACTGACGGAGCTGAAGGTAGGGTGACCGAGTGGGGAAAAAAGAATTTATAATAAAAAAAAAAAAAAAAACGTGATTGGATGGGTAGAGTTAAAAGATGGTTAATGGACTACAGAAACGGAACCTTTTGAAGATAATATATATATAACAATAATGGAAATGCAGACGTTCATTGAGGCGAAAACGTTCGTTCGTTTATTAATATTGAAATATTAAAAACGAACTCGCTATTTATTTTGTTAGAATTTTTTTCTTTGCGCGGCATTCTTAAACGCGTTTTTATTGTCAAGCTCTTAAACTCGCGTTTATCTCGATAAATCGGTACCGCATACGGTTGTTAAAGCCGTCGCCGCGTGAGCGCAATAATATTATATGATATTATTGTTTTCCGCCAATGCGTTTGGACGACGATACAGAGCGGTTTAAATATTCGCACTCGAGTATGAATTTGAAAAAATAATTCGAATGTCTCTTCACGACTAAGATCGCGATTATTACGTTGTGTTTTGTTGCAGCGCATCGTTTTCAGAAAAATTATCTTTCCCGCGCGAGTTAACGGGTACCTACCTCGTGTTTTTTTATTTTTATTTCAACTCGAAAACATAACCTACTTATATTTAACGCGCGTTAATGCAAATGAGTTTATTTAAAGTTAACTTTTCCGTTTATTCGTTTACATGTCGGTATTTAATGCGCGCGTATACGCGAAATATCACACGAGCCATTAACCTTTACGTCTTGATGTTGTCGTTTGAATAAAAATTACATTGTCGAAATATAAATAACGTCCGTTTTTCACGAGCACGCTAGTCGTCGGTTATTTCGATATTAAATTTTTTAACGTTTCGATAGAGAAATATTCGTTTTTTTTTTTATAATAATTAAACGTCCGTTCTGTAAGTAACGTTTAATCCATATACTCGCGCGGTTATTAAAACTTTTGTATGTACTGTACACAGTTGTTTCTATCGCGGTACGGACAAATGATTATTATTTTATTTTTTATCGCGAAATTATTGATTCGATTTTAAAAATGTCGTGTAGGCTGTTGTAACTCGAAGCGCGCTAACGTAGAGTTCGACTTTTCGATATCCGCAGAGTTTTCAAATATTCGGTGAAAAGTTCATCTGGGTGTAACCGCGTCATACTTCGTTCGGCATTTCCGACCGAATACGAACTCGATCACAACTATTCGTTAAAACGTTCCATATATATATATTTTATTTGATTTATTAAAAATACCTCGACGGCCACGCCCGAATAATGTTTCCTCTTCAAAAAGGGATTTCCTTAGACGCGAAACATAATCGTAATAAGAATAATAATTTAACCGACTGCCAGCGAGCGATCGCGTTCCGTCGTAACCGTCGTTGGCCGGAAAACCGTTCGAATTGTTCGACTATTATTGTTGTGTTATTAATAGACGTGGTCGGACGATAATAATCAACAGGAAACGCGATTATTGCTGCGGTACGACGATAACGTCTCGCACGATACACCGCGAGGTCGTCTGTAACCGATTTACTTGCCTACTCCGAGTTTTGTCGCCGACTTTTCGCACTCATACGTATTGCGAGCGGCCTCGGTGCGTAGAGAACGCGCACCTCTGTGCCCGGAGAGTAGTCGACGAAATCAGATTTGCGCCCCAGTTTCCATAGACGCCGAGAGGCGAAAGTGGAAAACTGAGAAAACAACACGATCGATCGGTAACGACACGGTTGCCGTGGATTTGTTAATCATGTTGCGAACTTTAAAGCAATAGAACCACTAACGTTCGAGTTCACTATGGAGTCGACAATATGCGATTTCGTTTTCATCGATGTACTTTCTCCCGTACGTTCCTCGTGCACACGTGTTGAATGTTAAAGTTGCAGTTTTCGTTAAGGTCAGTCGAATTTCGGCGTCGAAATGGCGAAACAAAAAAAAAAATCATTGAAAACCACGCATTACGTTCGGAAAATAAAAGTGAACAATTTTTTTTTAATTTTAGACGCGCTCCCGTACTAACGATTTTCTAGGAAATTATTCTGCAGATACTTTGTTCGTAATTTGATTGAATTCGTTCGGAAATAGTACAATACCGAAAAAACACGAGAAGGCGCGCGGCTACAGCCCCCCCACTATAGTGTAAATACTTTGGAAATGTCGTTTTTCTTTTGTCATTTGTTTGGCCATTTTCAAAACCTGTACATTACCCCCGCCACCGTTACAAGTGAATACCCTATTTTCCCGTATTCTCCGCCCTTACTTTTTGAAAATTTTTGTGCGTATTTTACAATTTTATCGTTCGTATTTCGCCATTGTTTGTAGCTCCTACGACTTTCTAGCCGCGATCCCAAAGGGGCACGCGACCCCGACATTACACACAACGGCTTGGCGCGTACATCG
Organism: Drepanosiphum platanoidis; assembly: GCA_948098885.1. Classification (NCBI taxonomy): domain Eukaryota; kingdom Metazoa; phylum Arthropoda; class Insecta; order Hemiptera; family Aphididae; genus Drepanosiphum; species Drepanosiphum platanoidis. The sequence continues at coordinate 22,024,040 of OX402529.1, forward strand.
TGATATTATTACGCGGTCAGTTGTTGCGCGCGCGAACGCGGTTCGCCCTAAATACTGATACCGCCGCGGACGACCCTCCGTTTACCCGTAGCGCGGACCAAGTCGATATCGTTATATTATTATTATGATGACGACGACGACGACGACGACGACGATGTGCATCACGCACGTCGTCGCACGCGTCGATCGGACACGTTTCAATTTAAATTTCGGGCTCCCGGTTTTAATTACTACATAAATTTCGGCTCTCGGTTTTAATTACCGCGTGTATATATACATTTCGGTTCTCGATTTTAATTGGGCACGGCCGTGTATAATACGCGCGTGTACATGTTGCACGTAGTTTCCTCGCGCGCGCGGATAACCGCGTCCTACGCGCAGTACACGCGCACGCGGCAGGCCCGGAGATAATAATATTTACCGTAATCGTTTATCCGTATTTATAGCGCGACGAATGTACATACATTTATTATGTATGCTGTCGCGGCCAAGTATTCATCCGGACAAAAGTCGGAAATCAATTGCGAAAATCAACTCGCATCACTCACGGGCCACCGCGCGTCTCTTTGATGCTACTAACCATGCACGTCATAATAACGCATGACTCCATATGCTATACGCCGTATATTATAATGTCCGCAAATTATTCCGAACGAGAGAGGTCAAACGCTCTCTCGGTCGGTCGTACCCAAAGTATAGGCGCATTCGTATAGGTACACGATTGAGTGTGATTAGTTTACGGCAGGCCGCGCTCGTTGAGTTCGCAGAGTATCGAATTTGTTTTTTCCTTTTCGATCGCGTGCATATTATTACGTTATTATTATTATACTAGCTGAATAACCCGGCTTCGCCCGTGTGCAGTATAACTTTTTATTTTATCAGGTTTTTTCATTTTTACCCCTTTTACCCCTTTTAACTCCGGTAGGTGTCGAATTTAGGAAAATCCTTTCCCATGGGGTCTCCACTATATAAAACGAAACTGTTGACCAAATTTCATACTCAAAGCTCCAGCAGTTCCTGCCAGGCGAATTTTTCTAGTTTCACCTTTTTTACCCCTTTTAACCCCCTTAGGGTTAATTTTCTTAATAATTCTCTCCGTAAAAACCATCCTCGTACTTCAAGGAATATTATAAAAAAAAAATTAGCGAAATCGGTTCAGGGGTTGTTGAGTTATGCGCTTACAACACATTTTGCGATTCATTTTTATATATAAGATTATCGTGTTTGTTCTTCGACGGTATTTTCGAAAATCAACATTTCAATCGGTATCTGATTTCGATTCTCTGACGTTCGACGGCGGCGATTTATCGAAATAAATTATATTCTTTTTATTTTTTTGCCGCTTTTAAACTGTCCGGGCATTATAATAATCGTCTCGAAATTCGATTATTCGAGACGCTCTTGCCGAGTATTCCCACTTGTCCGTACTACATTACATCATTATATTATAATATAGTAGTATAACAATTATTATTGAACAATTGATATAATCGACCGATAGTTTAATACTATGATCGTCGTCGTCGTACACCCGAGAGTCGAAAACCTTTCGATTGGTAGGCGAAACTCTGGCGAACTAACTAACTCTCTAACTCTAATCTAACTCTCAGCATTGTTAACGAAAAATATAATTTTGAAATCGACATTTCATAAAAAAAAAAAAATGTGGTTTACGACTTTGCAAATCGTTTAATTATTAAAGGCTACTTTTGAAAATCATCAAAACCACGTGAGAGTGTAAATTTAAGGATTTAGTTTATAACAATACGTATTTTAAATTTTCCAAAAACAAAAATACATACTCGAAATAAATCACCGATCTCCAATGAAATTATCACTCCGTATAATATGGTCACTTAATATATATGTTACCAGATATCAAGTCGTCGTCAACTCGCCTGAGAAATTCGACTGTCATTAAATGTCACGTTCGATTTCTCTAGACTTTTGGAACTTACGAGTACAGTTTTTTTTTTGTCGACTTTTTCGATCGCCTTTCTGAATAGACGAAAATTCAATCAATGATTTCGAAACACGATTTTATAGTATTTTCCAGTTTGGAATCCGTCTTAGAATCCGTTCGATCGATACTCGCAGCGGTCGGAGTCGCTAGAAATCGAGCACGCGAGTTTTTATAACGCGTCGTTCGTAACTGTGCGAGACCTTTCCGAAGAATACGTCAATATATATAATATATACGTACTACACGCACCAGTATGTCTCATCGTGTTTATTCCCCTCTTTATGACTTGTTCGTAAATAATTTATTTGAAGTCTGAATTTTTCATATGATTACTTTCTTTCTTTCTTTTTTTTTTTTTTTCATTTAAACCGAGTATTTCGAAAATTCGGTCTTACGGCAAAGTAATAAGAATAAAAAAAATAAATAACTAAATTTAAAATAAATTATTTAGAGGAAAAAAGTCGAGAACGAGGACGAATCTCGTCCTAAATATATTCGTACACGTTACATCTCGCGCGCCATTTCTCGTTATTTTTCGCCAAACATAATTCGTCAACAATTATTATTATAGACGAGCGTATTACGTATTAAAGTCTGAAGCCGCTCTCGGCGATCGGGTATTTTATACGTTGGACACGTTACCCGATGTGTACAAGTTTAAATGTATTAAAAAAGTGACTCAGTCGTCGAGAGCGTAAAAACTTCACTCGATTACGTCTCTCGATGTTACTTCTCTTGTTACTTTATTTTCAATAGAACGACTGTGCTGCGCTAAGCCGTCGACATATAATATATACTCCGTAAAAGTCAGTGTTTATCAATCTTTCAAGAGCGTTGACCTCAAAAAAAAAAAATCATATGATGTTGCATTTTATATTTTCCTTCTTTTAAAATATTTTCCGAAAACCCGACTACTGCAAACCGTATAATGTTATACGAGAACAAAAAAAATAAATAAAAAATCATTATTGTTGTGTGTACAAGAGCGGTTGGTTTTTTTTTTTATCGATTTTCAAATCGCCTACCGATAACATTGAATAATTAATTAACGACGCCCAAGGGGGTCGTGACCCCGAATCACTGCGTTTCAAGACTTCCTCCCCCCCCCCCCCCCCGGACGCGTTCGACACGATATCGTTACGTCGATAGTAATATTTTCAGACACTGTTCTTGCAACCGTCACCGTGCGGATCGCGGACTTTTAAAACGTATAGTTCGCGAAAACTATATCCGCGGCGCGACTACCGCGAAACGTCCTCTCGCCGGTCATCAATCACCCGGATGCCTTTTATTTCCCGTTCGCGCGCATGTCCGGCCCCAACGACCGAGGCCCAGACCGTCGTCGGTCGGCCGAATGCCTACAACAATAACTCGATGAAAACGGGCCATGACGGTTACGCATTAGACGTCACGCGATGTCCTTCCGTTTTACGACCATGTCGTATAGGTGCGCCTTGAGTACGAATTTCAGAGCCGTAATTAGAATTCAGGCCTCTCGGGCCCCCTAGAAAACGCCGCCCTCTTTTAGGGGAGGGCTCGTTATTTTTTTTATAGCGTTGAATGAAACAAAAAAAAAAAAATAGAAACAATTTTAAGGGTTTAAAAGTTCGATAGTACCTCGTATAGATATATTTTTTATTTATTTATTTATTTATCAATACCTACGGACCCAAGTCCTTTTACACAAAAGTCGCGTGTATAATTATTGAACGCGGTAGTTAAAAGAAAAAAAAAATATATAAATAACATTAATATACATTTGCGCGTAGGAAAAGATATATACAAATGTTATATATATATATGTATTATATAATTATTTGATTGTTATTTATTATTCCGAGTAGTCATTAAGAGTAGTATAGACGGATGGGGTCGCCGCTCAACCGTTGCTGTATTATATAATAGAATTCGTTTGAAATTGTAATTAGAATATTGTCTCATAACGAACTTTGAGTTTTGTTACATTTTCACCTGCGAATCGGACGAACAATACAGTACGAGAAAAGTCCTCGGGAATCGATCGCCTCCAAAGCTGCTCGACCGCCCTCGATTGCCCATCGTGCCGCCTCCAGAACATAGGCTTTTTTACGAATGTCGAGGGAGCCCCTACTACTGCTTTCCTCGATATCGAATTTCTACGCGCGGGTTTTCGATGCGAATAATTACCCGACTCTCACACCGTCCGTTATGATTTATCGGGTTCGCAGGAACCGTTTCAACGCGCGATTGTAATGATAGATACGCGGGACGGCAAATGTTTTACGAGTAATATTTAGGGTCTACGTACACACATCGGAATGGTACGTTGCGTAGGTGAACATACGAAATAAATAAACTCAGTATTAAATCGAACGAAACGACGCTCCCGAATGGACCAAACAGACGTTTGAAATGAGATGGCGATTAAAGCGACCGGATCAGAGACGGTCGCAGCGAGGACTAGACGAGCCCATTAGATATTGCATTATGTACGTCCGATGTAAGTCTCGCCTCGGCCGTATCGAACCGCGGAGAATTTTCAAGTCTAATTATTCTAAAAAGAAAAAGAAAAATTAGTTTTACCCCTGAACTGTTTTACACGTTTTATCGCTACGGATCGATTTCGATTCAATACTTTTCGTTCGAACCGATTCAAAAGATTGATTCACTTTCAGAACTCGCCCCCCCCCCCCCCGACCAATGTCATAAAATAATGTCACTTATGTGTACGTCGATATGTGTATTCGTTTTCGGGTTCTTTCGTCTTTTTTTTTTTTTGGTCTATCGTAATTTTCTAACCGTGACAGTGAAAAACCGTACTTTTTTTTATTTTATCGATCCAGTTTCCGAAGTGCGGTTTTTCCCCGTCATAATTATCCTTGCGGTCATTTATCGTATCGGCAGGACGTCCGTCACCTCTTCGCCATGACAGCCTGGGGCGTCCTGCTGTCGTCGATCATGCCTTGCCGCCCCCCGTTACTACGTGAATGTCGGAGTGAATAAATGTTTTTGAAAAAAATGTCAAAAATATTCCTCGTGTCCATCGTCGGTAATCGCCGTGAACAAAATCATAATTAAGTACAACACAGTATAATTTAAATTTTCGATAAAAATCGTACAAAAAACATACACTTTCCCGCAGATTATTGGCACCTTACATAATGCAAATCGTAATTGAAAATCAAAAATAAACATAATAAGCGCCAAAAGTCGATATTCAGACGATAGGGTTTTGTTATTTTTCTTATTATGTTGTCATCCGTGTCGAATACATTTCGCGAAACTTTATGATTTTCTAATTCTTCAATATTTATCCCGAAACAAAGTCTCGAATTCGGCCCTCGCACAGTAATCCTGGACGCTGTGCCTATACTTATTATAAAACCGACCCGAGTAAACATCATTTATCAAATAAATACAATAACGTCGAAATGTTAGCAGGACGTACTATAGTAGTGTTATATCGCGTTTTGACGGCGTATAAACTTTGTGCCGAATAAACTAGAAATATTTTAGACGAATCGCGCTAATTCGAGTTTAACGAGCGTTTAATAAAGTGAAAAAGGGGCAACGCGCCGAGCGAAAGTTTATTTAATTTAAACTATCGAGACCGCCTTCCGACGCTAACCCGGTCGCCGTTTTTAGTGTACCGTTCTAATCGACGACGATAACATAACACGACGAAATTCCCGACCACAGAGATACGGTCAGGTCTGCCGTCGAAATCACAAACGCGTGTGTAATCCGACGGCGCGGCGTTCGTTCGTTCTCGCCGTTTTTCCGCCGCCATCGCCTCGCTATATTTTAAACGCCGCGCACCTCGACGTTCGACGGATATAGACTCGCGTAGTACGCGAAAACAAATAAATAATTGTGCGTGTGCATACAACGCGGACGGCGTATTTGCGGGGAGCCATGTAAATATATTATATATATATGAAATATATAATACCTGTTGCTGTGCGGGGCCTCGCGCAAGAGATAATACACGTCCGTCACATCCGAAACGCGCGCCGGCAAAGCGGGGAATTTCGATTTTTCTTCCCCCCCGGCTCTCCCCCAGAACGCGCCACCCGCTTACCGTATTATTATTATTATTATTATGTATTCTTATCCTAGACGCGTTTATCCTTTTGACCTATCTCTTTTCGGTCTCACGCGTCGTGTGCGAATCGTCAGCTCGTTTCGCGTACGTATACCCAGTCGATTCCCGGCTACCCGTTTACACCGCCGAGCCCGGTGAATTGAATCCGGGCCGATCGAGAGGTGCCGCGTGTACTCGGTGTCGATGCCTATTCTCGTCAAAAATAGTAAAAAAAAACTAACGCGCATTAGACGTTTCGTCGGCTTTTGATATATTCGTTTTCGTCGGGTCATTTTCAGATTCGTTTTAACACGTCGCGTTATGATTCGCATCGACGAACCGGGGGGTTTTTTATTTACGGCTTTGTACAATTTCATATGATCGCGCCAGGATCACGTCGAGAGTTCGTCACGTCTTAAGCGTGATTTCGGCGTCGAGTATCGTCTTTTTTAGTCGTCGTCGGCTGCGACGTTCAAACGAGAAACAATACCGACCTAATCGTCGGATCAGGCGTATATTTATACGTGTTTAATATGTAATACATACACCGCGGTGTGTGCCAGTCATCATTTTCATGTATTTTATGTTTATCGGTCGAAAAGAATCCGAAGAACCGTCGAACAATTGAAACGTATGAAATTTTGTCGGCAGTTTCGTTTTATGTAGTAGAGACCCCTTGGGAAAGGATTTTCCGAAATTCGACCCCTACTGGAGTTAAAGGGGGTAAAAATGAAAAAAAAATAAAAAGTTATACAGCACACGGACGAAGCCGGATTATTCAGCTAGTATAACGTAATACAATTTATGTTTTTTTTTCTTCTTTTGGTTATAAACAGCCTTTTTTTTTTTTTTTATTTTACCGTTTAATGACGAAATCTTCGGCCGGTAAAATAAACCTTATCGGAAATTCGCCGCAAACAGCTATGAAACGTTTTATAATAAAACGATTTTATTCGTAACTATAATGACGTATTGTGTCGAGAAAGTTTTGAAATATTTTTACTCGGTTTCATGATATGTATTTGATTTTCTGAACTTTTTTCCGTATCGTAGTAACTGTAACCTCACAAAATATAGTTTTTTTTTTTTGCCGACTTGGTCTGCAGAATATTCGAAGACGTTTTATAAGACGTTTTATTTCTTCGACACCGAGAGTTAAACTATTCGCCGTTACTGACTTCCTGGTCGAATATCATTCATTTCGTTCGTTTAGTTGAATTTTTTTTTCTTTTCGTTCATTTACTAACCTTTACAATTTACAACGACTGTCACCCTCCGAAAAAGAGAAAAGAATCCTTAACACGTCGTTTTGTCCTTGGTAATCGGTTACCACACGTATTTTAGAACAGCAGCGTTATTATCGGGTGCAAAGTAGGGACTGGAATCGTATCGAAAAGAACCGATTTTGGAACCGGATTACTTTGAAAGTTTGGAGCGGAAACCTCATCGAACCACTTGTTCGAATATTTTACAAACGAGAATTCTTATTTACATAAATTTCAAATGCTATCACAAACTTTTCGGAAACCCGAATTTAACGACCGATTTTGGTGCATTAAAAGACGAAGTTTTGGGTTTTTATAAAAACGACGTAATAAAAATGAGCTTTGAAATAAAACCCGATGTGAACGATCGACGGATAAATCATAAATAGAACATTGAAAAGCGGCCGAAAACGAACCCGATTTTTTCCTTAAGTACCGTTACGAAACCGGAACCGAAATCGTCTCGTCTCCAAGAAAACCGGACCGGAACGCGAAGAGAGTGAACAAATCAATATGAGGTTTTGGTAGGCGATGCTCGGAGTTCTCGTCGTCGCTCTCTGCGAGCGTTCGGGACGGCGCGGCGGTGTGACGATCACTGACATGACGACGAGGACTCGTCCTTGTACTTTTTCCGTCCTTTCGCGGTCGAGCTACGGGTGGGCCGAATCGACGCGTGTGCGCGCGATAAGTTCGGGGCGCGAGTCCGTGAGCAGAATACGCTTAACGCCGCGTCCGTTACCGTCGGGGCGCGGGCGAGGGTGGTGAAGAACGACGACGACGACGACGACGACTCGTGAATCGATATGAGGGTGGTGGCACATACCTACCCCTCGGGTCGCTATTACTATACGGCCGCCGCCACTTCTACCGCGACCGCTACCCGGTGACGCGGCGACGATGTGTACATAGGTGTACGCTAAAATCGATATCGGGCGGACACACGCGGCGTGCGACTTAAAGGTTTCGTCGGACGTTTTTGACGTTTCCGCCCCCCCCCCCCCATCCCCTGTCTTCGGCCGAGGTTTTGTAATATTTAAACGTTCGAATCGTCCCGCGCGCCGGAACGAACGACGACTACCGGCCGCGTGGACCCACGACGCGTACGAGAAGGATACGCGTATATTTGGATTACCTATGCGTTGTGACGTGAAGTGTTACCCGTGGTCGTCGGAATGGCGTGATCCTACGGTATAATTGAAATAATCGTTCCGCGAAAGACTCGACGGATTCGTGATTCGGAGCGCGCGCGATCGTCGTCCAAATAGATAGGCGGACTCGGGAGTTCGGATCGTAACGTTACATAACAAGTAATATTTTCGTCGTTTATAAACATTATTCGTCGTCGTGACGAAATCGCGATCGGTAGAATTCCGTACGCTCGCGTACACAACGCGCAACGCATTTTTCCCCCGCGCGGATAGTCTGTGATTTTCCGTCGTGGCTGTTTCGGCGAAATCGGTCGGTAACGAACGCACGCGGAGAATAAAATAAAACCTCGCGAACGCGATATTCCAAAAGTAAAACCCGTCGACAGGTATACGCCGACCATGTTATACGTATTCGCCTCGTATCGATGGCAAAAAAAATACCCCGAAAAAGGGTCCGTTAGCGTTTTCGGGTCGCTCTCGAGCACAATAACGTTACGATTATTATTATTCAATTCAATAGGTGCGCGCGCGCGGGTACGTACACGATTTCAGAATCGACGGAAACTCTCGGGATATTTTTTCTCTCTCTCTCTCTCGAGTGTCATTGAAATTCGGCCCGCACGCGCGCGCCGCGAGTCCGGCGCCACGCTGCGAGCGACGTGTACAACTCGGCTCCTTTTGCAGACTTTGGCCGTCCCCGTATTTCCATATAATGACCGGTACGCGCGATATCGTGAAACGCACGGTTCGCGTGTCCCGAGTTCGTTTTGCGACCCGTCGCTCGAACCGCGGTCGCAAAACGAACGGTCGCGGTTATTTTTATGTGTTCGCCGCTACTTTCATATACTTACACGCTCCTGTACAGTATATATTATATATGTACATATACAGAGTGGGGCAGTGAACCGGGCGATTTTAAAATAACTATAAAAACCCAACAAGTATTTTTTTTAACAAATATATTCATATAACCTGAAAGTATATAAAATAGCATTAAAGAAGTGTTAATTTGTCATTAAATTTTTATAAATGATATCTGCAAGATGGGGCTACGAGTCATACGGCTAGAGTGAATATTCTAAAAGATTTGTTTCCGAACCGCATAATTTCTCGAAATGGGAATATTCCATGGCCTCCACGTTCGCCTGATTTAACGGCCTGTGATTTTTTTCTGTGGGGGTATATCAAAAGTAGAGTATACCAAACACCACTATAAGGACACTTGATGGTCTTAAACAAAGAATACGAGAAGAGGTGACACAAATCACACCGGAAATTCTGCGAAACTTCATGACCAGTTTTCAAAGACGCCTTCACGAATGCTTGCTTCTAAATGGCGCGCCATCTTGCAGATATCATTTATAAAAATTAAATAACAAATTCAACACTTCTTTAATGCTATTTTATATACTAATTTCAGGTTATATAAATATATTTGTTAAAAAAAATACTTGTTGGGTTTTTATAGTTATTTTAAAATCGCCCGATTCACTGCCCCACCCTGTATATATACGTGTGTATGTGCAACGTTTAAATACGTCATATATTTTATGCGCGCGTATACATTATATAAATAAATATACATAACGTTTGCGTGTGTAAACTAGTTACGAAATAATACGCACACATTTATATATATATATAAACACTTATTGCGGTCGCGGAGAATTGCGAGTATGTTATTATTATATCGCAGCGTTAGTGTATAATATTGTGTTCGCCGAGACCGGATATTCGGCGGCATTATTAAAGATGACATTATAATATAACGTTGCGGTGGTGTGGATAGTCCGCGGGGTGTGTTGCCGTGACGGAGTGCCTCTTTTTTACTTTTATTTATTTATTTATTTTTTTTTTACGTTACTTATTTCCCTCCGTCGACGTTATATATTATGAAATCGGTATTTAAATAAATCTCGTTTATTAAAAAAAGGACGTTTTGATGTGTAGGATCGCGCGCGCAGACGACATTACCATAAAATTAATAGAAAACCGAACACATTATACACCACTACAACTACGGTCTATAATAGTGTAAAAAAAATAAAAAAAATAAAACGCACACCGGACGAACCGTAGAAAATAAAAACCGTTACTATATTTATAACCATTGCCGCGGGATAAAATACGAGGTTCTTCTTCGCGTAACGAAACATCTGTGTGGGAAAACGAAATTTATATTAATGTAGGTACTGCGTTTTTCGCGCGTCGTCGTCGTAAATATTATTATATCGCTGTTATAAAAACAAAATACAGCAGTTCCTTCGGAAAACCACACGGTACGCCGAAGTTTCGCCAAGTGTTAATTTGTCTGTTACTTTATCCAGTCGCCGTTTGTAGGAACGCGGTGTACACGCCCGCCCCGTTCTCATCCGATTTACATTAATTATTTACGATTTTATTTAAGTGTAAAAGTAAAAGTCAATATCGAAACTCAATGCGAAAACTTTAGGTAACGAGTAATACACGTATAAAATAAAAACTTGAAATTACCCGGAAAAGTTACGGTAACACGGAAACAGTAACAAATTACAGTGTTGATGAGTATGACGGTCGGTGTGCGAAAAATAAACGGCTCGCCGTTTTTATCATTGAATTCGTTCGGCGAAATAAAATAATTTTCTAATTCGTTTGTATAATCGTAATACTAATTGTTTGCGTTAATTTGAGATCATATCGGATTACGTATCAACTAAAATGTATTGCCGCGGCGGCGGCGGCGCGATCATTTCGACCCATTTTTGTATTTTAAATTAAAAAATATTCAAATTACTTTGGCCGCGTCGAAATACCATAATTGTTTTTATTTTTTTTTTTATCCTACCGATAAAAATGTTATTAAAAATATTATATTATATTTTCACGCGATATTAATCAACGAAAAAAAAAAATATAAAAAAAAATCGTAACCGCACGTGCCAGAGTTTAAGTTTTGCGGGAGGAAGAAAAAAAATTAAAACCGTTTCTAGTTATTTTCTCTTTCTCTCGGCAAAGGCGAGAAACGAAATTCAATTATTAATTATTATTACGATAAGAATATAATAAGTAATTTCTTTTTTCCGAGAATAATCAAAGTCGATAAAAATATAACCAAACGCATTTTATGTATACACACACACACACACACACACACACATATATTATGGCAACAGCCATGACGATTATTAGCGTTTAAATTGGTTTTTTAAATACCATCTCGCTCTCATTGTGATTTTTTTCTCCTTATTTCCTGTCCCTCGCGTTTCGTCGACAAAACCAGTATTTATTTTCGCGGCTCTCCGCAGTCGTCGTTTACCCTCCTCGACACAAATTACGCGGCGACATTACGACCACACCTCCCGTTATGTAAGACATGTCGTTACGTTCGTGCCGGATTCAGGGCAACCGCGGACCCCCATCGTATGGATAGTAATCCACCATCGATTTTTCACCAGCGAACAGACGGTTTGATTGAAAATTATTTCCGCGCCAAATTTCTCGGGATAATTTTTTTCACGCCGAAAGTCTTCGCGCCGCCGCCGCCGCCGCCGCCAAAATTCCTTTCTTTCGCACGCCGCGGCCAGGCGTTGTTTCGCAAAGATTGCTCCGTCGACAATTACTATAATTTATAATTTTCTCATCGTTTCGATTGGTGCCCTTCTCGGTACCGGGGCCCCCCCGAATCGTGACTCCCGCGGCCGCACGACACACGGCGACGATCGTGAGTTTCGCGCGTGCAGTCAGAGTTTCCGATCTCTGCTCGTGTGATTGTGTTTTTTCTCGGATGTATCGATTGAAATGTACGCGCGCGCACACCGGGGTATACGTAATGCTTCGGAGAAAAGTTTATTTTGAGCACGTCGCCCGCCCAGATGTGAACTAGATCTCGTAGCGCGGCGCCTTCTATAGGCAATTCAAGGGCATCGGCGTGTTGCGGCATCGACAAGTCGAGTCGATCGACGATATTTTACAATACGTAAATGCATATTACGTATATTATTAAATTTGTTTTGTGTTGGAACTTTTTTGACAACAATTTGACTTCTAGAACTCGACGTCTATCGTTTTAACGCGATTTCGAATCATGCACGAGGGCGATTGTTTTAAAAAATCGACTCGTATTGTAACTCACGTGACAACGTTTTTTCGAAATTTCACTCGGCACGCTTAAACCAGTAAAATAATACGTCGCATAAATAAACGTGAGAATTCTAAACGTGGAAAACGTTCTCGTTGTAACGAGAACAAAACAACTTTATAAAATCATAATACCGAGTCCATTCCGAGTCTCCGAGAGTGTTTCGAAAAACAGCGCGTATTTACGAAAAAATTCGGAAAATCGGAAAAAAATTCGACGTACTATTATTGTTTTTTCAAAATAACGATTCGAAACCTAAAAAAAAAAAAAAAACTCACAAAATTGTTCGTGAATTCGTTGGTTTCCGGACAAAAAAAAAAAAAAAAAAAAACAGCGTGTAAAAACAAAAATAAATTCATTTTCTTTCTCCGGCGACAATTGCATTCCAATCCACACATCTAGCGCATACGATACGGCTGATTCGCGCGCGTGCACTTTGCAATCATTGTAATCGCGAATCACACGTGGCTAATAATACTTACTCGACTACATAATAATTACGCGCGCGCGAGCGGGGGCTTGGCAAGACGTCGTCGTCGATGTCGCGACGACTATAATGGCGTTGTTGTTGTTACATAATATTGTACCTGCGCCCCTTAGACTGCAACGGTCGACCGTCGACCGCGATCGGCGGCCCCGTTATGTCACGGCAGATGTAGTAGAAGTACCTTTCCCTTATATAATACATATACGTCGTGTATGTACAACGGTGAATCGTGTTCTCGTTCATTACACGAAAACCTGTGCGCGGAAAGACGGGGTTGAATTCGTCCGCGTACTCGTATGTATATTGTTTGTATATACGAAACTATATAATGTGTAGATATAGGCGACCGACATAAACTCCCGTATACGCACGCACGCCTGTAAATAATTTAATTTTCACCGCGCGAGGCGAATCGCTCTGCAAACGAGGGCGCGCACGACGGCAAAGATCTGCAATTATCGTTGACGAATGCAACGACGAACGTTTTCGGTGGTTCCGCTCTACGTTTTAGGAGGGGTTTTTTTTTTATTTATTTAAATCAATAATCGTTGTTAATTCGCAACGTTTTTATATATTCAAACACATTTTCGGACGGATTTACCGAAAGTAAAAAATCATATGCCGGTTCGTAGAAAAATATCAAAGATGCTACGTTTTTTAAATGCGATTTCTAGAAAAACTCTCGATCAGATCACGTCGTTAAATCTTAAACGGTTTTCGGAATCCGAGTATTTTCCTCGCCAACGTGGTTTCATACGACTAATGACCGCAATTATATCACGCCGCCGGCGAGTAAGAAAAAAAAACACCATGTTTTCGTAAACTATACGAAAAACCGTCGATAATCTACGACGCCAATCGTCGGTGGACGTATCTACGAGGGACGTCCGGAAAGTAAAGATAAAAGGCCCACCAAAAGTACACAAAACCGTTTTATTTAAAAAAAATTACATAGCATTAAAGGTATATATCTAATTATTTTTTGACATAATCGCCATTAAGTTCCAAACACTTTTGGTAACGTGAGATGAGTTTTTGTATGCCGGCGTCGTACTCCGTTCGCGCCACCTCCTGTAGCCATGTGGTCGTGTAATGTTTGAGGTCCTCATCGTCGTCGAATCTTTTCCCTCCCAAAACTTCCTTCAATTTGGTGAAGAGATGGTAATCGCTGGGGGCCAAGTCAGGACTGTGAGGTGGGTGGAACAAAATGTCCCAACCAAATTGCTGGAGTAACTCCTGTGTTGCTCGAGCAGTATGGGGGCGAGCGTTATCGTGAAGAAGACACACGCCTTTTGTCAGCATTCCCCGTCTTTTGTTCTTTATGGCACTTCTTAATTTTTTTAGGGTTTCACAATATGCTTGTGCATTAATGGTAGTGCCACGAACCATGTAATCGACTAGGATTACCCCCTTTCTGTCCCAAAAAACGGATGAAATCGTCGGACGAAATCGTCGGTCACCAAAGACGGCCGGCCGCTCCTCTCCTCATCGTGCACACTCTTTCTTCCTTCTCGAAATTCTCGTACCCATTTGGTGACGTTTTGGCGATTCATAACATCTGGTCCATATGCCTTGACAAGTCGACGATGTATTTCAGTGGGAATAACTCCTTCTTGAGCGAGAAAACGGATCACACTTCTCACTTCACACTTTGAATATTCAGTAATAGAGGTGGCGGTAGCGCGCGATGACTCGCCCATCGTGAAAACCTCTCACGGACAAAATACGTAACGTACTAAAACTGTTCTGGTCTTAACTTGTTCGCAACATGTCACTGAAAGTTGCAGTAGTGCCAATACTCGAAAAAAAAATTCCCTGTGGCCATGGGGGGGCTTGTATTTTTACTTTCAGGACGTCCCTCGTATTCAACGAAACCGTTTTACAAAAATACAATTATCAAACGACTTTATTAGATTTTGGGAAACTAAATTTCGCTTATTCGCTTTATAGATTGGTGTGTTTGTAAATGAACAAAAAACCAAACGATTCCGGTTTACGGTTCGATTAGCATTGCGCGTGGCAAGCGATGCGTGAATGTTGCGGTCTCTCTTCGGTCCCTCGGTTTGACAGGAAAATATAAAGGTCATTTTATTTCGGAAAATTCTACTCCTTACATCGATTAGACGACCTCTGAGTTTATTTTCGTCGGTTTTTTTTCTTTCGGTCTGAACGCATTTTACGTCCGTGTATCGATACGTTCACACGAGGTAAGGTCCGATCGAACGAAACTTCAAAAACATCAATCGACACCGAGTCCGCGTTATTTTCCAAAAACATTTTTCGCAATTGTTCAATTAACGAGGCGCTGCTAAACCGCGCGTTCAGCTGTCAATAATATTATCTTCGTTTCATAGCGGTCGAATAATATTGTGTTTATTTAAACCCGCGGCGGTGTAGTTTAAATTGTGTCCACGTCGATTATTTTGAATACGCGACGCGCTTCGTTCCGTTATTATTATTATTATTATTAGTAGTAGTAGTATTATTATAATTATTATTATTATTATTATTTTTTTTTTATTCGTTTCGGGATTATCAATTCTTTATCGATGGGTCGAATGGAATTTCATTACTTTTGTCCAATCGAAGAACGTGTCCACGTCCGTACGTAGGATTAAAAGGTTTTAATATTTTATGAATTGTCCGTTTGTGTATCAACATTTCGAAAAAGGTCACAGTCGCTTTAGTCGCAGACCTTCTGGTGTGTTGTTCAACGCAGTAGGTACTTTTTGTTCTTTTTGTCACACGTGTTCAAACACTGTTACTGTTGGACTGTACGGCTGTAAACACTATTTATAACTGGAGTATTATTTGTTTATTGTAACCCGCATAGTTTAGTCACACACACACACACACACACACACAAGATAAATAGATATCAGTAACACATAGTGGGACCGAAATTAATCACGATGTTATTTATAAACGCCATGACCGAATGTGAAATCGATTTAAAACAAAACAGCGTGTTGTGGCGCGCGTATACGGTTTCGTGAACTCCTTGGACGTACGATGTTTTCTGGTTTTGATTGAAAACTTTCTTTTCTTTTTTTTTTTTTATTTTTCCCCTTGCCGGAAGAGGGAGGATTTCCTCTAATTAATGGATCCCGCGAACCATCCGTTCGTTCGCGATCGCCTGTATAGGCACTTCTGGACGGCAGACAAAAACTATACTACCGTCTCCCCTTTCTGCCGCTTCGGTTACCGTTAAAAACTATTGTCTGTAAGTTTGTGTTTTATGTCGCCGCCGCCGCGGCCATGTGTTCAAGAACATAATGTATTCGGAAAGCGTATTCACTTTCGGAACGCACGGCGATAACGACCGTCTGATAATATTATAAATTATTTTAATTTACTTTCGCGGTTATGAACAGTCAATTAGTCATTAATATCATTTCTTAGTTAATTAAAAATTAAACACATCAATTTTATACGACACGCAGAACGTTTTAACCGACCGAAAGCGCCGTATCCCCGCGTCGTTAAACGTGAAACTTTTAATTAAATAATATAAATATTATACGACCGTAAAAAGACAATTTGAAAACGTATTATTTAGCAGTTAAACTTCTATGAACGGTTCTTATTATAGGCATTGAAAGCGAAAAAATAAATAAATAGTAATTGGTTTTCGTTTGTGTGTAATAACGTTTTCGTAACGACACAATTTTTAGTTAATTTAAAATTAGACATATTACAGTCTTCTTTTATATGAATAGTATTGATTCGTCGAACATTTTTTAATTGCAAAAATTATTCCATAATTATCGTAAACATAACATTGAACTATTTTAATTTACTAAGAAGAGAACGAGTTTAATAAAGTTTTAACAAGTTTGGTTTTTTCTTCGAAATCATAATTAATTGAAAAAAAAAATATCGACGTATTACAACGGAGTTGATAAATTCTTACACCGTACAGTGTAAAAGGATTTTACGGGGGTTTTTTTTTTTTTAATTTTCATTAAAACGCTTTCTATTAATATAGAGTCACTCGATATTACAGCGACGACTCTTTTGGCGTTTGTTTTCTGAACCCTTTTTTTTTCTTCTTTCTTTTATACATAAAATTAATTATAAAATATTACTCTTTCGGCTTACGGTTTCCGAATGCCGGCTGCGGTTTGAAGTCGAGTTTTTCGGGGGAAAAAAAAAAAATAAAAAAAATAAACATCTTAACGGGCGCGTCGGGGTTTTTATTGTTTTTAAACGCGTTTGATGAAAATCTCTCGTTCTCGGCCTCCGATCGCAACGATTTGATATTATATCGCGTAGGTGACCGCGAGTGTTGTTTTGTATTCACGAGGGCACCCGCGTCGTGTGACGACCACCTACGATATAATCATAATCGTAATAATAATAACCGTGTGAGGCACGTTACACGATATAGCGCGAAAGTACGGCCGCGATAAATACTATCGCCGGATCTCGGGACTCCGCGTGGAAACACACACGGCTGGTCTCGTTCTCTCGGAAAACGTACGACCGTCGCGGACACCATATAGAGATGATAACATGAACCGAATCGTCGCAGTCGCACGTCAACGGCGGCGGTATAAACAGTATACGGCGTGTCGTCCGTCGACGTGACAAAAGTTTCAAATCTCTTTTCCCGGTTAGGTACTGGAAAAAAAAAAAAAAAAAAAACGAGACGAAAAAATGAAAAAAATAGCACGTACGTGACGTCACGTCATATAAAAAAAAAATATATATAATAAATTGCGATGCAGCGCGTGAAGGAGGTGAGGTTATAGTGAGTTGTTATCGAGCGCAGCATAAAGATGATATTCCCTTCATCCCCATCCTCTACACTATTTGCTCCGGAGTCCTGCTCGAGGGTCGGGGTTTATTTGTTTATGAAATGACTGACTGGGTTTTAGCGTCGTCTCACTTATACACTGTATGTGTGTGTATATATATATATATATATATATATATATATATATATATATATATATATATGTAATATACTTTGCCGAGACGGCGGCGGTTGGGGGTAGCAGGAGAGAGAGAAAAAAACTACTATTAAAAACCTCTTTTGTCGCTGGCAAATGTTTATACAAGCGAAACGAAACGTTTTTCATCAATGACGGTCATTATAATTAGAATAAAGATTTTTCGAACGGAGAACGCGGAAACCGTACTTTTGTCGCGGGACGAGGCCGAGGCGGCGCGGCGCGGGGCGTAATGAAAGTCGTTATAGACGACTTGTTCGGGTTCGCCGCCGCCGCCGCCGCCGCCGTCGCGATATTATACGCGTTTCGATATTGTGCACACGTCTCTCCTCTCGTTCACTCCCGGTAATAAGCCAATCTCTTCTTTTTCATTAAACGCATCTATCTCGCGAGCAATGGAATAAAGGATTCGGAAGCTAGTATTTAATCAACTCTTTCAAAAGCACCGTAATAACGAGCCCGTTTAATCCTTTCAACGATGACTTTCGTAATAATCTTAAAAGAAAATGTGATATCTCGAATAGGAATTTAATAGTGGAAAATAACCCCGATTCATTCAACACAATACACACACACACACACACACACACACACACACACACACGCCCAGAAAATCGATTCGTCCGATATTGCCGTATACAATAATTGCAGTACGCCGCCCCCGAGTCACCGCTGCGTAAGACGGTTATTGAAATCTTCATCCTTTTTATTTTATGTCATCGGTAACCGTTCAAATAATCACATACGCAACATGCTCCGACACATGGTCATTTTTTTTTTTTTTTTTTTTTTTTATCGCCGAACCGTTCTCGGGAGGAAAAGTCGTTCCGAACAGACGGGGTTAATATCGTGATTTGAGAATTTTTTATCGACTTTTTTTCTTTGGAATTTTAAAAAATACAACATATATATTTTTCGTTCACGTGCCGATTCGATTACGACGACGACGACGACGTAACGCAATACGATGTCGACTCTTCAAAACTAAAGTCCTGCGTTACGTAGAAGTCGGCAAGCCGAATACAGCACGAAAATAGTTCAATACTTTGTATTGTTGTAGAAAAAAACAAAAACCAATCGTTACACAAATCATAATATTATAAGTATATAATATGTATTATTATGAATGAGCGTCTACGTCGTAGTCGTAAAATTTAAACTCTGCGCGAATGAAAAACGGTCGGTTTTATTTATTAATTATTTAACGATTGATTTGGACACGGTAATTAATTCAATTATTTCACTTAATTTCGGGCGATTTCCCCGAATGGTTTGAACGGCGAGCGCGCGTCGCTTTATCCCGAAATATTTAAAAGCTCGTCGCTTCCCATACCCGACCAAATAACAATAGTGGCATTGTTCGATATCGGTTCGCCGCCGACAATAACCGTACGACGACGTGCTAATGTCGTGCGAGACGGACGCGAAACACATTTTTATTCACGTCCGCTTCCGTTTGTTTCAGAATGGGGCGGGAGATAAGCTTGTGGACGAGACGATCCACGGTCGAGGTCCATCCGGATTTACCTGCAGAAATGAGGACGCCATGTTAAGGTAAGCGGGCCTACGGAAAATCACGGCGAGGTCGTTATTCAGAATACTACTGGCGCGGGCCTACTACCCCGGACTAATCGACTGTTTTTTTTTTCTTTTCGAAAAATACGTTTTGAGTAGAACATACGCGACGGCTTACGACGACGCTTCGAAGAACAAAACCTTAAGTCGTCGTTGTATAAAAAAATAACACAAAAGCAACTCGAATAAAAAAAAACGATCGCTGTGGAGGCCGGTTTCGAGAGAGCGTTACAAAACGTCCTACGCACGATGTATTCAAATAGTAAACTTTTCATACATTTATACGGATTTATTCGAATGTTTCGTATCGACGTGATGATATTGTCTGGAATTTATTTTTTTCGCGTGCAAATTTCTCCCTGTCCGACGACCGAATCACCGTTGTTCGGAACCGAAATGTTCGTTCTCTCCGTGAATCAACACAAAACCGCCGAAAGAATCGAACGGGTCCCCGTGTCGACGACCGTCCGAGACGCGACACAATAGAATAACGACCGCGGCGCGGGCGATAGAGCGTCCGAAATCCTGCAGGACGATCGAGACGTTGACGATTTTCGTTTTTCGTTCGCAGGTTAACATGGTAGGTGGTCACCAGCCGCAATCGACGGGAGGCACCAGCTGCACGGGCACTATGATGAACATACTGAACATAGACGCCGAGAACCGGGTGGTGCTGAACGTCGGCGGCATCAGGCACGAGACATATAAGGCCACCCTGAAGAAGATACCGGCCACGAGGCTGAGCCGACTGACCGAGGCGCTGGCCAACTACGACCCGGTGCTGAACGAGTACTTCTTCGACAGACATCCCGGCGTGTTCGCGCAGGTCCTGAACTACTACAGGTAAATACATCGAGTTTTTGGTGATTTTTTTTCCGAACTATTATATGTATATTATTTATCGTGATTGGAGCCATCGACCAAACGAACACCTAAACCATACCCTATAACGCGGGCGCACCAATAACGTCCTAATAATCGACGATAAATAATCCTCTCATACGTCCACCTTCCAGCAAAGGCGAAACGACTTGCCAAAGTTAAACTTGCGAAAGCAAAGCAAAGTGATCGGATCCAGCGCGGACTCTGACGACGACGTTTGGATTTTTTATTTTTGAACTCGTCATAGAAGATGCTTTGTTCGTAAAAAATATGACGTGTTTCGTTGACGTAAAATCTAAAAGTTAAATTTTGATTTTGTAATTTACGGGAGTTTTTTTTTTAAAATAATTTTTCTGGTCGTTTTTCGACATTTCCAATTCATGTTCTGTGATTTTAGGTAGTTTTTAACGAGTCGATTCACTAACCGAGAGAAAATTTTTTTTCGCGATTTCACTATTCATTCATTTTGTAATTATTATATTTTTCTTTCGTTTTTTTAATCGACTGTTACAGTTTTTATTCGTGGTTAGGTTAAGTTATCAATTCGTTTTTAAGGGCTTTTTTGTGATTTTATGAACACGAGGGCATCTAAATCTGGGCCCTTATTATGACTATAACCTCGAGTGTGACATGCAAATACACATCGCTGCATCGAGGCAACGCGTTGCGGAAAAAAAAAACCCTGTTCTCAGAATCGATTTCTTTTTCTAGGAACGGATTTCATAATTGTTGTTTTAATTTGTTCTTCTATCAAAAGGAACGTGAATTTAATCCCTTGTTCCTCTGAGAACAGAAACACAACGATTATAGTTATTTAATTCCTCTCTAAAACGCGCTCCAGACAATCCAGAAGCGAAAATTGTCCATTTTTATCGTACAGCTTTTTATAAACGTGTATTTTATAGCGCATTTATATATATTTTAATTAATATCGTTTATAAGGAATGCGCATTCCTGTCTGTAATTCGATAAAAATTTGAAAGACTTTATAATACCGTACGCTTTAATTTTGTTCCGATGTGCTGTGCGTTTTACACACATATATTTATATATAGAAACGAGAAGTCTAACGGATCGCTAAATAAAAGAAACTATAAAAACACGGACAAATCGAGAACGATCAATGCGATCGTGTTATTATTCTTTTTCCGCGACGATCGACCTTAACGGCAACACTCTCCGGTAGCATTTCACGGGACAAAAACAATAACGAAAAACGCGCGGCACTCGCGAAATAAACGAGTTTATATATGTTTTATATAGATATATGAAACATATCTATTGCGTTTCTACTCGCTTGGATTCTGTGTTTTATTTTTTTCGTCCGCGCGACAATTTAAAAAACGCTCGACAAACAATCGGCAAAAAACGACGAAATATGGTCACTGAGCGAGGCACACACACACACACTGTATAGGCGTACACACAGGACAAACGAGTCGAACGAGCGCCGGAGATTTGCCGCGTCGCGTCGCATAAATTGGATTTGGCGAATTTACATTTCGAAAACACAATATTTTACGGTCCACACGCATTGTGTCGTATTATCAGCTGAAACCGCAGCGTAACGATCCCGTCTGCGACATTAAGTCCTGATCCGATTTAAAAGTGTTCAAAACAAAACAATAACAAACGTTCAATAATGTAAATGATAATAATATACAATAGGCACGCAAAGTGGAAATTCATTCAAATTTTATGTCCACCCCGCCCGGCTGCGGCGGCGGCGGCGGCGGCGGCGCGCATCGATTCGTTCGATTTGTTAGTTTAATGAAACCGACCGCAGCGCATTATTATCACGGTTACCCGCAAGCGTTTTAAGACTTTGGTCGGGGAAACTGTCAATGGCCGCGCAGTTTGCCCCGCCGCAAAAGTCAACAAACTGCGGTCGCGTGCGGCGAAATAAAATAACGCCGCCGCCGTCGCATTACCATTCGGCTGGTTCGCGGCAACCGTTTTCCAAATTAAAATACAATCGACAAGATGAAAACCGTAGGTACTCTATACGTATAGTAATGTCCGGTACGACGTATAAAATGGTATTACGACGGCGGCGGCGGAGGGAATCGTTACCGCGCGTGGTTTTTCAAACGGTTACACACTCGGCGCGCAAAACAATAATACGTATTATTAAATAATACGCAGTACTACGGGTCGCGGGTCCGAGTATTTTGTTTTCGACTCGGAAAATAATGCACGCCCGGAGTAGTCGTTTGTAAATACCTCGAGTGCTGTAGGGCTCGGAAGTCGTATGGGATTGCGTATTGTTCTGTAACGTGCTCTCGATTTACAGCAGACCGAGCCATAGAAATCCGAGCCGTATAGTGGAATTTTTAAAACGCATGTTTCCTAAACTTTAGCTAAAAAAAGTCCACAACCGATTGATTTCATTATGTGCATGCACGTTTCGTATTTTTCTAGGAAAAATTGATTTTTCACGTACACGTGCTCCGCCCGCCCCCCTCGTCAACGATATTCTAGAAAATTATTTTGGACATATTTTGTTCGTCGTTTGTTCGACCATTTTCAGTATCTGTACTTCACCCTTACTACCGTTTTAAGTGAAAACCCTATTTTACCCTGTTCCCCCCGTCTTCGCTTTTTGAAAACTGATGACTTTATTTCTGATATGTGAACAATTTTTTTTGCATTTATATTAATTGTGTATTTCATACTTGAGAATTTTTCGTGCATATTTTATTATTTTTTCGTGTATATTATTTTTTTAGCACCTCATCTTCCCAGCCTTACTTATTACATACACAGCTTTATACAATGAAACTGAAAAAAAAAAAAAAATTAAAAGCATAAGTTATTCGTCACGCTTAGTACTTAAGCTCGATACAAATCGCAATTCTTATAATAATATAATAACTGACAATGATTTTGACATTCAAAGAGAGGCACATTTAATACATACACCATACTTATGTTGTTATTTCTTTTTTTTTTTTTTGATTTAATCTTTCATTTGAATTTTGATTCGTATTTGAAATTTATTACACTATAAAACATAAGATAGTTTTTATATTTACTCAGTTTTGTGTTTTATTAATCTATTATGTTATAACCTGAACCAGTTTTTTTTTTTTTTTACTTAATATTGGATTAAAAAATAATATCCATAGTGATTTGAATCTAAAACTTTACAAGAAGCTTGACTATTAAAATTCAATTTGTGAAGTATGAATATAAGTTCACACATGACAATAAACTTTGAATTATTTTTCTTTTTTATAAACCTAAAGTTTTTAAATTAATAAAAAAAAAATTCAAACTCGAAGTTATAAATTTCACTGAAATCTGAAATTGAAAAGCTTATTTTAATTAAAAATCTCCTTATTACCCGTTTATTCAATTTCCAAAAGTATATAATCCTCATATATTTTCTGTCATACATTTAAAGTGTTTTCAAACACAAACAAATTAGGCAAACGTGCGCAAATTCTGTATTCAATATAACATAATAACTAATACATTTTTTAAAAGTTTTAGATAAAATATTGACAATCTTTATTGAAACACATTACACGAACCAAATGGAAACGTAAATTAATAAACTTAAAACGAATGGAAATCGATTTGTCTTCTTTCGTTAATGTATAAAATGTATATCGTCACTGTCGAC
Organism: Drepanosiphum platanoidis; assembly: GCA_948098885.1. Taxonomy (NCBI): domain Eukaryota; kingdom Metazoa; phylum Arthropoda; class Insecta; order Hemiptera; family Aphididae; genus Drepanosiphum; species Drepanosiphum platanoidis. Next base: position 22,048,123 of record OX402529.1, read on the forward strand.
AGTGTTTGAGGGACGGATCGAGGAACAAAGGTCGTGTAAGAATTTCTTATAACTTTGAACAAGGATTGAACTAAGGAAAAAAGTCAAATATCTGATACTTATTACTAAAAATAATAATAGCTCCAAAAATAAATTTGAAAGTGTTCGAAAATTATATGAATAAATAAACGCAGGTAAAAGAAAAGAAAAATGTTGTTAAAAAAAATTCACATATTATATTAAAGTACCTGCCAAGTAAAATGTGTTCTCCGTAAAAAACAAAAACATTTTAAAACCAATGACTCGCTATATACTATATGGAGACGTGAAATCGAAAATCCGTTTACCTCTTTACGCGACACTTAGTCTTGAGCGTTTTCGTAATATTATTTTACAGAAAATAAATTAATACTGTTCGCGCACAGATATTTATTTTATAAAATCCGATCGTTAAACAGCATATAATTATTATGAAATTCGACGAATCTTTATTATAAAACCTAACAGTTTTATTTTATTTATTTATTATTTTTTTTTAAATCGTTCGACTCAAACAGACGATCTAGAACGACGAGATGGTGAATAACCGCCCTAACCCGTGGTTATAACCTGTAACCGTGTTTGGCAGCACAGCCGCCTCGTCCTCCGGGCCACACCCAGTCGCGATTAGAACCCGACGGTCGCAAATATTATAAAACCGTAATAATAATAATAATAATATCACTACGAGAAAACGTAATCCGGGCGCCTCGCGCATAACCGTCGGCGTATATACGTACATTCCGTTATGCGGTTTTTAATTTATTTTTTTTATTTTTTTTTTTGATACCGCCCCGGCGAATCGTGATTTGAATTGTTTGTTACGTCATTGTCAGAATTCGTTTTTCTTTTATTTATTATTTCATGTAGACAGTGACGGCGAGCTGTCAGGATATTCATTTATACTCATCCATCTTGTATTAAACTCGCGCTCTGCTCGCAATGTAAACGCCTCCTCCTTTGTGTCAATCATTGGTTACAACTTAGTTTTATTTAAATTTTCCGCGCAACACGAGCACCGCCCGCGGAGAGAACGAATCGACGGGAACGCGACCCCGACCGCATCGCGTGGGGATATTAACGGTAATTCAATCGACGACCGTGTACGAAATCGGAACGTCCGGAACAAATCAAATGCCAACTCCGGTAGAGCTTCGAAACATTTCCGTTCTATTTGCATGCACATAGACACTTTTATGTACTGATATAATATGTACTAGCGGACGTTACCCAGGCTTTACTCCGAGTTCGATGTAACACGTGCGAACGAAAAATTACGTTTGCTTTAAGTTAAGTGTTGATTTTCGTTTACAAAGACGTTTAAACGAATATGAAAATATCAGAACGGCGGCGCTCGCAATAATAATATTAATTATAGTTAATTAATTCTCGAGGATTAGCTGGTTTTCATAATTTTAGATAATATTCGTTCAAATTAGACGTTTAAGACACCACAAAAAAAAAGTATCCGAGTTATAAAAATTTAAGTAATTAAAAAAAAAAAAACCGGCATTCTTTCGTTTTATTTTTATGAATTTAATTACATTTTTTTTTTTTTAGTCCGCGCGAGAACATTTGCCCGGCATATTTTCCATAAAATATTATTCTCAATATTATCGTGTTTTTTAAAGAACTATTTGTCGGATTTTCAAAAACAAAATTGTTAAGACGTCTATAAGAAATGAGAAAATTAAATATTTTCATTTTCACACCTTTCGTCCGTCCTCGGTGTTATCACATTTTAGATATTTATAATAACGAGCGAGTCGACGGTAAATATTTGCATTTTTTTTCTGTCGATGTATAATTTATTTTATATCAATAAAAAATAAAACGGTCAGGCAAGAAGACGTTTTCATAATAATTATTATTCTCGTAAAACGTTCTTCGGAATAGGTACGGAGCTCATCTTGGACTTTGCCCCGGCTAAACGTCATCGACCGTGGAAACTCTGATAAAGTGACGCGGAAACGTTGAACATTTTAGGCCGTCGTTTCTCCTCCCGCCGCGCCGTCCGATCGCAACACGTGTAACATCACGTCGTCGTTACTATTTTCGTATCTTTATGATAAAAAAAAAAAAAAAAAAATAAAAAATCAGTAACATCGTACCGGTGCGGCGGCGCGCGCTCGCGAGTATATTATAACGACTGCGCGGTGGTCGGGAGCGGTCGAGGAGAACGACTTTTTCTCGCCGTGAAAATATCCCGTCGACTTTGCCCTATAAAACGTTAATGGTTCCCTCTCTCGACTCCTGCCGAAGAGATAGATAGAGAGAGAGAGAGACGACGCGAAGACGGTAAAAACTCCCGTGAGAATTGTAAAGGACGCGGATAGTATATCATCGCATTATACAGCTCGCTCGCGCTCAAAACGCGTAAACGGAGACACGTATTTTTATCTATCTCGTAAAAAGGGCGTGTGTTTTTTTCTCTCTTCGTCCCGATATCGTACGCGTTATTAGTGACTTTGGTAGCAAACGTTTCGTGTGTTTCGTCGCGGCTCCGCGAAATATTTTTTACTGTACGTTGTTTTCCGCCATCACCGGCGGCGGCGGCGGCGGCGGCGGCGGCGGGTAAAGTAATAACAGATTTTTACGTGACCGATAAAAAGAAACCTTCCCCTCGTCTCGAACGCGTCACCGAAACCGAAAACGCGCCAAATCGGTAACACAGTTTTTCGTACGTTTTTCCAAACTGCAAATCCGAACGTTTGTACATAATGTATTACGTATATTGTTTAACTCGTTCCGCTTTCCGAGCGTCGTCGGATGGATATCGACGCGACGTTATTGCACTCTCGTACGATCTATAAACGCGTGCGACGCGCACGCACGTCGCACGATACGACGCGACGTGTTCCGTCGACCGAGTCGAACGAGTAAAATATAAAATTCTTTCGATAAGGCACGAATAGTAAATAATAATATTAAACGCTTTATATTCTGCTCGCGCGACGGCGCGGCGGTCGAAATTATTAATAACGACTGCGGCGGAAAATATATTATACGGTTCCGACGCGTTAGATCGTATCGCAAACAACAACAACAACAATAATAATCGTCGTAAAAGAAAAACGGCGTGTACGTTATGTGTACGCGAACGTGTCGCACTTGAATATCGGTTTCGTTTAAAATATACTTTCGACGGAGGTTTTCCGCAGTCGGTCGTAAAAATTACATTTCGCCGATGATCGGGACGGCTGCAACGTCTCGCCGGGGCGCGGGCGAATAGTTTTTCGAAATTCCCATTGGAAAAACGCATTTCGACATAAACGTGCAATATTATAATAATGTCGTCTTGCGTCGTCGTTCGACACGTCACGCGAGCATTTACTCGGCACCGTGCCGCCCCGTCTCGCCGAGTTCAGAATCCTCTCGTGATCTCTCGCCGAACCGTCGCCGCGTCTTAATACTTCGGAGCCGGCTTTAATATTCTAGTCGTCGACGAGACCGTGCCGCCGCCGCCATTATCGTCTTTTCGGAAAAGTCAGTTGATTCGGGCGGACGATGATTGTTTTCACCTCGCCAACTTTTCCAATATTAACGTCGATATTGTTTTGAAAACGCTTATGAACCATCTTCGTTCCCTCACACCGTCATTCGCCGTCGCCGCCACTTGTGCTAACCAAAATATCCCAGCTGTTTAATACGCTTTTAATAGCAGCTGTCAAACGAGGACATTGACAAGTTGTGTCAGTCGCGATGTCTCCTAAAACTTGTTCAGACTATAAAATATGATGTACGTATATATTTATATACCACAGGTATATTTATGTGTGTGTGTGTATGTACATAATATATAATATATGTACGTATTTATATCGCATGTACACGTTCATGGGGTGTTTCACATGCTATTGATTTTTCACCAACACACACGTGCACACTATTAATATATTAGGAAAAGAGGGAACGAGAGAAGAAAAAATGTAGTAGAAAGCGAAGAGAAAATTCTCGTTCTTTATTATTATGACATACGATAGTATACTCGGATATTTTTTACGAAATATTGGGGGTTTTTGTTTTTAATTCGGCGTATTTATTAATATTAATTTATTATGATTTGTTCTCGAAAAGTTTATCGAAAGAAACCTAAACAAATATATTATCGTTTCGTTCTTCGCGATCAATAAAAATACAATTTTTAACTCACCCGAAACTCGCACGGTCCACGTTCACTGTTCGTATTCGTACGCGAGCATTTTGATCCGTTAACGGAATTGGAAATTCGTCACCGTTTTCAAATATTTCCGCTTAGATTTTAAAATAAATATTAAAAATTTTTATACGTTTACACGACTATACCGGGGCGTAGTTAGTGGTAAACTATACGGTAGGCAATATAATAAATTAAAAATGTTTTTCAATATATTTGACAGACAAAAAGGAAAAAAGAAATGACTAAAATCTATGCCATTAACGTTGATAATATGTATAACATTGCAAATCATGAAACCGTTCTGTTTTTTTTCAAATTTCAATTCGACCTTTCTACAAAGTCATTTATATTAGTTGACGCGAGAAGAGATTTCTCGTAATTTTCGCGAACCCGCCCCATCAACTTTCACTATTGAACAATTTCAAATCACCCGTGTAGTCAACGAAAACCTGTACACCTTTTGTTCCGGTGATTAACGATTTCGATTCGAATTATAACGTAGCTGTTAGATTTTTAATTTTTTAATTACTAATTAGTAATAACGATTTTAGGGAAACGCGTAAGCAAGTGCGGGAACTTAAATTACGTTTCGTCGTCCAATCGAATATAAACAAATCGTTTGAACGATCCGTTTCACATTGCGTGTTTACATCGACTACTCCGTATACAATTCGAAAGAGCATAATTAATCTAGTTTCTCATTTATAAGTTCTACAAATATTCAGGATTGTTTTATTTGCGTCGCAAAATATATGAACGTGAATATAATACTATATAGGTACACGTTATAATTTAATAAATACCCAAACGCTTTTACCAAGTGGCTTTTATACACGTTATGCTCACTTGAATGCCGACTCGAATTCTATTATAACAGTATTGTGCAAACACTGTCAGTGCATTTGAAAACAAAAAATTTATACTATATATATACTCGTATTTTTCAATAATTTTCCGTTTCACAAATACCGTGGGGGTGCTATAGTTTTAATTGTATTTAAATGGGTATTGAAGGGTACTAAAATAGGTACAAATAGGTACTCATAATCATATTTCATTCGCTAAAGCGTAGTATTTTCAAAAAAAAAAAAAAAATGTGTTTGCACAAAAATCATGTTTGGATCGTAGAAAAATGATTGATTTTTAAATCTCAACTACAATCGTACGTCCCATATTTGTTAGTAAATAATATTAAAAACGCATAAATATCGTTGCATTTACTTCCGCGTCATTATAATAATATTGTAGAGACAACGTGTGATAGAAAAAAAAAAAAAAACATTAATAATAAATCATAATAATCGATCGCCGTTGATTTGAATAAGCCAACACAATCCTCTTGTATAGTAACAAAAAGATAATAATAATAAAAAAAAAGGCCCGAAATGAAAATCGTATCCGATGTTGCCTATGCGTTATTATTCTCGAGAGAAATTTCAAATAATGAAAAAAAAGAAAAAAACGATTGTTCGCGATGCAATATATCGAATATCCTGAGATAAGTAGAACAGGTCAAAAGCGATTCGGTAGAGTCGGCGTACGTTTCGAGTAAAGCCGCGCGATTCGCCCCGGGAGTAACAGATATGATCGCGTTTCTACCGAGCGAGTTGGAAACGAACAATAACTTTACTCCGCCGCGGGTTTAACATAATATTGTTAACACCCGCGGGAAACTTGACCGTTTCGAAATCGTTATCTCCGATATTGGGTATTATTTTACGCGCGCGCGGAGGCGGAGGCCGGTGGCGGTAGATCTTAAATTAAAAACTTTTTCACTTTTGTTATTATTTATTTTCGACCGTAAAATCCGAGTGTATAACCGTGTATTATAGTGGCGTTGTTGCGCGGAAACTTTCGGAAACTCGAGGAATAACAACTGATAGTAATAACAATACCTAATATATTATATCGGAGTAAATATCCATAAATCGCCGTGCGTCGGCATCATAACATTACTTTGAATGACGTAAAAAAAAAAAAAAAAAAAAATGAAACAGTAATAAAATAAACAACTTGCGCAGTGATTCGAGCTTTTCGAAAAATCCTCGACACACACACACACGGCTTAAGTCGAGCGTAAATTATGTTTTATAAAAGTAGTTTTATAACTATCGATATGCCCACATTATTATAACATCGGCTATGATCGTTATAAACGCACACCGACGACTGTAATATCCTGTTCCATCGTGGCGTAAAAAATGCACGAATACAATTATTATTCGCGACCGCCCGAACCGACTCGTCCGAAGAGCGTCCTCTCAATGCCGGCAGGTAAAACACCTCGCCCGCCGTCTCGACATAGTGAACACGGGTCCCGGACACGTATTGCCAAGTCCTGTGGTATTTCGATACTGCGTTCCGGCCAAAAATTGCGAAATAAAAACCTGAGGCCAACGGGGCCTCCGCGCGCTCCCTTTTCGACGTCGTCGTCGTGCCGTTTTAGGTCATTACGCGTATTGTGCACGCAACACACATTGCGCATTCTTTTAATAATACTTATAAAAAAAATAAAATAAAACTTTAATCTCATACGGCTCCAGGCCACAGACGCGCTACTACTAGACCCGCGTTGTTGTTCGGGGTGCTAAGACCGCACAGACTAATCGATTTTCAACCGTCGCGCGTCGTCGTGAAATCGGTTACACATTAAATTCATATTATGACGCGTTTGTGTTTACATCGTACTCGCCGTGTTTGCTTTGAAAAAAAGCATTCGACCGGATAGAAATATTTAAAAAGGATAAAACAATAATAATATATGTTCGTGAGAGCGGATATTTTCCGTTTATATTAATCCGATCGCCGCGTAGTAAAATTTGAAAAAAAAAAAATTCAAAAGTCAATCCATTTCCGCGAGATCGGATTTAGACGTTTAGCTTTGTCGATTCGAGTGGGCTAAAGCTCTAGCACTCCTACTCTACCGTATCCCCCTAGTCGATCGTATGTTCTCGGCGCACGCGTTTAGTACTCGATCGGATTCGGATAATATGAAATCCATTGCGATGAAAACAGCGTAGCTACGAGTATAGATTCGAGTTTATCTCTTTCTCTCTGCCCGTAACCGGCACATTCGCCCACATTTAATCTCTATAAACTGAGTAAAATTTAATTACCGGAATGCGGTGTGACGCGTATATAGAAGATTGGAATGCGCGACGTCGTTCTAACACACATATACTCGTATAATATAATATACGTGTGTGTATTCATAGAGAGAAAGAGATATACTACTCGAGATCCAGCTGAGACCAGTTTTGCGGCGGTTTCTCAGAGTGCATCGTCGAGCACACACACCGCACACACACACACACACGTACACACGTACACAACACAGTAGGTACGAAATGAATTCGCCGCCCGCGACGACGACGAGAGAACGTAAAACTGTGAGAGAGCGCACGTGGACTCTCCGCCGTGTCGAACGGGAGCGGGCGGCGAGGAAAACCGAGTGAGAAAAGGGTGCGAACGGAGGCGGCTGCCGGGCGAGAAGGATTAACGGGGACGCCGGGGGGGGAGGGGTGGGAGGGGAAGGAGTCGAGGACGCGGAGAAGACTCGGCGAGGCGCACGCGCCGATATTACGCGTGTGCGATACGGTGTCGACGAGAAGACATTGTGTTGTGTACATGATAATAATAATAATGACTCGTTCGCGAGAGAAGAGCCTGCGCGAGTGATGATTTTGACATAGGTAGTCGACGACCGGCTGGCGGGCACGATCTATAATACATCACACCGCGGCGTCGTCCTAGGATTTTATCTCGCGGCGCGGCATTTTCCCGCTAGGTTTTTCATTATTTTCCCTACCTTTCGGCGATCGTACTGCGCGCGGCACACTTGCTCTTTGCGGAACGAAAAAAAAAAAAACGTTTGTCACGGCACTGTACGTCCGGGTTTAACGACGACGCGTCGGTTCGGATCGCGAATCGATATCGATGACTAGATATTATGGTTCGGTTTACCGCTCGACTCGGCGACTCTGCATTATTTTTCAACGTGAATTCGTCCGCATAATGAAAATCATTTGATGATTGAATTTCAATCGATTCGAACGGTCTCGTGCGGTTCGTGCTTTTGGAAAGAATAACCCCAACGACGATTCTGTTTTGATTAAATACGTTTTTCTTTTCTTTTCTGTTTCTTTTTTTGTTTTTTTTTTTTAATAACAAATATATTTGACGTCGATTTACATAATAGCGAAATGATCAATAATATGGAAAAACATACAGTAAAAATAAATTTTCACGTCGCATTGTATATAATTTGAATCGAATTCATTAAATATAGATAGTAAAAAAAACAACGAGGATTGAGAGTTCGCCTACGCATAAATATAAAATGAATATCTAAATTTGTTATTTGGAGCGATACGAGAAATATTATACATTGTTATTACGACGGTTTTTTCTTTTTTCACGATCAAACTTGCTGGTTATAAAAGCGTATCAAAGTCTCGTGTTATTATGTATTTTCATATGTAAATAGGTACGTATTTATTTCCTCGTATGACGAAAATATCAACAAACTTTCAAATAAATATCGGATTTCAGTGTGTTTATATTTCAATCCGGTAAAATGTGTAATTTTGTTGTCCCGTTTAAAAATTTCACAGCCGTTTGGTCCTGATTTATTGCAGTAGGTGCTCGAAATGTAGACGAATTCGACTAGGAAAATGTTGTCAGTCAACGTTTAAAGTCGGCGCGCGGCGTTCCAATTATTTTCACAAATATCAACGATAAGACGGTTTCCACTTTGAACAACTGAAAAGATTGTTGAAAGAAAAGAAAAGAAAAAAAATAACGAATATTAAATACTCATTGAATTCAGTGATTTAAAATTTGCAATTTTAATATGAATGAAAATTCCTCCGTTCGAGTCGAAGACGCGCAGTGATGTTTGCCGCGTGACGTCTGCTATTCAGAGATTTCGAGTCTCTCTCTCTTTGATACAAATGATTTCAAAGATTTAATAACATTTGATTGTCTTATATTTTAAAAACGTCTACAAAGAAAACATACAATACGCTGATAGGTACATTGTGTATGCCATTTGCTTTATGTTCTCTTGAATCATGTATACGTATAAAATGGAAAATCCCTGTAGTCTCGTCGCGTTGGATTTCTCTGCCCCGACTGTTGCAGAGAATCTTTTCGCTATTTTATCACAATGTTTACTGTGCGCATTTCCCGTGGAAATCTTCGCTTTGCCTTTTATTATTTCTGCCTTAAAGAAATACGCGAACGGGACGGCGAAATAAATGTTTAATCTCGTACGTCATAATATTATGTGAAACACACGCGGCGTGACGCTCTTAACGGTCCGCGTGTTCTGCGTTTCGACGAAAAGCTCGAAATATTTCGACAGACGTCCGTCGGGGGACGCGACGAATTCGCTTTCGGAGCGATAATATTTACCGTAGAAGATTCGTGTCCGTCCGCCCGCCATACTCGTAACTCAGGCCTAGAAAACGTTCTCTCGGAATCTCGCGGGCGAACGAAAAAAAAAAAAAAAAAAAAAACAAACAAAGATCCCGAGTTGCTCATTTGATCTCGAATCGGACGCGGGCGCCGCCGTTTGTGTTCGTAAATTCAAACGGTCCTTGAAGTGCCGCTCGCGCGTCGAGAGCCCTCGGATCCGTATTTCTATAACCAATATATTATTATTATAATAAAGGCCGCGCGCATTGTTCTCGCTCATGTCGTCCTGATCCTCGTCCCCCAACGGCGGACTCCGGGCGGCACGCCGCGCCGGGCGTCGTCGTCGTCGCCCTTCTCCGGCGTATTTGCATTTCAAACACTTCGCGGACGCGTTTCCGACGGTTTCCTTTTTCCTTTTTTTTTTTGTTTCACCCCGCGCACAATAATAATATCGCCGTCGTCCACGTCGGCTTTTCGACGCGCGTAGAGTGTACTCTCGTGATCCGGCCGTGTACGGTCGTTAAAACGCCGGTGCGTCGGGCGTCGCGTACCCGCCACGCGTCGTTCGCGTTCATTAAAATTCCATTAAATATTCAGCGGGCCTTTGATCCGAGCGCATACGTAACGATGACGGTGTTTCGTCGTGTTCCAGGACGGGCAAACTTCATTATCCGACGGACGTCTGCGGCCCGCTGTTCGAGGAGGAATTGGAGTTTTGGGGCCTGGACGCGAACCAAGTGGAACCCTGTTGCTGGATGACCTACACCCAGGTGAGTCGTAACTATATATACTTATCGTCGTATTATATATATATCGGGCCAATGGAATTAGACCTTTCGATAAACGCCGCGCCCCCTCCGGGTCATAATTACAATAATATTATTGCGAATAAATATAATAATAACACATTTATATACATGCGTATACACGCGCGCACCATACATAATATATCGCGCGATAATAATAATATTACGCGGTCGTAAACCGGCGGCGGCCGCGGAATTCGATTACGAGTTAAGTTATATAAATCCCTCGGGCCCGGCGCCGCCGTTCGACACCGTCATTTTATTGTTGTTGTTTTAGGCCGTGTTATTATTGTGGCGCGCGGGCGCGACGCCGCCAAAGTTTCGGAATTTACGTCGTCCGTTCGGTTAAACGTCCGCGGCAAATTCAAGTCTTTCGGAGCATCGTCTCGTTTCGGCCGAGAAACGCGCTCAAACGCGCGTAAAGTTTCGTTTCGTTTCTTTTTTTTTTCCCGAATCGCCCTCGTTCATCCTCCCCCCCCCCCCGAGTTTGTTTACTGTTTCTGGTCGCTGATTGTTTTCCGATGTTTTCGATCGACTCGGATTGAATCTCGAATTTCCGTTTCAACTGCAACCCGGCCGGCGGTTGCAGTCCGTCGGAAACACCGTGTACGCATAAATTATTGATTTGTTTTGAACTTTTCCTTTTTAAAAAAAAACGTGCGTGTAAAGATAATTACGCGCAATGTACGTTTTTTTATTTTTTATTTTGTTGTTTTCGTCGAATAAAGAATTTCGAATGAAAATTATGCCGGCCGCGTTTAAAGTTTTTCGAGACGATGCACGTGAAAAATACTACAAAAGTCCAACGAATTTACATAAAAACCCCGTATGTCCCGTAAAAATAATAATAATAACTATTGATTTTATTCTGTTATCTCGCGCAATTTTTTTTTTTACGGTTATAAAATGTTTACTTTGTTTTTTATGCCGGACGAGTATACCTATGTCGGACACAAAAGGGTGTTTTTAATGTTTACTTTTTAAAAACTCCCTCGGCAACTGGGTCGTTTGCAATGATAATTTACCGATTTGTGTGTTTTAAAACGCCGTCCGTCAGCTATCGCGAGAGATAATTACGCGTGGAAAAATCGAAATTCAAAAGCAACGCAATAATATTGTAACGTTTCGTAATATTATTCCATTCGTTTCGTTTCTAATACAAACAGCTTTTTATCGGTTACTGAAAAAAAAAAATCAAAACGTCCGCGCCGTTCGGATTTAACGTATCTCGCGCGTTCAGTATAATAATTCGAGGATTCGAAGAACGGAGGGGGGAAAAGAAGAAAAAAATTAACTGGCTCGCACGCCAGAGAACGACGAGCGCGCCGACATTCGGCCTCGGGCGTTTGATATATTATGATCGGAAATAATCGAAACGTTCCGACTAACAAGGGAACGATATTTTAAACTCGACCTTTGAGTTTTATCCGGACGCTAATCCGCACCGGAGTTTAACGTCATACGGGATTATGTTAATTGCCCGTGTTTTCCGTAATGCGTCTTTCGGCGAAGTGTCCGTACAACGGCCCCCTCGCGATTTCTATCACTCGAATAATTCCCGTCCGAAATCCAACGCCGTTTTCACGTTTTAAATCCGCGCGCTGCTTCGCACCCCGTCGATAATTGGGTGGCGATCGACAAACACGGAAAATGTCTTCCGTTTTCACGGAATAAATATTTCATAAACGACAAACGTCGGAAAAGTACACTATATTATCAATTTATATTTGCTACGAATCGTTTATGAAAATTCCATACGATCGTTACGTTTGAAATTAATATTATAAATCGAAAGAAATAAAAAACCATCGATTTGTCTGTATTAATCACGCGCGTAAATTAACCGAAAGAATAATAATAATAAATACAAAAAAAAACGAAAGAATAAGGTTTTTCGAAAATAACTGCCGTTTAATAATTCGTTCTCGTTTTGTTTTATTGATCGCATATTGTTTGAACACGCACATAATATACAGAGTGTCCAAAGAATATCTGACGTATATTTTTAATCTACAGTTCTAGAAACCATTTCTTATATTTTTTTTTTATTTTTTTCAATTTTTTCGTTTAGTGGATTTAAATAATTACAAGCACCCAATTCGAGGTAAAAATAACGGTAGCCGTTTTGTGAATAGTTTGAAAATAAACTTTGTTGTTTGAAACTTTTAATCGAGTCACATTAATAAATGTTCAACAATTTTCGAAACATTGTCAATGTAATGCTTTCATAACGTAACCAGTAGACATTAACCACTATGCATTGTTGTAGACAATTACTATAGCGGTTTACCATCGATAAACATTTCGAGCACAAATATAAATTATTTTGTCAAACGTAAAATTATAAAACGACCGTTTTCAAAAACGCTTTAAACTGGCCAAAGTTTTTAAATTCGAAAACGTATCTATTGTAACGCAAGTTTTTGATGATTATTGCCAAAAAATAAAAATAAAACGGAAAAAAAAGTAATTTGATACATTCACCACCAGCGATGGTGGTACATCCTGTATAGACGCGCGATTCGATTCATCAATGAAACCTCTCTAGATATTGACCAAAACTTTGAAAATTCATTAGTTTTCGAAGAAATAATTTCTATAATTTCGCTTTAAAACTATTTCACCGGCGTGTAACGATGGAATGAATAATTTATTCAGTTTCAATTAATATAAGTGAACCTCGAGCATGAATTTATTAGAGAGATATAGAAGTTTTTCAGGTGACGTTCTCGAGTTAAGGCGAACATAATTTACGAGTAATTAATAAGTTTGTAACATACTACCTAGACGAAAAAAAAAACGTATTCGCACAGAAATATTTCACGATATAATGTATCCAATACAACACGGTATAGATTTTTATATGTGGGCCACGTGGCTTTATAATTTTATGTATTTGTTTTATTCGCTCAGACATTCTTAGAACATATTATCAAACACAAAAATGCGAATCGAAATATTAACATTTAAGAATAAAGTGAAAATCAGTATTATAAAGCTAAAAAAATAAAAAAAAAAAAACTTTGAATAAATAGAAAATCAAGAAATGTACTTTTTTATTAGTTATTTTATTATTTCCATGTCAACACTACTCGACTGTCTAATGTGTACCTTATTAATGAACTTTTTTATTTGCCTAAATCTATTGAAATTCTAATAATTTTTATCTCGACGTTTCAGTAAAAGTATAACTTTAGGTGCACTTTTTTTCTGGTCGAATCGAAAAATTACTTTTAAAAAAAAACATTAGCTTGAGAGGTTATATTTTCATATTTTTCACGACTAAAACCGAAGTAGGCATGTTACGAGTATTACACCAAGGAAGGTGAATTTGAAAAACATTCCTTTCGATAATAATTTAATATCATAATATGTTATTATAATTTTGTTTCGTTTTTTTTCAAAATACATGTTTAATAAAAGTAACAATAAAAATCCATCTCGACAATTATTTGGAAAAAAAAAGTTCCACGGACTTGGAATGCGCGCGTGCGCTCGCGCGTGTGTGTTTGTACGAACTTCGGCGTCCGTATTCGATAAAACGTTTTTCTATGGAAATTCTTCTTGTCCATTAGCCGCGCGGTCCGAAACACTACTTACTACATTTACCATTAAGGGAAACGCGATCGGATTAAAGAAAAACTATCGTTGAACAATTTTTCTTCGAGGACCGGACGCGACGGCGGCGGCGTTAAGGATTATATTTCATCGCTTCTGTCTATATTGGTTTCTCCGAAGAAAATCAATTAAATTTGGCGCGCGCACGAGAGAACGCACGCCGCTATTGGAAATTTGTTAAGTGTATAGAACGTCTGCGCGTTTGTTTCCAACGAAAACTATACGCTAGCCGTCGCTAAACCAATATTGGCCCGCCGCCGATCTAACGTTATTAACCGCGTCTTGTATTTCACTGCCGGTTAATTTTGTTTGCACAATGTTGTTACGAGACCAAATTATATTTATTTTTTATTTTCATGAACCATAAAAATAAAATATAGCCCCGGTGAAGCGCGTTTACCGCTGTAAAATTTCCATTCGGTACGTCGTTGCGTCCGCGGGCTATATTGTTATCGTCGTTTTCCACCCGGTACGAAAGATATTCATAGTTTCATATCATATTATATATCGTACAGGGTGTCTCGCACAGATCCGACGAGAGCGCATCGTCGTGGCTTTCGTTCGATATAGGCTTTAGGTATGATTAATCTCTTTTAATTGTTATTACAAATAAAACAATTGACTATTCCATTCTGATCTATACTTATGTTGTATTACATTGAATTATCGTTGTTTTTTACTGAAAATTAAAAATCAAAATAATCGTATTACAGATTGGTTTCGCTAGACTTTAATAGTAGTATCGTTTTGTTGTGAAAAGCAAAAAATGTCTGTGTTAGAAATGTTTAATAATTATATTATAAGTAGATATAACTCTCTATTTTTATTTTCTCGCAAGTTGCAAACGGTCATTAATTAATGTGAAATATGATATGGCAATTGATAAGCAATAAAAATGATTGTGCACACTTCATAAACTGCATAAAAATCAATGCCATGATCACCTACTCGGAAGTTTTAAATAACAGACATTTTTCCAAGGTTATGGAAAAAACGGCTATATTGATTTCTTTTTCACTAAGAATACAGTTTTACCTTTTTTCGGGTTTCTAATAACTAAAAAAAACCGTTTGAAAATATGTTTACAAGTAATGAAAATTTTTTGAGAAACAGTCATTCTAATTTTGAAATGCAGAATATTATTATTATATTGTATTTGTCTACAGCTGATGTTCGTATGACACTCTGAAATCGTGTTCGGATTAGGTCGACGCGTTACCGCGCTAAATGCTTTACATGTCCGCAAGTGGAGATATAGTATATAAATTGGTGTTTTTTTTTTGTTTTCTTTTTTATAATTAATTATTGCGAGATAAACTCTAGCCAATGATAGTGATAATTAATGATCCAGTCCCCTTCCCAAAAAAAAAGAAACATAAAACAAAAAGTAAAACAAAATCTGGCGGAGTGTGTTTAAACGTTAATTTTGTAATTTGTATTATAAATTTTCTTCGTGTTTTTTTATTTTTATTTTATGGACGAAAACATATTAAAAGAGGTGCTGAAAAAGCACGTTTGAACCATAATCATTATTCTTTTGAATACATTACACCGAGGCTGCTGCTTAAGAATGAAACGTGCTGTTAAAAAAAACGTAGGCTCGGTAATTTCTTTTTCGGCTTTCAGGCCCCGCAGTGTAATTACATTACGCGACGATGTTAGGTGCGTTTCGATTTGTATTTTCGTCGCACGAATTTCGCCAAAACGCCCGTCGCGACGCACACTTTTATCGTGGTGTTATTATATTATTATATACAATACGACATGATATTATATTCTATGACAATGGCGGTTTTTCATTAAATCGTTTAAAATCGACATCGCCCACGCGTTAAATGTAATTTCGTTTCGATATTACGAGCGCGCCTGTGCGTCGCGGAGTTATATATTTCTTCCGTCGGAGACCGACTCTTAATAACTCCTCGGTGCCGCCGCCGGGGGAAAACGTCTAAAATTATTTTCTTTCTTTCGTTTTTCTTTTCTTTTCTTTTTTTCTTTTTTTTTTTTTACATCGATCGCAATCCGTCGGCGGACGTAAGTAATTATTTAGAAGATTGCGTTTTTCTCGCGGATACACCGGCGTACAAAAACGTCACTGTACAGCGGGGCGTATTCGAAGGAATATTACCGCGTTCGTTAAAACATTGACATCGAAAAGAAAAAAAAATAATCAAATCATAAGGAAAAAAACCTATTTTTTTTACAATAAAAATAGAAAAACACGTGGAGAAACATGGGTAAATTTTTTTTTAATTTTTTTTTATCGTTTTAATTATTTTCCTGTCTCGCGAGACGGACACTGGGACGAAATAGTGATAACTTATCTAGGGAACGGATTTTATTGTAATAAAAAAATCAAAATATGTACATAAATATGTACTTATTTTTATTGAAATATGTAAAAAAAAAAATCAAAATATGTAACTGAAGACTGAAGAGTGAAGACCGTAACATCGAATAAACACGTTATACCTACCCACTTGTTCACATAAGTCCATTTAGAGCATAGATTCTTAACCGGGGGTCCACAGGGTGGCTGTGAGTTTTGCTTTTTAAATTATCCAAAAATAAACTTGTATGAAATTTAAATTCATAGTATAGTATTATCATTGAAAAATAATTTTAATTAATTAAAATTATTTTTCATACATATTTTTTTTTAGAGAGGGGGTCCGTGATTATATTTTATACTTCAAAGGGGTCCATGGCCCAGAAAAGGTTAAGGACCTATGATTTAGAGAACGTAGATAATGTTTAGATGTTTAGATAGTTATTTTAGGCTTTCATCGACAGCGTATATTATATAGACCATAGGGTATGTGAATGCCATTCAGATAAGGCAAATCATTTTTGTGATCGTTGTAAATTGACGAAAAAAACCAAAAATACCCAAATATTTACGAAATATTCAGTTATTTACAAAATATGTGAATATATGTATTTTTACCCAAATATGTAAAAATATGTAAAATAAAATTGGACTTATTTTAATAAGAATGATCTGAATCGTGCACATTTTTTATCAGATTAAAAATATCTCATTCCGATAAAAATATGTATTTATAATAAAATCCGTTCCCTAGTGATAAGTAATAAGTAAACGTGTATCCGTGAAATATTTTAAATACAGTTTTTTTTACCTTTTTTCAAATCGGCCGATTTCAAAAGTAAAACGCAAAAATTAAGCCCGCGCGCAGTTTTATATAATAATTGTCCGACCCGATAGATTTAAGTCAAGTGCGCGCGCCACTGTCACCGCACACAACACGGAATAGATAAACACGGCCGGTTCGCGTTTTAGCGTTGTTTAATGTCGACGTCGCGTTGAACTCGGCGACACGATATAACACTCGGGTACCAATATATACGTCCGTCGTACGCAGCACGTCGCGCGTAATGATATTATTATCGTACGCCCGATACACCGTAACGTAATTATCCGCGTGCATTACGCCCAGAAAGCTTTGCCGGCAGCAGACGCGAGATATCGTTCCCGCCCGAATATAGTGTTACAACATGACATCCGTGTTGTTCTGCGGATATATTACACACACACACACACATCTGCCGGTGACGGACTTTTCCGTGAGAAATGTGTTCACGTCCAGAGGCCAACTGATGACACTGGTATTCCGGGTCGGTATTGATTTCGAGACAAATAGTTTTATCCACATAATATGCCTATGCGCATTTGTATTTTGATTTCAAAACATTTCCGTACTGGTAATCCGCGCAATAGCGTTGTGACAATGAATATCGGGTAGAATTGATTTTTACCACCCGCGTCGTCGGCCGCAAGTAAAAGAAAAATTATTAATTCTTTACCAATATACGCGTCGTCGAACACTCGTCGGTACTCGACGTCTGCGCGTGATGAAAAACGAGTAAAACATATTATCGATAAATAACGTGTGACTAGAGATTACAATCTCCGCCTTATTTTACGATCCCGGGATTACGGAGATATTTAGCTATTGATCCCGAGATCCCGGGATTATCCCGAAATTTAGTAAGAAAATATTTAAGAGAATTATGCACGATTTTGTTTTATTTAATTATTTTATATATTATAGTTTTTATTATTATTATATATTAGAATTAAATGTTATACTTATTTTGAAAATATGAACGCAGGAATAGTAGAGCATCTAACCATCATCGGTTACAATTGCGACAATATCTTTTTCTAGTGAAATATCAAATCGACTTTGTCGATCTTTCAATACATAAATACAGTTTTCAGCTGTCATTGAACCATTAACTCGAATAAGACCTAAGCTCAAATATTTTGTTTGCGAATGGACGTTAATATTCATAAAACGCTCGTGGAAGTCCACTCGTCAAAAGTTAAACTAAATCGTTCACCTGTATTTTTTAACTGTTTCAATTCGTCAATTTTTTTTTTTCCTGATTGTTAAACTAAAATTTACTACATGATTTCGAATTGTTACGGCTGATTTTGGTAAATCAGAGTAATCTTATATCTTATAAACACGTTAATCGGCATTAATAACTGGAGAATTAAATTTTAGAGTCGCTGTTACATAGTCCCGACAATCCCGGGAATATTTACACTAGGCCCGGTATTTTTGGTACCTAAAAGTAGTCGGGATCTCGGGATTGTAATCTCTACGTGTGACGAATGATTGATAATATACATGTTCGGACATTTTTCACATCGTTCAGCCGTCTCGATTTATTATTAGCTGATTATTTCGTACGGATCACGTTGTATTTTTTCGAATCTATAGTAAAATATAAAAAACTTCATGTTCCATTTCTCCATTCAACTCGGCCCGACGAAACGACGAGTATTCGACCAAGTTCCGATTCGTGTACACCGGGTTGACGCGCGCTGCGTGGCTTAAGTGCTGCGGTTTTGAGTGGGCCGGCGTTGCAAAAGGATTATAACGAAATTCGCGTTCGCCGCGTTATAACGCCCACTCGTCGAACCCCGACGGTAAAAAAAGGAAACAAAACACAAAAAACGACTCCGCATAATGTCGTTGTCTAAAAACCTCAAATACAATGTCATCGTAGTCCAGTGAGTACCGAGAGTCACTGAGCCGCTGTGACCCGGAGGAGGAGCTGTAATGGTGTTTTTTTTTTTTACTAGTTTTACGTGAAATTTCAGAAACTAAATTATGAAATACAGTCGACGCGCGATGGAAGTACTTTGGTTTCGTCAAAACTGGTATTACATTAATTCTTTTTGTTTTCCTAATTTTTCATCAGTTTTTTTCTGTTTCCACTATTAAACGAAGAATTTTTAAAAATGACACTTCAAAGTGCCAACTAAACGACATTTTCTACATAAAACGATCCACCGAGTTAATGATTGGAACCGAAATAACGACAGACGGAAAAAATGTCTAAAAAAATCAAACGCGTCATAGTCAAAATCAATATACGTTGTTCGCTTCGCTCAGAGTTTAAAAAATTCAAAATATTAAAAAAACAAAAATACTAGTTTGATTAAAAATAAATGATGATATTAACAACTTAATAAAGTGATCGATAAATGCAGTCGTCCGACTCGTCCTCAGTCGTACGTCCGTTAAAAAACGTCCGGTTTATATATTCATTTTCACGTATTTCCCATCCTTTTGATATGTCGTTCTCAGACTTGGGGAGAAGCGAGAGACCCGAGAAAACTTCGGTTCGAGACGAACGCTTTAAATCGAAAAAGTCTGCCGCGGCCGATGCAAATGTTATATTACCTACGCGTGCCAATAAAATGTCAAATACAACGGCCAAACCGCTATAAAGCATGTACCCGCGCCGCGCCGCCGGTATGTTGTTGTTCTTCGGTATATCAAACGTTGAATTTTATTGACGTGTTTAAGTTTCGCCGAGCATTACGATTTCTAAGTACGAGTCCAGAACAAACAACAATGATTTTGCCCAGAGTAAATATTTGTTATAGCGAATCATCTGTATAGTCAGGTGTAGTTACATAAGACAGTTATATAAACAATATGTTGTGTATAATACAGTAAGCATTTCGTCGCGAAAGTAAATGTAAATAATTTCGCGTATTTAATTCTATTTGCTTTTGACCTTTATAATTAATATTGAACCCTGAAACGAATCATTTCAGACACACGCTGTCTCTCGGCCGCGCACGAACAACGTTGACGTCGCACAGTTGACGTCGCACGCCCGTCGTAAATCGTTGTTAAATCGACGGGATTCGAAACGCTCGTCGATTGAAATATCCATAAACGTGTATATACTTGTGTTCGCCGCACTTTGACCGAACTCGTTATTTTCCGCTAAAATATTAACCTAGGCACGATCGACCGAGCAATATCGAAACGCAAGATCGGATCATTCTGTACGGCGGCGGCGCGAGTTCAATATAAACGGAATTTTCGACGATATACCGTCAGTGGCGAATTTGAGGGCACGATGACGTATGATTATTGAAAATTCGTTTTTGTTATTCGGACCATCACATAATATCACGACATCTTCATACGTAATAAATATGACTTCAAACATATATTTTATTTGATTTATGCTAAACGAAGTTTTCCGATATCTTTTGACCATCTCGCTGTCAATAAAAATGATAGAATTTAAAAAAACTCGTACGTTCGAAACAAATTGCAGGACCACTGTCAAAAAAAAAACGGTTCGAACGTAAAACATATTTTAAGCGCGCGTTAATGTATAATTATAATTAGGGCAGAGGACTTGTAGCATTTGCATATTTATTTTGCACAGTCACAAAAATAGCAGAGTGCGAAACAAATGCGTTTCATGCTTCCACAAAGCTAGTTTTGAAATTTTATTGTGCATTTAAATGCATATTTTGCGTTTTTTTTGGTTTTTATGGCATATTTTGCGTTTTTTGAGTTTTTAGTGCATATTTTGCGTTTTTTTCGGTTTTTAGGGCAAATTTCTTTCTTTTTTATACTGTTAGATGCATATTTTAAATAATTTATAGTGTTACCAATATTTTTTCGTCGTCGTTTTTATTTATTTATTCACACAACCAAAATAACGTTGATACTATCAACGATATTTCTCGAGATTTGCCGATCAGATGCCGCAATTTGTCGGGTTATTAATTTTATTTAGAGACCAGATAAGATAATATATTGTTCAACTCACAAAATGTTATCGATACGGGCCACCACCAAATAATTCAAATAATTAATTGTGAGTTGTTAAATAAAGTTGAAAATAAAATTTATTCATCAAAATAATGAGTACCAACAGAAAAATTCTTATTTTTTGTTTCCGTTGTTTTCTCCGGTCCGCGGAGATAGAAACGACGACGGCGGTCCGATGTCCTTCGCGTACGTGCGAGAGACGCGGGGCCCTGACGAATCCGTCGCCGCGTAGACCGGAATTACGTTCGGTCGCGCTCGCGTCTTGTTTGTATAGTTCATACGCGTATGAAACTAACTGGCGCGCGCGTTTCAAAACACTATCTTAATACTTGATACTTTTGATTAGTATTGTCGGTACTCGCGGCGCGGGCGAGTGTGTTTTATTCGTCGTTTTATTGCCACGCGACACGATTATAATAATAACAATAACGACGACGTTATTTGACGTAACGCGAAATATCGCAGGAAACAATCGAATTTTCTCTCGAAACTTTCGGCCGCGTAGAACATAACATACATATAATATACGTATATGAGTATAACGGTTAGTACGCTCGCGATCGTACTTACACGATATTATTATTATCGTGTATTATATTCGCTCGGAACTTTTGCTGCCGTCGAATTTCGCGTTTCGAAAACGATAATATGACGGCTCTTCGGGTCCGGGGGTGGGGGAGGATGATCGTCCGTCCGATACCATCGTGGCGTTTTACCGCCGTCCGTTTAAATAACGCCCGGTCTCGATGATAATATAAATTTATGATATCGTCGCGTGTATATATATATACACATTATAGACCTACGTGATACGCGCGCGACATTCGATTGCGCGAACGATCGCGTTTTTCCGACATACACGTATATCGTGGTTTATCGGCGTTTAAAGGTCGTAACGTTACCGTTTATTGCACATCGACCGAGGTGGCGTTTCGCCCGGCAGTTTGGATTTCGTACGCCGCACGTATCATAATAATATCGTACGCACCCGCGCGCGCCGGCCGTAAGAATACGCGTCGAATGTTAATGACACGGGCACGGGTAAATAATACGTACCTACACTGCCGCGCCGCGGGATCTCGGAAAACGCGCCGCCGCCGCGCCGTTACGTTTGGAGGGGGTTTAGTTTTTTCTGTATTTTCTATAAAAAAAATTATACATATCGCACAAAAGGTGCGTATAAAACTCCGACCAGTGCGTTTTTAAAACCGATGAGCAATAATATCTAGGTGTGCGCCGCCGCCGCCGCGACGCGACGTTTCAAAAGTTTTCGATAAAAAAATTATGAAATAACGACGTAGAAATATCCATAGGCGGAACGTGCGCCGTCAAAATATCACGAAGAGCACGGCGTTCCGTGATTAAAAAAGTTTGATAACCACTGGTCTGGACTATAGTAGGACAATAGAATAGGTTGCTTCGTGACCGTTGCCGTATTCGTGTAATAGGATTCTGATTAAACCTACCGACACCCGACGTTGAACTTCAACTGTTGAAGTTTCTTTCTTTTTTTTTTTTTCTTTCTAATTTTCTCCGACGAATCGACAGAACAATACGCATAATAAAAGGTCGTACATTTTGTATCGCTTCCACAGTTCGTGCGGACGGGTCCGCTCACCCCGTGACCCCTTCAACACGGCTCTGCGAATGGCTTGATGGGTAAATCGATGATTTTCGTTTTATACGGCTAATTGAACGATTGTAGATCCATTATTATATTTTTGACGCTGTCATTCCTTTGCTACGATTACATAATAATATATGATTTCTTATAATATTAAGTATTTTATAGTAGGTTAGAACTCGGTCATTTCACGCGAGTGATTAAAAATCGGTTATTCGTGATTGTTGGGCATGCGGATTCAATATTTAGTAGAGAAAAAGATAAGAAACAAACGGACGAAAACGAATTATGAATTGAAAATCCGTAAAAATAAGATCGCCTTGGATTTTCCCGACGCCTTAGATAGGCATATTCCTGTATGTGCTCGATTTGAAAAAGAAAACGACTGAAGAGAAAACTCTGTTGATACGTCGCGAAAAACTGTACGTTCTCGATAATACGTTATTATTGCCAGCGTTGACGTGACGGATATTTGTTAAAGACGTTTTCACAAACAATCAAACATAATAATATTATACGGAGTGTTATTGTTTTCGATATTTCTTGTTTTCGACAGGAACACCGAAACAGACGTAGTCGTTGAATATTATGTAAAATATGATATTGTTCCGATGTAAAATATTAACCGAACGAAATATTGACCTCCAACTGAACATTTTTATATTAATTCGAATTTATACCGAACGCGCGTAAAGTCAGTGGAAGTTCTTCTCGTCTTCTTCGTTTATTTCGATGATAATTCGCAGTATTCGTACGAGTTTCTGAGTTTGAAGTAAACGCTTATTGTTGTTCGAAAATGTTTCGTATAAAATAACCCGAAATACGGTCCTGTTTTTTCGCATCTAAAAAACAATTAAGCGGTAGTTTGCCGCCGTGGCGTCTGAAAAAAATCGGTCGAGATAGGCTCCTAGGCTGGTACAACGCACGCGTTTGAAAAGCTCGCGACGATAATATTATATTATTAAAATACGACGCGGATAACGTCATGACGCGCGAGCATCGAGTGCCGCCAGAGTATTAATCGCCCCGCAGCCGCGGGACGATAAAATCGCAGAAATGTCGACGATTTTTTTTTTTTCACTTATCGCGCACGCGCGCTTCGAGCGGTCGTCTACCATGCCCGCAGAACATTATCGCCGTTATTATCATCATCATCGTCATTTTCATTATTATCATTATAATTATTATTACTATCGTCATTATTATCAATATTATCATCGCCGTGACGCGCGCGCGTATATAATTATAAAGGTCTTTGATGGATTCCGTTATTATATTATTAACGTATACGTATTATTATGATATCGTCCGCGATTTCGGCCGATGCACTTTGCACGCGCGCGAGAGACACGACGTAGTAACGCGTACATTATAATATTATAACGATATTATGCACACACACTCTCTCTCTCTTTGTGTGGTGTTTTCGAAAAACGACGGCTCCGCGCGCGTCGAAAATAATATGCAAATCGCGTCCCCCCCCCCCCCCCCCCCCCCGCGACTAGATCGTCGTCATCCGGCCCGTTTTATTGCCGTCGCGCCTTTCGAATTCGTTCGGGAAAAGGCTAGGTTTTTTTTCCTCTATTTTTTTTTTTTTCAACCGCCGCCGCAGTAAATATATATACGTATATTTATTCGTCGTTCACGCCCGCGCATACAAAACAGACTCGCCAATAAACTACAGTAATAACAATAATAATAATATTACAATAATCGTTGCGGAGCACATTGCAGCGCGACTTACGAAAAACCGTCCCCGAAAAAAAAAATAAAAAAAAATACGCTTAATATACGTACGTACCGCGGCCGCGTCGACGACGACGACGACGACGTGCAGAGCGTCACTTTCCGCGACGGGAAACTCTTCTTCGGAATCGAACGGATATAAAACCACACGGTTCCGGTCCGACGACGATAACCGAACGCGCAATAATACGCGTACGATATATACTTATATTACGATATTATATTGAAAATGGAATTTATCGACGGCGATAAACGCGCTTGCGACGTCGTTTTGTGTTTTCGGTATTTTCGGTCCAACGGTTTTTTTTCTCCTCTTCTTTTTACCGCGTCCGCCCTTAACTCATCGTCGTTACCGCTCACTATTTCCGCCGTCCTTGATTTCCTCGCTCCTCCCTCCGCACTAAAGATTTCCCGCGTACACGCGCGTACGTTTTTATCTCTCCGCGCGGTAATCGAATACACGGTGTTCCGTGGGAATTCGATTCTTTAAAGTAGCGGAAGTGACGCGATATCCGTTACTATACGACTCGTTAAATTAGTAAATCGTCCCGGGACACCCTGTACATCGATGTGTATATTCGTCGAGGATACGACGCTCATGTGCCGGAACACTCCTCGTGAGAATTTGCCAATAATTTAAAGTGTGTATTCGTTATTTTTATTGCTCAGTCCTGTATATTTTGCGCGCTGCGAATCCGCTCCCGATGTAGTGAAACGCGAATCGACGGAACAGTGGAAAACAATCGTCGTCGTTAATATCGTTATGCGTGTGACGCGAAGCTAAACGATGGAAACGTCGTATTCGCATATATGCGGACGACGACGACGCGACGGAGGTAAGACCCGTTAACGAAGTCACTATCTCACGCGTCGTCGAGGAAATTACCAGACGTCTAATATCTACGTCATTACCGCGGTAGTCTGAACCGAAACATAATATTCCCGGGGTGGATTTGTATATCAACGATTTTTCGTGTTTTTGTCGTTAGGTGAAAATATTTTCGATTCGATAAAAAAAAAAAAAAACGCCGCGTTCGTTTTTCCACCGCAGGATAAGGGCACATAATATCACTGCTATCGAAATCTAGCCGTATATATCATTATATACGATCGTTTACATATTTATCGGTAATATCTACCTACGACGTACGTAATATATGATTAGTTGGCCCTGTGAAAGCTTTTATACTATTATACTATACTATTATCTAGTATATAATATATGTTTCAAGCTTGCCGAGAACAATAATTAATCAAATTAAATTTTTTCGACTTAAAACTGGAACCAAAAAACAATCGAGTCGGACAACCAGAGCCTGATTTTTGTACAACGTATATGGGATTTGTATTTGTATGTAACAAATCCCATAAAACGGAGCTTAGACAAAGAAACTTTCACAGAACATTTACTTTAAAGTACTTCAAAGCCAGTCTTAAAAAAAATAAAGAAAAAAACATTTGAGTGTAAAACTTTTCTGTGCCATATCGATTTTCTTTAGATTCAATTTCAAAACTGGCTATAATGTTCCCTATACAATTATTGAGCTCGTGAATTTAACAATTAGAGTTTATCGAAACTATTTATTTCGTTAATTCGATACCTGCGCCGAGAGTAATTATTAGTACTCGAATTACTCGATCGTTAATTCTCCAAACACGATATTTTGAATTTCAATTGGCGTATAATCGAGAATGTACAATATCTACTCGGTATGTTATTTTACCTGCATCCTGAAGCATAAAAAAGAAGAAGAAAAATAGAGCTAAACAGAAGAAAACAAAACAAATAGAACAGCGCGGGGCAACTGTCGCCGATAGAATAACGAAATAAAAACAAAAACAGCGAACAAAAAATCGATACTCGCAGATTTGTTTAGTACGATTTATTATAAAATATTATTATTTTCGAACTTTATCGAATCTAATAGGTACGTTTTGCGGACGGGGTAACGTTCGGAAGGCCAAATATACGCATACTTATAGCGTTTTGAAATATCGATTGTTTCTTGTCCGTGCCTCCTCGTTGCCCCACCCCGTCGAATAACATTTTATTACGCGTCATTTTTTTTTTTTTTTTCGAACCATATTATAAGTTTAACGAATTATAATTGCGATTGTAATATACGATTAAACAGTTATACTATAGTGTTTTCATGTGTAAGATTTTGGTCTCGTTTATATTTGATTTCGGACCGATTCGAAATAGACGTGTTATAATGTTAATAGACGTCTTTGCCGAGACTCGGTAAAAACCGCGTCGTTCACAAACAATTATCGTCGCGGCCACGCGGAGAACGCGATCCGGGAAAACTATAGTCTATCAAATATCCATGCGCCCGGAACGAGACGGCGAATCGAAAAGCGAAGCGCGCGCTTGGTATTTTATTCAAACGTTTGTCGTTCGCGCGTCGGTTTGAGATCGGTTCGTGCCATCGATTCGCGGACCGGATCGAACCCACTTCCGAAATCTAATGGAACTCGCCGAAAACCGATTAACAATTAAATCGAAACGGACGGACGGAATCGCATGCATTATTCCACGACTGCGTAGAGACGCGCGTCCCCGTCTCCCGACTTGTGCGGTCAAACAGTGGTCGACTAATTATATTTTAAACAACTCGATAACTAATGATTTGATTTTCGCCGTCGTCGATCCTATTTGCAGCGGGCTATCTTTCAGCGGGAGTCTTCGTTTCCCCCCCCCCCTCGAAATTATCGTAAGAACTACATAATAGCGCGTTCTCGGCCCGTTCGAGCGGAACGAAAAAACGACGACGATGTCAATATGGCGTGTTTAGTTTATTTTCAAAAATGTCTCCTTATGTCTTGCACAACACGACTTGGATGAAAAATTCTCGTTTTGTAGAAAACATAGCGTGGCAAACTCTAAACCGATCGTCGAACCTGCGAGAAATTATTGGTTTTATCGCACTCCTCTTCGGACTGTATAATATTTTCTGTCCGACTACTACCCCGGCACACCGTACTCGCGAGCATTAGACAAAAAACAACTCATTACGATGCCATGAAATAATAGTTTCACCGCTAATCACGTGTTTGTCGACCGTGTGTGGTGTCTGCTATTTCCGTAGCTCGCGCGGCGTATTTATAAACGCGTCCCGTACAACAGTAGTAGCCGCCGATCGTTCGTGTTCTTAATCAAAAACACTCGCATTAATCAATGCACATGTAAAACACATTTTTAGACTTTACGATACTTTCGCCGTGTTGTGACGTTCGGTTCGCGAGCAATCCATTGGCACGCTGCAGCCGATGGTAACAGTCGACGCACGGAATTGGGACGATAATAATCGCAAATGATTCGAAACACTCGATTGAACTTCTCTTTGGTTTTTACGGCTCCATATAACGTAATAGTATTATTTCCGATGCTTTTAGATCGTTCAAAGTTATTTTCGCTCTTTTCGTAATATCATACTGCGCGCGGCATTGATGTGCACCGATCGTTCGGTTTTCCGTGCGATATATATTATAATGCCCGACGATAAATTCGTCTGGCCCACACGATGACAAATAGACGTGAAATGAAAATATTTGCAAAAATCGCAAACGATAAATGGCCCCCCCGGGCAGGCCCAGGTATGCCGAATAAATCTATCAATCACGCCGTGACTGTTGCATTAGTATAGTATACGCGCGCGACTGACAGAAGTTGATTGAGTTACTGTGAATGTTATATAGATGTTAATTTTGTTTATTCTCATAATCGAAACATTACGTGTAATTGACGTGTGATTGATCGTTATCGATTCGTAATTGTATGAAAAACGATGCGAATAATACTTTTTCTACAACTGAAAATAACGATGATTTATTCGACCGTATTATTATTCGACCGCTATAAATTTGAATTATAAATAATTTTTATTAGCCTTTTTATTCGCCGTTGTACACACGACAATGTATCACGGCTGAAAATCGATAAGTATTGTTCTCGTTCCGTTTCCATTGTTATTATCGATGATCAATTCTAGCCGTTAAAAACAATAAAAAAAAAAACGAACGCCTAATTTTATTTTCCGACGGTAAAAAAAAAAAACGATTTTAAACAAAATTAATTTCCTCGCAGGCCACTTGATTTTCTCGTCCAATGACTTAAATATAATATGTATTCTAACGCCACGTATTTTTTTATTAATTTTATTATTATCATTATCATTATCTTACGACAATTTGCACGGACGCATTCTTATAATATTATTTAACCGTAATGTTCACAAGTATTACAAACGAGTTGACAAATTTTGCGGTAATATGACATTCGTTAGTATTGAATAAACTTACAGAAATATAATAATAATATAATCCCATTCACTACAATTATTTTACGTCATTACATTACGATGGTAGTATTGAACGGATGAGCAAATAAAATAAAGGGCCCAATTTATTTTAATAAAATTACAGAGCTCATTCTGCTGAGAAAAAAGAGTATTTTTTTTTTTCATTTTTATTTTTTTTTTCGGTTTAGTCGAAAAAATTAATTTAACCCTCCTTTTCTTTTTCCCCGCTTTCTGTAAATAAGAAAATATATATTATAATTTTCTTTGAAAAACAATGGTGGTTTTTTTTTTATTTTTTTTTTTTCATCTTAGATTCGCAAACAAAGATAATATTATACCTATTCACGTTGTGTACGACGCACGTGTCGTATAATAATTACGTAATTTTGTAAATATAATTTTTCGGATTTTTTTTTTTATCTTTTATAATTTCTATCCGGACAACGTTTTTTTTTATAGACGCCCATCGGAATATCATTTATATTATAAATAAAATGTACAGAACCTTTGGGAGGTTGTAATTTGTATTCGATTCAAAAGTCGCATGTTTCGGCATCGCGAAGAACGTAAATAATAATAATTGATTGTACATAGAGGTTTGAACTTTTATTTCGGTCAATAATTTATTATTTGATTTATACGGAGAGAGAAAATGTTGGACGATTTTTTTTTTTCGTTTTGTTTTGAATAACACGGGAAAGTGTGAAAATTAAATGTACACAACAGAGCGGGCAATGGCATTTTTAGCGGAATTCGGAAAGTGTAAAATGAACTCGCGCAAACGGCAACGCTCGGGGGCGCGCGGAAATGAATAAAATATGTGAGACGCTATACCGGCGCGCTTGGTAGCTTCCGTGAAGTTCGGCGCGTTGCGCGTGCTCACTAAATACGTACAACAACACGATATCATTTTACTCGGCTTTCCCAGAAGAAAATAACTGTTGTTTATCAATTTGAGTGCTCGTTCGCGACAAAAATATTATATGATTTATTGAACCGACGACGAGAGTTGGTGGGGCGGGCAGGGGAAACGATTTTATGAGCCCCGTCGGCGGCGACGATGTAAACGGACGATGCGCGGCGTTGAGGAATAAATTACGCGTTGTCGATGGAAAAACGGCGGCGGCCAGAGTGGGGCAGGGGAAACGGAATATACTGAAATTAGCGAACAATATATATATATATTTTATGTTTTCATAACATGAAAACGGTAGGTCCGTCGCCTGACAACGACAACAATACAAATGGCCATTGCCGTTTACGATATTCCGGAATATTATAATTCGCGGCAAGGTGGGCAAGGCCACGTTCGAGAGCAGAGGTTTTCAGGGGTCGAAACCCTCCGCGCCGAAACTTTGTTTGTTCAGTCTCTGTTTGGTAAAATAATTGTAATAAAACTCGATGAATATTACAATAACTTTTCGTTTGAAAAACTTATGAAGTATACACATACATACATACTTCGAGGTAATTCTAGATTCTGAGCGCGGCGAGGTTCTACAATAATTATTATACAATTAGTCGGGTGAGTTTATTTTTACGATTTCGCTAAAGCAGGCGTGTTTCGACGTGTTTGCTTCTCGATGGGGACTTTTTAACGGCCGTTTCATTTTGTTCTCGATGACCGGCGAAAAACGAAATCTGTTGAGAATATTATCGATGTAGGAACGTTGCCACAGTAACGTTATCGTTCGTGTCGGTCGCTAAGGATAAAGTACAGTTGCCACGGTTATTGTATGTTTTTTCGTTGAAATATCTTTGGAGGCGTTAAACTCCCAGCTCGATCGATGATTATACGAGCACAGACAACTCTTTATCGGTGCAAACTCACGTGTCTTTTTACGGACAGAAGCCGATCAAGTCCGTTCGGAATCGTTTCGCCGACGGGACGGTGCGTCAGAGTTGAAATAATCGAGGTCCACCGATATGGGTCACCCGCGTTCCTTGAAATCTCGTTTTCCCCCTTTTTTTTTTTTTTAAATTCGTTCTTTTTTATTCTTTCGACGACAAGAGACGATTTACGGTTTATAAACGGCAACCGAAAATACGGTCCGGTCACGGCCCCGGGCGTGCGGGTGACGCGTACACGGGGTTTCGACGAATCGGTGGCGGCGGGGAAGGACGTCGACAGGAAATTAGCTCGCGGGGGCGAATATTGTGTTTTGTTGATTTTTCGTCGTCGGCACGTCGTGTACACCGCACAACAACAACGACGGCGGCGGCGTATATAATGCGGTCGCGTATCATCATCGTTATTATCATTATGATCGCGATATAGTTATAATAACAGTAATAACATGTCCAATGTGAAACGCGTTAATCGCCTAGTTCGCGCGCAGGAGGCGCTTTTGTTCTCGCTCCGCTTCGACGATGATTTTTCATCGGATTATTAATGGACGTCGCGCCCGGTCACCGCCCGGTCGACGATGACGACCGCCGCCGCGCCGTAGGTACAGTCGTTGTGTTGTCGGGCGGAAAACAAAACGGCGTCGCCGTCGCCGTCGTCGTCGGTCAGCCGACGTTCTAATCGCTTTCGTCCTTCGTCCCCGACCCGAAATTTCGCGTCACCCTAGCGTATACAACGTACACCGTTTTAGGTGCCAACGGGAGCGGAAGAATCAGTGTAGTGTAGTGACGTTTGCTCTCTCTTCTCTCGATTTTTATTTCTCAATTTTTTTTTCTTTTTTTTCTTTCTATTTCATATTAATTTCATGACCAGAAACGACGCGTCGAGATTTGTCGAGGAGTCTCCGGGGAAATAATAGGTTTCGACGCGGAATTCCGCGGATATAGTCGACGTAGTATACATCACACATCGACGACGCGCGACCCTGTCACGCGCACCGCTGGCGAACGCACCCCGATTACCGCCGCTGCCCGCCCTCGTTCGGTCCCTCCGAGTCCTTTTTGGGGTCGCGGCGCGAGAATTTATTACGCTCCCGCGCCGAGCGGCCCCGAGGACGGGCGGGCCGGACGAGAAAAGAAGGCTTGTTGTTTATTACCACCGTCATAATAATAATAATATAATACGCGCCAGACTCTCGGCAAACACGTGCGACGCGCGCGTGTGCCGAGGCGGAACGGGAGACCCGGGGGGGATAATTCACTCCGGCCGGCACCCTATACACACAATAATACACATCGATATGCGTATTATATGAATACGACCGCGCGTTAGTCGATCGATCGCCTTTCCGAAAGAGAACGGGGGAAAAAAATAAAATAATACTACCCCGCCGCCGTTACGTGCGCCGGGACGATTTGACCGGCACGAGAAGAACGTTCGATAGGTACTACCTCCGCGCTCCGGAATCCTCGTCGTTCCCCCCGTGTGTCGGGAGAAAAATTCAAAACGACAGCTGACACAAACAGCTGCGGCGGATTCCCCGGTCCAGACGAATTCTCCAAAGTCGAAAATCCGACCCGACTCGCGATCCTTATCGTACGAATATGATTTTCGTGGTCCGTGCACTTTGCCTGCCGGCTCGGTCCTGATTTATGTAGGCGAGGTTGTCGTTATTTTTTTGTTCATTTTTTGACTCGAATTATTTCACGCATCTAAGCCAGATGTTGTGATAACGGTAAGATACTACGGCCGTGTCGCGAGAAAAAAATTCCGATGAAATGTCGAACGCCTGTTTCTATTAAATACTGGAACTGGACGGTAGCTTTTTATCATCGTTATTGTTTTTCGAGTTCGATGTTTAGACTTTGAATCGAACCTTGGACGTGGCACTATCGACGACGTGTCAACTGAATTCATTACTTCTCGGGAATAAAAATCGATTATTTATTTGGTACAAAATCAACCTTTACCGCGGACGTTTTAATAAACTCGTATGTTTATCGGCGATAAAATGTCTCGAATGAAACGGGTACACTTTAAAATTTACCATAACTTTATTATTAAAATTTTCATTAAGTCGACTTTTTTTTTTTTTAATGCAACCTATTTGTGCGATGACAAGATAAAAATATAATATGTGTCAATACGTTGCCATGTTTTTTTTAATGAAAATTTGATGGTTTTTTTTTTTTTTTTAATCGATTTAATTTTGGTAAACTAAACGTAGTTTAACATCTATTTGGGAGAAAATGAACAAGGAATTATTTGTTTTCACGTCGGCGTGACTTAAGATTTTTAAAATAATAATATGAGATTATTTCAACTGAATTTTCATCACAATCAAGACAAGATATTATACAGCTTAAAAACCGCATGTTAATAATTGAGAATAAATTAGCCGAATCTAATCTATTCGGGCGTGAATAGACGTGTTTCTATGATTGATATCGCATAATAATTATCGAATGTTATTATAATTGTTCTAAGCGCGAATATAATAATTGCCCGAAATAAAACATTTGACTCGTTTGAGCGTTTTCAATGAAATGTCGATGTTTCACCATCGATAGCAGATTGTTTCGATTTATAAAACGGAATTTCGCCTAATTATTATCAAATGAAAATACCAATTAAATCGAATGTTTTGTCGTTTCACTCGCGTAGCTTCTTCGCTCGTATAAATACGTATCTAAAACTCTTTGACATCGTTTCAATTTATTCATTCATTCGTTTCGTCTCGATTTTTATTACAATCGGTTAGTACAAAGAACTAAATAATAATAATAATAATAATAATAATGGTGGGGGAAAAAAAATGCATTAAGCATCGGTCATTTGTTAAACGAAACGTTTTTACGATCAACCGGAGCAATTTTTGCCATCGATATTAAAAAGGTATTTTTTCACGGTCGTGTTAGTTGAACGTGTTCGAAATATATATACGGCCACGATAAAGATGATAAAAATAATAATAGTAAAGATAATAATAATAATGATAATAAAGGTCGATCAGAACCGGCGTCGGTTTTTTTTTTTTCTACTGCGTAATACATAATGTCGATCACGGGGTTTGTTATTTCCGTTGCCAATGGTTTTGTGTGTTGTAAAAAAAAAACTGAGTAAAATAAATAAATAAAAACAAACCGTTCGCTTATAATATATAGTTTGAAATGTACGTGGGCGTCCTGCGGGATTATTGATTACTCGGAACGAATAATAACGATCGTGGGCATTGGAAATAATTATACAATTACCGATTCAGATTATTCGGGAATATCGCGTGCGAATCAACACAGTCCTGGTTAGTGGCCGGCAGGAATTTCCGCATGCATCCCGCCGCCCGATGATTTCCACGTACGACTATGTCGTATTATATCCGAACGATTCGAAATCGACGGTTCTCGTTTCCCAACGCGCGCGCACCGGGGATCGTCTGCAGTAGTTTTCTGACATTGTTATTTGCGCCGAAATTCCGAATCGTAAATGAAATTCACGCCGCCGACGCGCGACGGTGGTGCGCGTGCGTTTTCAGTGAAAATCTGCCGTCAAAAAATCGTTTATTGTTTTGCCAAAATAGTCGACGTGTTTGATATGCTTGAAAACGAAAACCAAAACGTATCGGCGGCGGCGACGACATATAGATACACGTTTTCAAAATGAAACAAATAATATTGTGTTAAAGATATTGCGATTTTTTTTTCGTTTTAATCAAATCACAAATCACCGTGATGGCTGAGATCGCGTTATATTTTTTATGCTCAAATAACGTCGTCGTCGAAACATTTAGTTGGGATAGTTTTCAAATGAAAAAAACACAAAAGAGTTTCAGTGCGGTACACGTTGTTTCGCGAAAAAATGATTTTAATACACCGTCTAAAAAGCGTCAGTGGCTAATGGTGCTCGTTTGTACTGCTGGAGTCGCAGAGCAGGCGAACTATGAGCCGATACTGTCGAGTTTACAATATCGAGTTTGATATTTTAAGAACCATTAGACGAACGGAATAAAACGATATATTTCAAACCTTTTCTTTTTTTTTTTTTTCGAAACAAACGACACGAAACTTGGCCGTTTTATCGATTGAATTGTTTTTTTTTTTTTTTTTTATTTCTATTTGAAAACGTATTATTATTTTTCAGTAATCTGAGAAAAGATTAATGACTCTGAAATACAATTGGAAGGATGAATCCGTTTTGTTTGAAGAACGCCGTGTAAAAAACGTTATTTTTTTTTTCTGTTCCGTGCGGAAAAAAACAATCGTTCTCCACACAATCGCTCTTCGAGTCGGAGAAACCGTGTTCAAACGTAATTAATGTGTTTATGACCAATTGAAATACGTCCTCGATCGATACCGGTGAAAATCGGTCTTAGCGTCAACAATTTCGCGCGAGTCAGACTACGATCCCGTTTTTCCGCCGCCGTCGTCGGTACTAATCGTTCTCGAAAGCACATTTTCAAACACCGCCGTGTTACCAACGATCGTAATAATCGTATACGGCGTTTAGATCGTAGAAAAGTGTAAAATTTGAAGAATAACTAAAAGTACTCGTATCGCGCGACATTATCGGGAATTATTGTGTTTTCTACGACAAGATTCGGCTTTTAGTTGGATTTCATGACCCCCCGCCAGTCATTAAACTCGTATCGTAACGTCGTAAATGATCCTTTTATAATATTTAATGCCAAAAATTACCACTATACTAGTATTATTAGTACGCAGTACTGGTGATGGGCAAAGTGCGTATATAAATGATCCAAGGACGAATAATACGTATAGGTATCGGACGAAATTAATTATGCCGAAATTCCTGCGCGCGAATGCGAGTCGCAAAATGAGAGACCGACCGGCCGGCCGGATCCGACTCCGCTAACGACCGCGACCGAAAGAATTTTATAATATCGTCTCGCCGGCACGCTCGAGACGAAGAAACCTCACGTATTCGGACTCTGCGCGGCCGCGGCAATAATAATAATAATAATAATACAAATAATAGGTACATCGAAATAATAGAAACGTGTCGCCGAACCGATATCGACGACCGTCCAGATATCGATGTCGTTGCTGCCGCGCCGCGGCCGTTATCGTCGTCGGTCGATTTTCATTTTCACTTGAACGGTCTCCGGAGTGCTTTCTGCGCTCGCGATTCCGATCCGAAGGGACCGCGAAGGACGGTGTAATGGAACCTGACACGGTGCCCCGTGGGATCCGCTCGCGACGGCGCGGTCCTAACTTTCTTTCGACCCGAAAACCTACTCGCATCCCATAAAGTTTTTCTCTTCCTTCCGACGGGGTAATTTACAAGTGTCCGGGCGTAAGGATTTCCGGACGACGGCGGCGGAGACCGAGGAGCGGCAAAATACGAGTGAAATAAAAGGAAAAACACGAACGCCGCCGCCGGCGGAACGGCAGATAGACACGCGACGGGTCATCCGGAATTAAAAAGGGGGGGGGGGGAAAGGGAAAAAAGTTAAATTGTATTATGAAGTTCTCGGGTAAAACGCCCGGCGCGCCGCCGAAGAGATCTCGCGGCAAAACGACTGTAGAATGTTGTTGTACGGCGGCGGCGCCTCATGATTTTTTACATTAAATATATAATATGGGAGAGTTAATGCGGCCGAAATTTGAATAATAATTGAGAGATATTGTTGTTGTCGTCGTTTTAGGCTTATTAAATGAGAAGAAAAAACAGAAAGAAAAAAAACAAGTGTACGCGTAAAATAAAGAAGCTTATAACAATAATAATAATAATAATAATAATACTATGGTCTCGCGCGGTGTTCAAAGTTAAGACTATTCAAACCTTTTAATTCCCATGTATTATTATTGTTATTGTTATTGTTATTATTATTATTATAAAATACGATTTATTAATACCTCGGAAAATCCGTAGTCTTAAGCTGATTTTAATTAAATATTTTAAGAACAGTTTGTTTTTTTTATAATTGAATTTCGTATTCAAATTTTTAACGTTTTTCCATTATTATAATTATTGTAATCACTTTAACTCTTATTTATATTTACTTCTTTTTTTTTTTTTCGAGTACGAAAATAATATTTATAATTAAAAAATAATAATTCGAAATAACAAAAAGCAAACGTGTGAATTACTACGTATAAATACCAAATTAAGGATTAATCATCGACGGGGCACAGTCGCAATAAAACATTTCGCGGGGTAGGTACTTGTACAATAATAATTACGCTGCTCTCCGGTACGGCGGCGAACGAATGAAAAAGAATTTATTTGTCTACCGAAAAAATGAAAAAAAAAAAAAAAATGTCACATTTGATAGCCAAAAAATGAAATTATACCGCCGATGTGATTTGAATTAATTATAAAAAGGCGCTGCGAACTCGGAACTTTTTTCTTTTTTTTTTTTTCAATTAAAATGTAATTGAAAAATTAATTAATTTATTTTTTATTTTTAATGGCTATTAAATATATATTTTGTACGGTTCAAACATTTATAACAACCGGTAGATATAAATTATATTTAAATGGAAAAATCAAGACCGCCCGGGTTATTATATATATTTATTTCATTTTTTTTTTTTCCAATTCGATAATAATAATATCATCGGTTTCGCGAATATTCTCAAATCAAATCGCTATTATTTGTATATATATTTTTTTTTTTTCCCAATAAAACGTAAACCATAAATAATTTCGTTTCGAGCTTTGCGGAAGACAGGTTTACAGCGCGCACACTACGGTTTAATAATTGAAAAATCAATAACGTTACTGTAAACGATCGAGTGACCGATTCCAACGAACAACAACCGAAGATTCGTTTTTATTCATTTTCCGCCGCGGCACTAAATAATATACTAATATTGACATATTGCGAAGTATCTTTTAGACACTGCCGTTAGTTCGGGCGTGTTAAATAATTTATCGCCGTAACTTTTACATTAAATTACAGGGAAAAGTTTATCGATTTATTTATTTTAAGCCAAAACTTATAAATGAATAATTAATGTTAACTGAAAAAAAAAAAAAAAAAGAAGAAGAAAAAATACCAAAAACACACGCCTGCGATACGAATTGTGACGGCCGAACGGGTGGGTTTTGTTTTCCATGTCTTATGTTTTCGCACCACATTTTCCATACTTGTTGTAAATCTCGTTTTAACATAAAATTATTATTGTATCGCATACATCCGATATTATTGGTATACGAACGAATGTCGAGGCTTTTTTCATAAATCGAATAATTCAATATTTATCGGCAAATATTCTTATAAATCTATTATCCGTCATATTTTGTTTTATAAAGTTCCAATTTTTACAAACAATATTGGAGCAACCGACATGATAATTAAAAACGATAAGAATTTATTTGATACTGTTACGGTTTTTTTTTTTTGTATTGAAATTATTGAAGGAGATATTATTTCGTTTTAATTAGGTATACGAATTAATTAGGTAGTCATTCCGTTTTGAGACAATATATCGATTGACACGATTTTCTCGGACCTAGTCAACTTGGTTTGTTTTTCCTTTGAAGTTGCTCAAACAGTATTCAATTGTTTTTAATAAGCACTGTTAGCGACGAAACAATATTTTAATAATTATTTAGATTTCATTGTTTTTGTAGTCACATAAAACGCGACTACTTTATTCGAACTATGAATTTAGATCGTTCGGACCGTCACGGTTTTCTTCTTTTTTTTTTAAACAATTTTTTTTACAATATTTAATGTTTACCTTATCAGAACAGTTTTACATTTAATTTACGAAACGAAGAAAAACAAATTCAACATACCGACGTGATTTGGATAATATTGCCATTTTGAATTTACATCCCGAGAATTAACTATGGCAGGTATCTGCAGGGCGGTGATATTTTATTTTCGATATGAAAAACGTATTCTAATTATATTCCGTACAATAATACGAATACATAATATTAATAATTGTTGTACACGCGAGACACACACACACACACACACACACACACACACACACTCACACA
The DNA here is from genome assembly GCA_948098885.1 of Drepanosiphum platanoidis. NCBI lineage: Eukaryota > Metazoa > Arthropoda > Insecta > Hemiptera > Aphididae > Drepanosiphum > Drepanosiphum platanoidis. The sequence goes on from OX402529.1 coordinate 22,086,757, forward strand.
CACTCGCGCGCGCGCGTTTTGTAAAGCATCTTGAGATTTTTCGTTTTAATGGAAAAGGACACTCCAGTAATGCATCCCGAGGCTATTTTTATAAGGATTCTATTCTAAAATACGACTGAACTCTTTGCGCGGCGTAGAAAAAAAAACAACATATACCTTTTGGTAAATATACTTTAGAAATTGTCTGCTTTACTGTGAACAATGCACTCTGATCCAATTTTGGTAGTAAAATAAAAAAAGAAAGCAAGAGAGTTTTAGCAAACGAGAGGGATAGAAGAGTTCTATATGACCAATCGTATTTGTTTTGGAAGTATAAACAGACGGGGAATAAGTCGTTACTAAAGCAACAAAAAAAAGTAGCGTTGACGTGCGATTATTATTATTTGTACACCGATGTCGATCGGACACGTGTAAATTCATTAATTTTTTTCACATTTTCGACGGACTCGTTTAACGCGGTCGTACCGCAGCTCACAAAATCAAACGATATCATTCGAATCGATCAATCATGTTAATTCGCGCGTGTCTATGCTATACGGTCAAATAGCTGATCTTCGGTCTGAATTTCATTTGATCCGAGTCAATTTCAATCCTAAACTAATGAAAACTCGACCTACAGTGTCGCGATTTCATTACGTCGTCTACGACTCGTCGTTTGACCGCATATAAATTAATTAATCGTTTAAACGGGTCCGCAAAATATGAATTATATCTTTTTTTCTCAAGGAAAATAGCTAGTGAAATTATTCGACGAGAAAATCAATACTGTTTTTACGCTTTGTTCGGAATTTAAAGTGGTTAAAAAAAAATAAATACCGACTCGTGAAAAAATTCAATAATAACTATTTGTACAACTATACGCAACGGAGAAACCTTTAAAATATACAAAATATTCTTCGTTTAATCTGTAAATTTTCAATGGAAAAAACAAATTAAATTTCTAAAAGGAAAAAAAAGATCGATACTAATAAAAAAAATTCCATAAATTCCGTTCCCAATATTGTTTTTAATAAAATCACTTAAATACCTTAGTTTTGGTCGTAACTGTGTTTGAATTCCCGACGTCTCCGCTCATGGGACTGAGTTTTCACAGCGTCACGTCAAACGCGTGGCCGATTGATGTTGTTCTAAATTCAGGACATCACCTTAGTAAATAATGAGCAGAACTTTTATACGATGTTTGAAGTGGAGCTAAAGTAACTTTTTTTGTTTTACAAGTACTTACATAGTTCTATAGAGATTGGAAATGAAATTTGGCGTTTTCGCCAAAAAAAAAAAGTCTGGAGAAAAAGATCGTACAACAATTACGGAACCTCCTCTATGTTGTACTTGCCAAACAATAGGATTAACTGGTGTACTTTTATGTGATATTGATTTTAAATTTGTCATGTCGACTAAGAATAAATTACCGTAATCGTTATACACAATAAATTGTTCTATTTTTTCAAATAAAAACTCACTTAATCTTACGCGAATTCGTATCATATTCATATTATGTAATCATCCTACTATGCTAATTTGGAACACATCTGTACTCAATGTATAAATATTTAGGTAATTTGTATATAATTGTTATGTGATATTTTGAAAACGTGATGGGCGGACGCGACTCTATTTGGTTTTCAACAATACACGGCGTTTTATAGCAAACAGAATATTTTGGCCGAGGTCAGGATCGAACTCGTTTCGTTGTTGACGAAACGAACAGCCCATGCATAAATCTGAAAACCGTTTTATTTAGCGCGAAAGTACTCGTAATACGTACCTGAACCTGTGGTGCATTTCGCGATAACGTCATGCGATACAATCTCACAAAAAAAAAAAACACCAATATTATACAGATCGCATATGATTTCTCCTCCAGAGCACAGCCGAAAAACGAGACCATTATTCTGTTTTCGTCGATACATACTTCTCATAGTTCAATGCGAACAAATAAAAACAATTATATGAGCTTTTATTTTTCGAATAATATATCTAGTGGGTATAACACGCGAGGCGGATAGAAAAACCACGAATTCGTTTCGCGTACCGCTTTTGAATCGTGGTGGTAAATGTCTCGTCGTCTCGTCCGCATCGGCGTGCGATCGCGTGTCGACGCTTATTGATGTCGATCAGACCGACGACGATCGCGTGGCGGGCGGGGCCGCAGCGCAGGTATATTATTTCAAAAAACTAGTTCTGGTCGGACGCCGCCGTCCGGAGTAGATCCACACGCACGCGCGTAGTATCGAAAACGATACGATTCATAACAACAGTTATTGCTATAGTCGTCGGCACGAAACGTAACGTTATTTTCGGCGGGTGTTGCGAGGGCGTGGTGGCAGGACGGTGACAGGTATAGGGATTTCGAGGAAATCCTAGGAGGAGTGGGCAAAAATAATAAATCGGTCTGGCGCGACTACCGCCGGGACGGCGACGACGACGCGTCAGTCGCATGGAAATTATACGAACGCCCAGAGAGATAATGTCCTCGGGCGTCGACGAGTTGTGAATACCATTATAACGCGAACACACGAGCTCGCGTAATAACGTACGAGCCCGTGTGCACGTAACACGTACGTGTATATATATATATATATATATATATATATATATATATATATATATATATAATTTATCGAATACTCTCGCGCATATATATTTATTTACGCGTGTAAGTCTCGGCGGCGAGGGTGTAACGCGCACTACATTACGGCGAAGAAGATGATGACGCGACGTACACTTTGACAGTTTTTAAGTTTTTTTTCGCGCTCGCGTGTGTGTACGCCTATCGGTTCTATCGCTTTCGAACAACGAGCCGCGCGTCACGGCAAATTTTCATTTTTAATCTCTCACTCGGCGTCAATAAAATCGCACACGTCTGTGAAAATCGCGAAAACCTCCCCCGTACGCGGGGGGATGTTATTATCGCGCGCGCGTTCGACCGTCGTCGTCGTCGCGCCCACCCGTTCGACCGCGCCCACCCACCCCGCTCCGGTACCGCCGACGACGACGACGACGACGACGGCGGCATATATAATATTCGGGCGCGCGCTATTATTATATAATATTTTTATATTATTATATTTCTTCGCAGTTATTTCCCCGGCGAGTTTGCCCTCTATTTATTTTTTTCGCTCTCTATTCGCGCGATCGATATCGTCGCATCGAGAGCGCGTTAGACGCTGGTATTTTTTATTATTATTATTATTATTATTATCATCATCCCCCTCCCCTAAGTTCGATTATCTCGTTTTTGGCCAATCGAACGCGCGTCACGACGAGATATTATTAACGCCGCCGCTCCATCTTTCCGTCGTCGTCGTTACGAACAATATGACCCCGTTATATTGCGTTTGTTTTGTTTTTTATTTATTTGTTTTATTTGTTTTTAATTTTTTTTAATCAACGGCCCGTGACTATAAGATGCGGCCTAAAAACTATACAGTGTTGTGTGGGAGGTCGCAAACTTTTTTAATTATTCACTTAAACGGCGGCGGCGGCGGCCTAGACGTATAATTATCATAGTATTCGAAGTTTTTATTAAACGAGAATTCGTTTCGAATAAGAACACCGACCGGCGTGTACGTTATTATTATGCCGTTATTGCGAGCGTTTGTTTTTTACGGTTCATAATTTTTACAACGCGCAGACATCGAGAGCGTCGAGCCCGCGAAAAAACACATTCCGACCCCGTCAGCGCGGGACGGCGACGACGAGACGTTAACCGACTCGGGATTTATTATTATTATTAAAAAAATGTATTCATAATTGAATTATTCGAAACGAACGCCGAAATGTTGTCTCTCGTTTTTTACAATATATATTTTTACTTACACGTATAATATACGGTCACTGTTTGTTCGTGACGGAGAGATATATTTTTATTTTTTTTAATTTTTGTTACTAAATTTCACGTTTTCGATTTCTCGGGACCTCCTCGGTTCAGCAAACAAAACACTCTGAACCGAAAAGGTCGTTTTCGAAACGCCGCCGCCGCCGTATAGTTTTCTAGCAAACGGCGCGATGACGGGTTTTCGCCCCGACGAAAACGGGGTTATTTTTCGTTCGCCGTCCGCGGGTTGTATAGAGACGATATGAACGAACCGAGTGGATTCGATTTTCGCCGTATAAACGATGTACGGACGACATTGTTCGGTTGAATATATATTTATTACTAACCCGTCTGGAAACGAACGCGCCGAAGAGTTTGAAAACGAAATACCGCCCGTGAATGGTAGGAACAGTGTAGTTGAACACCGAGAAACACCTGAAAGTACTTGGCACTTGCGACGAACAGAAGTTTTCAAACTCGACAAATCGCATGCGACCGATTATATACGTATATACGAGTACGTACGGATTTAACCGAGACAATAGCGGGTCAGAAATACTATACCCGTAGTGAGTTCTTAACTTTTTAAACGGGATTCGGTAGTTTGGCGGTGTCAAACGAGCTATTATAAAACCGGCGGAGTATGCTGCGCGACATCGGCCCGAGAGAACCGAAGGAAATATCCGCGAATAATGTGTTGAACATTAACAATAAGTTCGTTTGACAATATCGATCGCGAACCGATTTTCGCCCGTTTGGTATCGAGAATGAATATGCCTGCCGAGTACGATACTTATCGCAGCACTTTACTCGCGTGAGATCACAGCCCTGTGAGAGATCTCTGCGGATGATTTTCGTAACGATAATAATCGATTGGTGTAGGCGAGTGTTGTATTTGATTTTAGATTCTGAATGAAACGGGGATTCGATCGATTTTACGCCGCGACGTGTTTCTTCTTTTTTTTTCTTTTTTCGTACCCATGTACCGTCGACACACGATTTCGACTTGGAAAAATGGTCCGATTTTTCATCCGAGAAGTGCTGACGTTCTGGCAAAAAATTCCATTTCGTTGTTACTCGGAACACTTCGGTTTTCGAATTTCCAAACAGTTCCATTACGAATTGCGAAAAACTGACGAGAAATACCGAAATACACTGGCCACTGGTTTTTGACAAAATCTATTTATTTTTTTCTCCGCAACTATTGAAAATCAACTATCTCAGCGACCAGTATTTCTACGGACATTTTCTAAAGACGGTATGATTCGCAGACGAAATAATTGTGTTTCGATTTGCGTTTCTGTACTTTGGCGCGCGCGTTGAATCCATATTTCATTTCGCACCCAGCGGTTTTCCGTTTGAACAAATTGAAATCGCACACTACGCGCGAAACGCGTGTACGATAATAATAAGAATCGTTTCCGCCGGATTGTCAACCGGTGTAGATACTGCTGCTATTAATCGCCGAGAGCGACGTTTTTTCTCTCCTTTTATTCGGCGCGCGTAACGTTGTACGTTGTACAAATAAACAACTGCCACCGCAGTCGTAAAAACCGTGTAGATACTTTCCGATCGCAACCGCGGAGCGTAAACCGTCGATAATTTTAGAAATGCGACTGCGATATTTACATTCGAGTATACAATGAAGTCCGCCGCCGCGGTTCAAAAGAAGCAGCGATTCGACGGAATCGGGACATTTTTTATTAATTAATTTTCTACAAAAAACCGTTTCAGTTTCGTACGCTTTTGTATGTTTTGCTCGTAGTTTTCGGAATAATCGGAAAGCGTTCGAAAATACGTTGAAATTAGACATCGGATGTTGTTACGGAACTTTTGATGGAACGTGTAATTTGATATTTTAATGTATACGAGTGTCTGTATAGACTTAAAAAACAAAACTAGATATTATAACATTATGTTCAACAAGTTTCCTAAGTCTTTGCTCATAATTTCAACCGACGCGCGACGCTACGAGCGACACTTTTGCATTTTGTAATATTATACTTGAAAACACACATGGCCAGACAAACGTCTTAAATCGTAATTATAGTTTATTCGTATATATACACCAACAGCACTTAAAATGTTGAAAAAATACCGGTCTTTTCTGGCTCAATGATTTCACATTGCCTTTTTAAAAATTTAAAAGCGAAACGCCGCCGACTCGTACCGAGATGAGACTCCGCACAGAAAGAGTGCGCCGAATTCGGTAGCCGTGGTGTTCTTTGCGCTCAGTTTTTCATTTTCGTTATCGGATTTCTCTCGGCGGCGGCGTGGACGTCACAAAACTTAAACTCTCGCAGTATATTTATGAGTGTAAAGTTTCAACCGAACCCGACGTAAAACTTTTAGAATATTAATTTTAATAACTGCATATAAGACATAAATAATATTAATGCAACGCGTATAGGCGTTTTAATGTGTTATTTATTGCGTCTGAAAACGTATATAATTTCATTAACGAACTATAAAGATTATCTCCGCGTACACCTTTATTATTACATTCTATTCGGTGCAATTATTACTCGTATACACCCGGAGGACATTCGAGAACGCGTATTTCGCGGACGACGTAAACATATTATTCGCACACCGTGTCGCAGTGACGGTATACGTATTACAAATTATTAAAATCGAACACCGCCGCGCGTTTTTTTTTTTTTTTTTTTATCGAACCGCACGAAAAATGAATAAATCTCCCGTGGAAACCACGTGGGTTCAATTATTAATTTCGAATAGTTTCGGGACCAGTCGACATTTACCGTTTTCCGCGCACAACCTAACGATTTTCGTTCGTGTGTCGCCCGTTTATGTATTCCGGTCGTGCAACGACCGCCGCGCGTATACGTATATGCCTCTCCGCGCGATCGCGCGCCGTTTTCTAATGGATACCCGCCGCCGAGAAAACACACGCGATTTAGTTGTGTTTTTTTTTTCTCTCCGTCGAGCAAGTCGATTTACACGTGAACGAAAAACGAAAACGTAATAAAAGGAAACACTTTTTCATCCGCACATATACTCACGCTCGCACGCGCGCGCCCAAAGAGCGATCACAGCACGGTTTCCAATGCGGAAACGGTAGAAATACTTCATATCATCAGTCGGCGAATTGACCGAATACATACACACACACACACACACACACACACACACACACACACACACACACACACACACACTCACTTTATCTCCGCGTCCGTTATCTCTCTGGCCCATATAATAGCAGTGAACATATATTACTAAAATTACTTTATTTTTTTCCCCCATTAGAATCGAACGCTAGAAAACAAACCGACGATTATAACCGTCGTTTTATATCGTATTAACTATAATATATTTTATACGATTTCGCGTATCCACGTGTCACCACCTCCAAAAAGAACAATAAACATCCATGACCAGAGTCGTATTTCGACGCCCGAGCCACTCGGGGGAAAATTTCGTTCCACTTTAAAGGGAAAAAAGGTGGAACAAAATTAAAAAAAAATAAAATACATTTAATTAAGTAATTTATATGTGCTTAAAAGCGAAAACCCGTCAGAATAGTCATAATTTTACTATTTTATTCGATGTGGGGTTGTGTGCGTCGGAGGTCACGCGCTTTTTCGGTAGATTCGGGACCTCACGCTCAAAAAATAACGCCGAGAAAATTAATAAAATATTGGAAAATAAAATTTCGAGCATTTTACATTTGTGAAACAAATCAAAACGGTAAAAACGAACGCGCAGCATTTGAATGGAAATAGTAAATGGAAATGATATTAATAAAATTTCGAAAATCGTTCGCCCCGGGGGGTCTCACGAATCTCTAGGTCGGCCCTGTTCGCTTCGTAACCGTCGGAGTGAAACGCGATTTGAATTGGAGCCTCTAGTTGGTCATAAGGTATAATAATAAACTTCGACTGCTGAAGTTTTTAAATTTTCACCGACGCGCGACGTATCGAACGGGGAAGAAATAGTTACCGTCCTCGAATTCCTGTCTTTGTAGGACGTTTAATTGCCTACCGCGGTCTCCCGCTTTGATACGGCCTTGTCCTTATGGCATCAAACATCCTTAATCTGCTGCCAGGTAGCACATACGACCGGACGCGCTCTCGCGGCGGTTCGTCGCGAATCACGTCCGCGTTAGATTTTATTAAACTCGCGCGACAAAGCCCCGGGCAGTGAAATGGGCTCTTTGCGGATTCTCGAGAACATCATATTATCTATATACGACCCCGACCGCGGTCTTCTCATATTATACAGTTTTTGTAAATAAATATATATACTCGTATATATAGAGAGAGAGTCTCTCCTAAAAACCACCGCCGGGTGAAACATAATTAAAATCCATTTGGGTCGGTGTCGCCGCCGCTCTATATTATATATAATATAGTCGTGTCGTAATGCGAGTTTCTCTATGAAAGGTCGCGGCGCTCTCGATGAAGTTTGTTCGCCCGTTGTGTTTGCCTACGGACGCGTATATAGTTTCCAAGGAAGCCGTTCGGATCTTACGGTTTATTTATTTTTTAATCACGACCCTCCGACGCTTAACGATTATACACACCGGCCGGGCTCCGCGGGGATTATTCCTCCGGACCGTTTTGACGTATCGATCGTAGTAGTTTAGGCGCAGTACTTTAGTTTTTTTTTCCCAACACGCGTCACGACGACGTTTGAGCAGATAATTATATCTGTCGTCCGACACGCGAATTCTCAAAATGCACCGATAGCCGACGATTAAATAAAATATTCGATTTTCGCTTTTAAAGCCGACGTTGGCGGATTACTAACGAGTCGTATTGATATAAAGCTTGTTTTGAAATTGCTTTGAAATTCGACGTTTGAAGGCGAACACGAATTTGACGCTCGCAAACGCCGCGCTACGAATGGCGACCTAACGCGGTGCGGCGGTGCGCCGTGTGCGCGTCGTGTTTATATTATTACGTTTCGCCGTCGTCAGACCGGCCGAGACTCGTTGAACGCGGACAATGATAATATCGTTATACTCACGCTCGGATTGTTTTTTCTCGTTCTGTTCACAGCACAGGGACACGCAGGAAACACTCGCGGTTTTGGACCGGCTGGACTTGGACACGGAGAAGCCGAGCGACGAGGAGATGGCTCGGAAATTCGGTTTCGAGGAGGCGTTCTTTCAGGGTAGACTCACCTGGTGGCAGCGGTGTAAGCCCATGCTGTGGTCCATGTTCGACGAACCGTACTCGTCGAATGCTGCCAAGGTAATTTTGTTTTACAGCGGTCGCTACTAATTTTGCGCGATGTCGTGTTTTTGTTGTTTTTTCCCGCGTTTATCGTCGTCCGACAATCGGTGGCGATTTCCGAACGAGAATCCCCCGGGCTCCCGGTGATTCCGACGTGATCTATAGAGATGATAATTATTTTATGAGTGAAATCGCCGGCGAAATGTACTCGAGAGATGGCCATTTTTTCTCCCAGCTATATCGACCGCCGAGATAGAAAAAGAAATGAACTGCTTACTTTTTCTTTTTCAAATTATTTACGCCGCAGTCTTAAATCGATTCAGTGAGACGTATGTTTGAGAAGGAAAAAAAAAATGGGATACCGTATACGATATCGCGATGAGACTGTTCTGATCTTAAATCCGCTTTCCAAATCCTTATCGTTTCACTAAACCGATCGACACGTCGGACAAATAATACGTCCGAGTGACTGTACGTTTTAAGCGCGTGATAAACGAAGAGAGCAAAACGCCACGCTCCAGTCCCTTTAATACGAACACACATTGTTGTACCTTCGATTTCTGAGTAGGTGTACTGGGCCGCGTCTTCTCGTAACCGAACGAGAATATATATTTACTTTAGAGATCAGAATCATCGCGCGCGTGCACGTATTATCTTCTCTTTTTTTTTTTTCCACTACGACACACGATTTGTATACGAATACTTAATATCGCGAATACACTGCAGTGCGTACATTTTCAGTGAAGTAGCGTCGAAACTCGGTTAACGATTATGTAGTATAACGACAACGAGCGGATCGAGAACGGATTTCTGATCGAGTGGACTATTGAAACGTATTTAAATGAATATAGTCGTCATAATGGAACGAGCGACCGTCACATTCAACAAAGTCGACCGAGTTAGGTCGGAAAAAATTTCTAGTCCAGGAAAATATCTTATACTTTTGATTCTATTTGATTTTATTTAGAAAAATCGTTCAGAAATTCGGTAAAATGTTCTCTTTTTTGTCCTGATCGACTTCGGTCTTCTTTGTTTTCCATAGACAATTGTGAAAACATAACTATGAGATTTAAGAATCTAATAATAAGAACTCACATTAAAAGCGATGTTGGGACCCTATCGGCCTACAGGCGCGTTGTCACGATAAACGTATTGAAAATGCGGTTTTGACGACAGTGTTGCGCATATCCTTTGGCGCCCGCGTGTCTTCGGATTTCGTAAGGACAAACAATAATGTTCCGACCACTCGCCAATAATTAATCGGCTCCGTGTGTTCTAAATATCCTTCGGTCGCGCGACACGCGCGCGCGCGCGCGTCGTTTCAAACCGAGCGAAACAATAGATTAGATTCGAAATCCCTACTATTTCTACGGGCGGCTGGTAGGTACGTTTCGCGAATCTCTTGTTGATGGAGAACGAGAGCTTATATCCGCTCCGGTCCGTCCCGAAACGCATAATAAAATCGTTAGAGGGATAAACCGCATATCATTTCGTGGAACGCGTCAGGACGAGGGGTAAGAATTTCAGTCGGGTAAAAATGGCATCCGATTTAAATTTCGTTTGCCCGGAGCAGTGCGCGCGACACGTATATACGTACTCGTATATGAAATATATTATTATTACGCGTAAACGAACACATCGCATTACTGTAACGTGTCACGCGACACTAATGTCTGCGAATTACGAGGCGGGCGTGTAGTATAATAATTTCCCGACGATCCGACGTCGGATTCCGACGTTTATTGATCACGATCGCGCTAATTGGGTCTCCGTGTTCAAATCGTACACCGGTATTGCGCGCGCGACGTCGTCGGCGTGTAGAAACACGCGGAGGCGGGGAAAGGTTTGATTGTTTCGATACGTTCGGCGAAAACGGTCGTTATGATAATTGTTATGCGCGCAATAATAATAATAATATATTATATACTGTAAAAACCGATTGGTGTGCAGTTTTATTCGAAAATTAAAAAAAAAAAAATCCTCCGACGATTTATTATCGCGTCTCGTCGGTACGGCGGGGACTGATTGATGTTATACGACGACGACGACGCCGCCGCCGCCGCCGCCGCCGCGGATCGTTATTTATTTCCGTAGAATGAAAAAAAAAAACACGTCGGAACCACTGTACGCGCGTCCCCGCGAACGCGGACGCAGCCCGACACCGCGCGATTCCCCTGTAGCCAGAGCGACGAATCTCGTTCACCACTACACACACGTCCTCAGGGCGATCGAATCGGCAGGTTACGCGTGCGCGCGCGCGCTCGCTCGTTTCGACGACGTTTTCCTACGAGTCCGGGTAGACGGCGATTTTCGAGATATAACGGTCGTTTCCGTAACAGTTTCTCGCGGGCGTCGTCGTCGTCAAAAGTAGATATTATCAAACGGCGTGCAGGATTATTTCCGCGTTCCTCATTTCTCAATCGTCGCGTAAACGTGATTTTAACGACATTACGCAGATGGTAAACGGTTTGTTTGACGAATGTGGATTTCACGTGCGCTCTAACCGCGCGGCTTGATTGAAAAATAAAAAAAATTCTGAATCGTAGACGGGTCCTAGTAGACGGGTCCATTGTCGCCATATCCTCGCGCGATAGACGGGAAAGATGATTTTGTAAATAAAACGAAACGAATTTTCACGTAAAATTAATAATAGGTAGGCCCCCCCCGCGCCCGACTCGATTAGTATGCGCGGATAATTTCAATTATTCTACGTCGAACGAAAAACGAACGACAGCAAATGATTAAAGTACGCGCCCTTTAGTGGGTACTTTACGATTTCGACCGCAAACACGCCGCACTTTTCAAATATAAACGAGGCTAAAAAATGAATGCTGCAAGGGGAGGGTCCCGTCGCGGTTCTCCGTTCCGCCGAAACGAATATTATTGTTTGCTACGGCAATATAAGTAGGTATAATGTTCGTGCGTATCGGTATAATACGTTATTATTGTTTTTTATTATTATTTCTCGGCTGCCGGCGGCGTACGAACGCAATCAAACAAAACTAACGGCAAATCAAACGCACAGTTTGAACTTGAACCGATTTCCCCGGCGTATTGACTTCGCCAAACAAATCTGTGTCTGTCACGAACCCCCGTGACCCGGTCGTGTGTATAACCTTTTAGAGGTTTCTTTTGTCCTTAGTTTTTATTAGTTTCCGAGTACTGAAAAAAAAAAAAAAAACAAAAACAAAAACAAAAACAAAAATTACGAATTGTTGTTTTCGCGTAATGCGCGCGCGAGCGGGGGGGGGGGGGCGTTGGCAAAACGTTCCGTCCCGAGGGGAATTTTCCAATTCCGCCTTGATGGCTTCCCCCGGCAAATGAGCTATTTTTTTTCCCCCGTCGCATCCCATAATTTCGTTTTTGACTTTACGACTGCCGCCGGTTTTTCTTCTTTTTTTTTTTTTTTTTTTTTACACGAGCGTATCGACGACGCGTTCGATCGCCGCGCCGCATTCTCTTCTATTTAAATTACCCGAAATTATATTATGCGATTCGTCTCGCGAAATCAATAAACCGCGGACGTTTGTTGTTTTAATCGGACCGAACGAAAATCATCACCGAGCGACGAATTATACGACAGCGTTCGGAGTATTTATACACCGGGGAAAACTTTTTTTTTAGTTCCCTCTCCGTCGCATTATATTGTTCGCGCAGTCCGCGACGCAACAACGACTATTCGGAACAACAATAATAATAAAATCGTCTGAGAAAACATCAAGTTCGATATCGTAAAAATAAAAAAAACGACGACGACGACGACGACGATTGAAACTCTTCAGTATTTCAATTAAAACGGTTTACAGCGAACGCCGACGACGTATAATATAACAGTCGGTGCCATATGGACAAAAGCGCGAGGCTTTCGCGCCGCCGCGCCGCCGCGCCGGTCCGAACTCCGTTTTACCTTGTCCGCGTAGGTACTCGGGCGGTAACCTCTTTCGAACGCTGTGAAACAGTAAAACGTCGTACAGCTGCGGCGGCAGTATAAAAAAAAAAAAACGTTACGAATAATATTCATCGGAAATATCACTCTGGCAATCTAATTTCGCGCGGGAAAATAAGGGCTGAACAGAAATTTGACGTTTACCCATCTGTTGTATTATACGACTCTTGTCTGGTGCGCGGTTATACGAGTAAGGCAATAAAACGAAACATATTGTAGTCGAGACATCCGTTTCTTAAATATATTCTCTCCGCGACGAGATATTACGCATACGTTACGTATATAGACGCGACGCGGACATTTTTTTTTCTCTCCCGAGATTCTTTCCAACACGACGACGACGATCGGTAGAAAAAGAAGAAAAAACATTTGTCATAATATACACATATATTTCGTTTAGCAAACACGAATCCGTTCGAAAGCGTTGTTTGAGTATCGAATAAAAAAAAAAAAAACCTAGTACCGAACGTAAAGAAAACACTGCCGCCGCGCCGCGGTCACGCGATCTTCACGCCGAATTCCATAGTTTATCTGCACACGCGTAAATAATTGAGAGCTAATAATTATCGTTCAAATTATTCGAAAACCACAATGTCACCACCGTCAACGCGTTCGACGGCTGGAAATCGGAGGCGACAAACTCGGCGATTTTTTAACGACGCGCGGCGACAACGATTTTTTTTTTCCTCCGACTAAAAATATCGTCTAGCGAAACGTCCAGGGGGAATCCTTGTGGTTTTACCAATCCATTTTTGTGTTCCGTTTTTTGTCCTTCTGAAACGGCGGACGCGGCTTTGCTCGGGCGGAGACGATTAATATTATTTTGACGAAAAACAGTGTCAACCACTCGTCAAAGGTTCGATTATTAATTATTATACGAAAGACACAACGCAGAAAACTAATTAACTCAGAGTTCAAGGTCCGACGAGTGAAAAAGATCATTTTTCGACGATCCACCCCGCCATCCCTTTTCGAACCTTCTCCGGTACTGTTCGTTGAACAATTATCACGAAAACAATAACGTTTAAGATTACACGACAGCAATGATAATAATAATATTATTAATTTATTACAAACGAGTGTTTCCGGGCGTGATCGTTCGACTGCCTTGGACGATAGACCGTCGTAATACAAAATGTCCCACCCCCTCGTTTTAGTCCTGTTTAATATTTATACTGAAATTTTCGTTATAGATATTATATTTGTGTTTTATTTTGTTTTTTATGTACAAATCGAAATCGTATCTTTTTAAAGCCCAAAATAATATATATTTTTGAAGAAACTGCCAGTGTCAGAAATATTTATTTCTAATTATTCACAACATTTCTACAATAATATTTATAAGATATATTTTTTTATTTTTTTTCACTGACCATCGATTAGATAAGTAGCAAGTAAATTATACTTACATTTCAGCAAACTTCAGCAGCCGCTTAAAAATGAACGCGACTAGACTTGTTCGAAAGTTTTGAAGTTTTTCCAAAAATTATGTTCACAAAACGGTGTCTTGAATTTTTTTTTTCCCAACTAGAATAAAATATTACATTTTTATATCAATTCGGAAACATGTTTTTTTGTAACAGATGTAAAGCGACGAAGAAAAAAAAAACTATACTCAACTATATAATTTATAATAGACGTCGCATTTATCGAAACTCCCCGGAGCAACGCACACGTCACCGGCACCTAAAAACAAGTAGCTGTTGTCGACCGGACGAACGGAATTAGATCGGTTTTGAGCCGGTGCGCGCGTACGGCAAGTGTTGGGGTCGGAGGGACTTTATAAAAACGCGCTTGACCGTCATTAATTCCGATACGACGACGTATGTTTTTTTTTTCCCTCGTCCCCGTTTGGATTTCATTTTTTTTCCCCCCATTCAGACCGACCGTTTTTAACGAGAGTCGTTTCGCGCGCGAATCCTTTTACTTCGCAGCGGAACACGATTTCGGGTGCGAAATGTCAAACAATTATACGATCGTTATTATTATTACGTCGTTTCATCACTGTTATAATAAAGACCGTGGACCGTGATTTTGCGAGGTTTTTTTTTTTTTTAGCGTCCCGCGTCATCTCGTATAAACTCGGATCGAAATATTCGTTTACACTTGATTTTTTCGCTCGAATTTCCAAGCGCGTATTCGTAACGTTCAAAACACTCGCACACGATCTCTCGTTTCGCGGCTCTCGGTCTTGTTTTGCCCCGCCAACTCGCAAATCCGTCTGCCTTGATATTGTTTATCGCGAGAACGGCGTGTAGGCGTTTACGGTCGTTCACGTGCCGCTCGCCAAGAGGACTCGTCGAGAGATACGGCGGGTCGGCGGCGGCGGGCAATCATCGATCGGAAAGAGCGGCGGCAGGAATATTGTATTATATTCGAATCGTTCGTGTTTGAGTTAATCGCCTTGCAGACCCAGGATTCCGCGAGTCAAGGAGGGGCGAATTAAACTGACAGATCTTAATTGCACCCGATTATACTGCAGCGGTTTATTCGTAGACGCGATTCGACGCCATTTGTGGCCCACGATTATTAGTCGGTACTTAATACGTCTTATAATGGTAATAATATCGACCAGCTACTTATTCGTCTAAACGCGGTGTTTTCGAGCGCGTATTTCGCAATGATCGTCTGGAGCACGAGAACGCGCGTGTACACCGTCAGCGTTTCAAAGTGCATACTAAACAATAATAACGTCCCGTTCGTTTCTGTTCGTAACGTTCGTCGTCGGTGCCGTGAGAGTCTGCGTGATTTTCAGGAGTTGTGAAAATACTACGTTCGAAATACACGCGCTCCGTTTTGTTTTGTCGTCTGGTCTGTTCAAATGGATACCGCAAACACATCCACTCGAACGTCGCGGCATACGTACGAATTAAATATAATCCTCGAGGAAATCGGTTCCGGAAATCGCCGACGATATTTTAGTCTTTAACTATTATTTTTAGCACAGTTATTTTCTCTCTCGATCTGAAGAATTCAGAGATTACTTTAAACGCGATTGTCCCGTCGCGTCGTCACCGTCGAATTACAAAATATATAAATCGCAATTTATCGCGTTAAAAATTTCTAGAAACGATAATACGCGATCGCATGTTACGATTATCGCACACGAAGTATGTGCGTGATTCTCGGCAAATCGAAATTAATTAAAACAAACAGTGTCTAACGCGTATTTATTAAAGTACCGTAGAATACGCGGCAGACGACGACGGGAGCGGGTTTTCCTCTGCCGTCGACACGTGCCGTCGTCAGTTCAACAGTTCTGTCTACTGTGAACGGCAGACGGAATAAGAACTCGGTTGGTAACATAGGCGTGACAGGTGAGGACGAGAGAGGCAAACGTCTATGCGAATTTAATAACACTCTTTGGTATTTTTATTTCGGTAAAAACAAATTATCGAAAAGACGACGAAAAGACAACATTGTCTGTTTTGCTTTGTTTAAGAAGTTCGAATTCACTCGTATTGTAATTAATTTCCAAAAAGTTCGACTTATCGTGTCGCGTTTGACCGTAACGAAAGACGATGAACGAATCAAAACAACGGCGGCAGTAGAAAAGCAAAGGAAAGTCGTTACCCCGCGCGCGCGCGCGCGCGCGACCAAAACGGATGAAAATGTAAAACCGCGTGACCGATCGAATATCGGGGTTCCGCGCGATCGCACGCCCTCGGTTTTTTTTCAATCTCTTTTTTCCCAAGTTTTATACGTATATATATATATAGACTTTCAACACGACGACGTCTGTTTTATTTTGCATATAATCGCGTACAGAACGAGAAGTTTTTCGCGCGCCCCTCGCGTTCGGTTTAATTAGAAAAGTTGTTGTACTTTTGTCCACTACACGTACGCGGCACTCGATAATATCGCCCCAGCCGCCGCCGCCGCCGCCGCTGAAATCGTTTCGTTCGTCTACGAGACGCGCACAATTGGATCGTAAAATATAAACTATGTAGGTTTTAATGAGAAACGACGAGTCGCGTTCATTACTCGATAACCGTACTCGAACGCTTTTTCTCTTTTTCTCTCCGTATTATTCTCGTCCCGGTGCTGCCGGCGGGATTCGTCTTTTCTTTTATTTTTCTCCGCGTACGAAACTATCGGCTTTTGTACTCTGCGCTCAAACTCTTGTGCCAAACTATGTGCGTTCATGTGTTTTACATAAAACGGCGTATTGTCATCCGCAGTCGAGCGAACCAAAACGGACCAGTCTTGGACGTTTGCAGTACGCGTTTTGTTTGTCTCCGTAAGTATATACACCTACCGGGTGTTGCGCGGAGATCTGCAGACCAACGTAATGACTTTTGTTCTGTTTCGTGTTTTCATGATTTCTCGTTTTGTGTCTGGCGACATGGCCACTTTGTATTGCGCGCGCGTGTGTGTGTGTGTTCAACTTAAAATGCAATTTCCTTTTCAAAATGCAAAACAGCAGTTTCATAATTTTATTTTTGAAAAAAGAACGTCGCCGTTAGAAACGTTGATAAAATAATGATTACCCATACTATATATAGTATCTCTGCATAGTATAGTTAATTTCATATGGATTTTTTCAAAGTTTACGTAGATTTCAGTTTTATTTATATTATTCACGATACCACATCAACGACTTGACCTGATTAAATTTTTTATGTTTTTTTTTTTTTTTTTTTATTTAGAATAAAATGTTTCGTCTTTTCTTTGCCGAGTTCATCGTGATATTTTTAAACCATTTGAAAAAAATTTTAAAATCCATTTAAAAATATTTTTAATATAACGCAAAAGTAATAACGATTGTTTGAAACAAAATTACTCTTTAAAAATGTACACTCGTGTATATATATATACGTAGAAAAGAACTAAAGTTATTGCGTTCGTCAGATCTCCGTCGGACTATACTGCAGTGTATATATACGGTGTATTAAAACGAAACAACACAACAAACAATATTATTCGAAGCTTTTAAATGTTTGTATAGGGGAAAAAATAACTTATTGTATCGAAAAAATAAAGTTCAAGATGAATTTTACATTGAAATACTGTAAAACCGTTCGAGTTCTTTAAAAACAAGAGTTTCCGCTGGACGTCCGCACTCTATTCCGAAGAGTGGCGACTGACGTTCGCGTGTCGTTCGTTAAAATACGAACGCGTTAAAATACGCCGCAGTCTATATTACGCTTATTCGCTTCGAAAGAACTATTTAATTTTACGATTTCCGTACACGTCACTAACTGAAAAAATAACACGTTTTGATTTTGACTAGCAAATAATAATATTATTGTTGTTTTCATTATTTGATAAAAAAAAACACGCGACTTCGATAAGCCACGAATTCTATTTAATTATAGTCGTGGGACGAGCGCGTCCGACACTCCACACGAGGTTATAAGTTAGATCAGAAATGCTTTAGGAAAAATTCTGTAGATATAAAGAAATTCACTCCGATCACAAGGTTCGAAAACAAATGAAAACTTTTTTTATTTTTTTTAATTCGTCCCCCATCGTATTGAACAAACCCCCGCTACTGGGTCCGACGAGACCCCGCTCGTTCGTTTCCGAAAACGTTTAGTCTTCTTTGGCACCGACAACGGCGTCTCCGCGCGGCCCACCTGTGCGCGGTTTTCGCGCATTTATAAATCATTCCCCCCTCCCCTCGGGGTTATATCGATCATCTTTCATTCATTCGTCATCCGATCATCGTTCGGAAACACGCGGGGCTGAGGGGGGGGGGAGAGAGACCGAATCGAACCGCGCGAGAGAATCGTGACGGGAGATGACCGTTTCCGCCAAAAATAATATCGTCCGCTTCCGCCACCGATCGTTTCCGCCGCCGCGCCGTACGCAGTTTCCGCCGAACGACACCGAAAACGTTCGATACCAGTTTCCGCCGAGCGGCGGCGTTTCCGCTAAAAATTATCCGGGAAACCCGTACGCGGGTCGTAAAACGGCAAAACGTATTCGAGTTCCGTTTCGCCGGACTGGAATAGTTATTGTTATTTTCTAATCGCACGAAAATTTAAGGAATTTGCGAATGTGTTTCTACACCCTGATTAATTGAGTATAGAAAAGTCAATTGAAATCTCCGGCAACGATAAACTCGATAAAATCAATAAAATCCATACTTTCGAGATAACTTAACGAAATCATTTAATTTTCAATTCAATTCCCGAATATAACCAAATTAATTTTAAAAAAAACCAAAACACCGTATCGTAAATAAAATAATATAATATTACTTGATAATAGTTATTGGTTTTGGCGGTACCCATGATGTACTTTTACAAGTTAAAATACAATAAATTATTTTAGGTAAGTCGTAGTATTCTATAAAGTATCTATAAAATTTAAATTACCGTATTCTAAACCATATTTTAAAATTAATTTCAGTGAGAAAAACTATTGTATTAATTGTATAAGATTTGGGGAAAAACTACCGAGGCAGCAAATTGTTCCGGGAAAAAAAAAACCTCCAGAAATAAATGAATCGTTAACATATTTTTTATCAAATAAGATATTAACCTGTTTTATTACTGTAAAATAATACTCGTATAGATTGTTTTGACTAGACATTTTAGGCGAATAATTAATAATAATAAAATCAAATTAAAAAAAATCGATAAAACGATAAAAATCAATAGGTATTTTGTTGATTTAATTTAATTGATAGATATTTTGAATAGATGTTTTTAATTAAAAATAAAAATTAGTTCGATGGAGAGACGTTTACGAATTTATTATTACGATAGAAATAAGAAAAAGAGAGGTTATATCATATTATAATTAGATATATTTACTAATAACTGATCTGTTCGATTATTATACGTATAAAAATCACGATTTATTTACGGGGCGACAGAAATATGATTTTGCTACCTCTCGTGAAAAAACGTGGGGTAGCGATCCGCTACCATTCGCAACCCTCTATCGGCGCCTATCACCCACTACCCATCTATAGACTATAAATAAATATAATACGGTACTACTCACGGATTGTCTCGGTGGGTCGATGTTGAGGTCCGGTGTTCGTATTGGCTTGCAAAATAGAGCACGTAGTAAAATATTCAAAAAATCACTCGATAAAAACAATTAAAATCAAATAGAAAAAATGTAATTAAGAGTTTGATGGTCGGTCGGCGACGAGACAAATATTAACAACAATCGACTGTCGCGGAGAAAAATTAAAACTGCAATGTTAAAACCGAGAAGACCTCTCTGGACGGCTGTCGACACAACACTGGTCGTCGGCACACTGTGCGTGTTGGTAAGCCGCTGTCGTGCTTCACTCGATCGGTATCGGTTGGGTTGCGCGCGCAGCAAGGCCGTCGGGTGGCTTTCATTGGCCGTGTCTCGCCCACGTCTGACGTGCATTTTTTACTTTTTCCTTTTTCGCGCTAAAACACTATCAGTGTTATTACTATTGTTACATAATAATTATGTATTCATAACGAACCATCTATTGTATCACATAATGATTGGGTAATTAGGCTACTGATAACTGATATATTCGATTGTTATACGTTTCCTGTGCAAAAAGGCGCTTAGTGTGCTTATGAGTTTATTGTTATTTTATCATTTTAAAATTCGTAGCCTTCAAATTTAATTTGGCCATTGATAATCATGATTATACACAAATCAGTTCTTTTCTTAACATTCCAGCCTTATCCACCAGACGTGAAATAGCTGATATATCCTTTATATATAAGTTAATTAATGGTATCACCGATGATCCTGATCTTTTAAATTGTATCCCCTTTACTATTCCAGCCTACAATACTATTTAAAAAACTCACCTATTCCTAGGGCTATGGCTCTATGTAATACACTTTCGATGAGAGTTGACTTTTTATTATATCCCTTAAAGGAGATAATAAACGCTCACATGAATAATGTGAATACGTAATGCTGGGTTTGCCTTTCAAATTTAACACTATTTTCCCTTTTTAGATTTTTGTAAACTTTATATACCTATAAGATATCTGTTTGCTCTGTACTATTGTGCCTCGGCCCGTTTTATTCTACTGAATAAATTATTATTATTATTATTATTATTATTATTATTATCATTATGGTCGTATATTAGGTATTATAATATAGTTTTAATAGGTTAGTTATAAAGTTAGTCTGAACAAGGTATATATGATTTTAGCACCCTCTAAAATGCAGCTCTAGTTGCGCCCGTGATCTCCGCCATTGCTCAAAATCAGAAATTGTTTCATTCATTCTAATGACTATGATAATAATTAGTCATCCTATTGATATAGTTAAATAATTGAAATATTTGAACGGTCAAGAGATTCGCATAAATATTATCGACGATGTTGATAGTTAATATCAAGCGCGAGCGAAATCTATCGTTTGATTTACGACGATCGGCATCGACGCATTGAAATCGCGTTACTTTTGGGTAAAAACACGTAATTTCTTTTATCGTTTTCACGGGGGAAAAAATGTGATTTTGCGCAATCGGGTTTTGCCAACCGTTTTTTACGGGTTTTTATTATTATTTTATTTTTTATTTTTTTCAACAACAATACTTAAACAATTATTATAATATTATTATTTTCTCCGTCTGTTCGCAGATCATCGGCATCGTGTCCGTGTTCTTCATATGCGTGTCCATCCTGTCGTTCTGCCTGAAGACGCACCCGAACATGCGCGTGCCGATCATCAAGAACATCACGGTGAACACGTCGCACAACACGACCGCGTGGGTGCTGGACAAGACGCAGACGAACGCGCACGAGGCGTTCTTCTACATCGAGTGCGTGTGCAACGCGTGGTTCACGTTCGAGATCCTGGTGCGGTTCATCGCGTCGCCCAACAAGTGCGAGTTCGTCAAGGCGTCCGTCAACATCATCGACTACATAGCCACGCTCAGCTTCTACATCGACCTGACGCTGCAGAAGTTCGCGTCGCACCTGGAGAACGCCGACATACTGGAGTTCTTCTCGATCATACGCATCATGCGGCTGTTCAAGCTGACGCGACACTCGTCCGGGCTGAAGATACTCATGCAGACGTTCCGCGCGTCCGCCAAGGAGCTGACGCTGCTCGTGTTCTTCCTGGTCCTGGGCATCGTGATATTCGCCAGCCTGGTGTACTACGCGGAGCGCATACAGGCCAACCCGCACAACGACTTCAACAGCATACCGCTGGGACTGTGGTGCGTAGAAAAAACCAAAAAAAACGACGACGACGACGACGAAAAGGATAAATAATGTGGGACAAAGGAAGTGGCGGAAAGGGGGAAAGAGTCGCGAGAGCAGCGAGGGGGGGGGGAGGGCGTTATTTTCGAAGGCCGGCCGAGTGTGTCGCGTGAAATTAACGACGTTTCCTTATAGCTTCCGGTTGTATACTTACGTGGCTAAATGGTCAACCCCCGTCGTCGGTCACGTACGTCGAGACGTAACGATCGCGTAAACAGATTATTTGTGTTTTTCGGGGTTTCTCCGCCACAAAAGGGGCGGTGTGTGTGTGTGTGAGACTACCGCATGGCTAGGTCTCTTTTTTTCTATTCCACTGTACGTCACGTCTTTGTTTGTGCCAAAATGGCCGTTATATTATGTACTATAGTCGCAATAAAGAGTAAATATATCACATTGCAATCGCCGTTGAATCCGGATAACACGGAGATTGTCCATAGATAATGATGATTTCGTAAAAATTCGTCTACTTTCTATATTTTCGTTATATTTTAATTCAACCCGAAAAACGTGACATCGGCCTAAAATATTAGTATCGTGATCAACGTTGCTTATATTATTTCACTATAAATTAAAATTAATTTTAAAGACGTTTCAATACGGTTCAAAATGACCGGGCTTAAATATCGGAGATAGTGGAATTATTTATACGATAAATCGTTTTATTTTTATTCGGTAAATTCGGGACTTGTGAGTGAAAATCTTAATTTTCTGCGTTTAAAATTGCATTCGTCTGAATACGTTTATCCGGACACGGCTTTTTTTGATCTAAAATCACCGTGACTGACGAATTTGATGGCATTTGTCCAAACAATACGAAAGATATATTATAGTTATCGTCTAGATAATTTGTCAAGATAAATTTATCCGGACGATTCTCAACACCGATTGTAATAATTGTGATGTAGAATATACGTTAGAAATCGGATTTGCATACCATTTTCATATTTTTACTGAGAGTATGCGGTTTAATGGGAGTACGAAATATCGACGATTTATTTAGTAGGGAATACATAGAGAAAAGTTTATACCGCATAACAATTTCGGGATGTCAGCATGTCTGAAGTGATGTGCATATTTTAGCATATATTGCAGAAAGATTTGTCATTTTTACTGGAGAAATAGATTATAACGGATTCAAGAGTTTATATTACGACGCGTCGACGGGAAAAGATGTGTCGGATCTCGATTTCTTGTATATGGTCGGTGTTTAAATGCGCCCGGGAAACTCGATTTCATCGATTCCGCGTTAAATGTTCACGGTGGAAACCGATAAATGTGGATTCGGATACAGGCGTTAGCGCATTTCGGACGAGAGCATAATATGATATTTTCGCACGTTTTTTAAAACAAGAACGCTTCGAAAACGCCCTAAAAACGCCTCTTAAGATTCGTAAGATTCGTCGAAAAATACAGAATAGCTATTACACAGTATTACAACCGGTAGGTATCGCCCGAAACGCGTCTGTTCTCTTTACGGACTCACGTTTTAGACGGTCAGAAGGGGGGTGTTAGGTTTTACAAGATTTAAAAAAATTATGTTATATGAGTATCAATGGCTAAACATTATTTACTTTTATTTGTTTCGATTTATATTTGTTGTTTAATATTATAATAAAAGCCAGTGTCGAGCCCAGAGAACAAAAAATAAACTTTTACCTAAGATAAAGATAATTTTATATATAAACAAAGAAAATCTAGTTTCAGATTCGGATA